>JALIZH010029063.1:0-362277 GCA_030522465.1 Rhipicephalus appendiculatus | reverse complement strand
CTTGTTAGGACACGGTCACTTTCGCGAGATTTTGCGTCGCGTTGTGCAGTGACTTTTACATGTACTAAGCAGACGTGAGCTTCTTAAGCCGTTAGCGGCGCGGCAGCTCACCTTTGCATCGTTCTCGAGGCGCCGCAGTGCGCCAGCTGGCTGTTTTGTTCGCGGACGGGGTGAGTTTCGCGTGATCTTGCGAGCGTACGAGGTCGTACCGCAAATGCGTTTGCTCGAGGATATTATTTCAGCTCTTCGGCAAACCTAGCCACATATTTCCAAGCGGGCAATGCAGGAAAAATCAACGCGCACGCGGCGCAATGTTTCGTTTGCTGCCACGACGGTAGCGTTTGTTTACGTTTACGCTGGCTGTCCCAGCGTTCGATTTTGCAATTTTCGGGCAGCTTCGGGTTGTCTCGGGTTCCCCCACACACGTGACCACGACGCTGTTTCCTGTCCCGACCGGAACCAGCTCGCTGACCCTCTGGCTAGCTCTGGCTGCGAGATAGCGGCCAGAGGTCTGAAAATCGAAGATCCCCAGTGCGAAATTTCGCTATAGCCCAAATGATGCCCAAGCATTCCTTTTCCGTTACGGAATAGTTGGACTCGGCCTTCGTTAGGGTACGGCTGTCATATGCGACGACGTACTCGTCGCAGCCACCCTTGCGGTGAGCGAGAATTGCACCGAGACCGACGCCGCTAGCATCCGTGTGAATTTCAGTAGGTGCATTAGGATCGAAGTGGCGGAGTACTGGCGGAGAAGTGAGAAGCCGTCGCAGTGTCGTAAATGCGTCGTCGCAATTGGAATTCCAGGCCGAGAGTTCAGCGCTGCCGGAAAGAAGCTGCGTCAAGGGGGCGATTATAGAGGCGAAATTACGGATGAAACGTCCAAAATAGGAGCACAAGCCTACGAAGCTACGGAGCTCCTTTAGGGTAGTAGGCTTGGGGTACTCTGCAACGACACGCAGCTTGGCAGGGTCTGGTGATACTCCTTCTTTTGAGACGACATGGCCGAGAATAGTGAGTTTCCGGGCGCCAAAATGGCATTTCTTTAAGTTTAATTGCAACCCGGCTGCCGTAAGGCACTGGAGAACTTGTTCAAGGCGGGAGAGATGAGTCTCAACATTGGTAGAAAAGACAACTATGTCGTCCAAGTAGCAAAGGCAAATGCGCCATTTAAGTCCCCTAAGAATACTGTCCATCATCCTTTCAAAAGTCGCAGGCGCATTGCAAAGGCCGAAGGGCATTACATTAAATTCATACAGGCCATCAGGGGTCACGAACGCCGTTTTTGGACGGTCTGGTGCCGCCATTGGCACTTGCCAATATCCAGAGCGCAGATCCAGCGAAGAGAAATATTCCGCACCTTGAAGGCAATCCAGGGCGTCATCAATGCGGGGCAGGGGATAAACATCCTTGCGTGTGATCTTGTTTAGTCGCCGATAATCCACGCAAAATCTTATGGAGCCGTCCTTTTTTCTCACGAGGACCACTGGAGATGCCCAAGGACTGTGGGATTGCTGAATGACGCCACGTTGCAGCATCTCATCGACGTGTTGTGTGATGACGTCGCGCTCAGCCTGTGAGACGCGGTAAGGACGCTGACGCAGCGGAGCATGAAGACCAGTGTCGATATGGTGAGCAACAGCGGACGTGCGTCCCAAGGAAGGTTGGCCGTGGTCAAAGGAGGCGCGGAAACGGTCCAGTAGTTGAACGACCTGATTGCGCTGATCTTGCGTAAGCGCGGTGTCCACGCTGCGCAACAGAACGTCTTCGTCAGGTAGTGAGGGTACGGCGGCAGCCGTGACAGCATCCACAGGTATTATCGTCGTGTTGGAAGGGGCATCGAAAGGGAAGATGGCGTCATAAGTGTCAAGACGCCCGATACATTCACCATGCAGTAAGGTAGAAGGGCAAGGGAACGGATTGCACACGTAAACGGCACTGGAACCATCGGCAAGCGTGATGACGGCAAACGGGACGACAAGGTTCCGGCGACGAGCGCATTCCTTCGACGGCATAAAGAGGGCAGTTGAATCAGGAACAGAGTTACAAGAAATGGACACCATGGCGACAGAGAAAGCAGAGATCACGACGTCAGCAGTGACGACCACCTTGTCGGGTGGGGAAGGGATATCTATGGTTGTGGTGCTGAACGGAGACAAAACGAGTTGTGCGCGAGCGCAGTCGACAACCGCACGATTAGCGGAAAGGAAGTCCCATCCCAGGATAATATCATGAGACGCATGCGAAAGAACGACAAATTCGACTACGTAAAGCGCACCTTGAATCACAACACGAGCAGTGCATGCGGCCGAAGGTCTGACGTGCTGCGAACTCGCTGTGCGTAGGGAAATGTCAAACAGCGGAGTTGTCACTTTCTTCAGTTTGCGGCATAACACTTCACTGATTACACAAATAGCTGCGCCTGTGTCAACAAGAGCGTTTGTGGCGAAACCATCTACAAACACCGCAATCTTGTTATGGGGCGAAAGATGAGGCCTTGCAAATTTCGTCGGTGGCGCAGTTCTTGCCTCAGGAACTGCGACTGTTAGTGTTCCTCCTGGGCGTGGTCGGAACGGCGAAGCATGGGGGACAGAGACCGGCGGTGGGGTGGCGAAGGAGATCGACGTGAGTTGAAGTCGGATCGACGTGAGCTGAAGTCTCATCGACGTGAGCGGGAGTCGTGCGCATCAGGCGTAACATGGGGTTCCGGTTGCTGAGGGATGTAGCCGGAGTGCTGAGCATCACGAAAATATGGTCCACGGCGGCGACAATAGCGAGCAACATGTCCCGGAATACCGCAGGCGTAGCAGACAGGCCGGTTATCCGGGGTACGCCAAGGGTTCGCTGGTGCCCTAGGAGGCGAGAAGGGTGCGTTTTCCGGGTATACTGGAAGTGGCGGCCTGTAGTAGTTGGTGGTCGGGCTGAATGGGGGGGGGGGGGGGGGGTGCCGGTTGCGTACGAGGTCGGGTGACGGCTTCTGCATAAGTAAGCGGTGCAGCAACTTGTACTGGCGAAACCGGCGAAGGGAGAGCCTCGGCAACTTGTGTCTGGATAGCACGACGAAGCGAGTGGTCCAGCGCAGTGGGGGTTTCGTTGATGGTGGCCACAAGAGAGAGCTGTCGAGCAACTTCCTCACGGATGTATTGTTGAATCTGAGGCATCAACGTGGTGTAGTCCGCACCACTACTTCTGGACCCCAGGGCCGAAAGGTCCGCTTTTTGCGTACTATTGCGACGTGTAGAGATTCGCTGCTTGCGAAGCTCATCAAAACTTTGACAGAGTCGAATCACTTCGGTTACGGTCTGTGGGTTTTTGGCCACAAGCATATGGAAGGCGTCGTCGTCAATGCCTTTCATTATATGCTTTATTCTGTCAGGCTCCGTCATGCTCGCGTCCACTCGCCTACAGAGGCCGATCACATCCTCAATGTAGCTCGTGAAGCTCTCACCAATTTGTTGACATCGTCCACGCAGACCGTGTTCAGCACGAAGTTTGCGCATAGCTGGGCGACCGAAAAACGAAGTCACGGTCTCTTTAAAAACCGACCAGGTGGAGATGTCGGCTCGGTGGTTGATGAACCATAGGTTGGCCAAATCCGTGAGGTAGAAGATGACGTGAGTCAGCTTCGCAAGGTCATCCCACTTGTTAATCGCGCTGGCACGTTCGTAGTCTGCCAGCCAGTCCTCGACATCCTGATCTTCAGTGCCGCTGCAGACTGGAGGGTCGCGCAGACGAAAAAAGCCAGAGCACATGACAGGCGGGGGGCGTGGAAGAGGTTTGCGAGGGATCGACGCGCTCGTTCATTCTGGAATCAGATGGTAGCTTACGGCTGCGGAGCTCCAGGACGCGGAAGGGGATCACCCAGCAGCTCCACCAAATGCAACAAGCGTGCTCTCCTACGAACACTTGTTATTATGCTTGACAAAGAGTCAGTCAACCAAGCTGGTTCAGGAAGAAACCCGGCAAGCACGAACCACACGAACCACACGAACGTCAACGTCTTCTTTCACGCTGGCACAGAGCTGGCACCGCTGTGCTCCGGTACAATATATATATATATATATATATATCTTGTGAGACAACGTTCAGGCCTCAACACCCTTCTTTATTCTCACCCCTGCTCAGACTCAAGTGGCGATGATGTGTATTTACAGATGAGAAGATGAAGAGTATGAATAGTGCTCACAATAATTTCCCCGCGCGACGAAGCGGCCAGCCTGGCCGCGACTTAGACTGGGCTGAGACGTCGAACGAAGGGCTTTAGACGCGACACGTGGACTACCTCCGAACTACGGTATCGACGGTCGGGAGAAACGTCAACTGGAGTGATACGATAATTAACAGGAGATGTTTGTTCGTTAATTACGTAGGGTCCAAGGAATCGCGACTGGAACTTTTCACACAATCCGGGAACACGAGTAGGCGTCCAAAGGAGCACTTCGTCGTCAGGACGGAAGGAGACGTCACGATGAGAAATGTCGTACCGCTGCTTGCGATCGTGTTGACTGGCTTCGGTACTAAGCCGAGCAAGTTGCCGACATTTTTCAAGTCTCGAGGCTGACTGTTCGGGTGTAGTCGTAGAATTGTCGGTCGGAGTGCGCAAGAAGGAAGCGTCGATCGTGAATGTCGCCGAACGGCCGTAGACAAGGTAGAAGGGTGAGTACCCAGTAGTGCGCTGGACGGCGGTGTTATGAGCGAACGTCACAAATGGTAAAATTTTGTCCCAGTTGTCGTGAGCTGGCCCAACATACATGGATATCATTTCAATTAGTGTGCGATGGAATCGCTCTGTGATGCCGTTGGTCTGAGGATGGTATGCCGATGTGGTCTTGTGAACTGTGCCGCAATTTTTAAGCATTTCTTCAATTACCGTGGATAGGAAAGCCGTGCCGCGGTCGCTTAAGAAGGACGCGGGGCGCATCGTGACGCAAGACAATGGCTTCGAAAGAAGGTTGCCACGTCAGAGGCTGAACTGGAGCGTAGAGGAGCGGTCTTTGCGTAACGCGTGAGGTGGTCAACCGCTGTCACGATTCATCGATATCCTGCGGATGTTACGGGAAGAGGTCCGACAAGGTCGATTCCAACAACGGCAAAAGGTTCCTCGGGACATGGTATTGGCTGTAATAAGCCAGCAGGAGGTGAAGTCGGTCGCTTGCGCCGTTGGCATCGTGCGCAAGAAGAGACGTACTTTGCAACAGAGGTGGAGAGACCAGGCCAGAAGAAGCGACTCCTAATGCGGCTGTACGTTTTTTGAAATCCCAAGTGGCCGGCAGATGGGTCGTCGTGAAAGGCCTCAAGGACCTGTTCACGAAGCGAACGTGGAAGAACGGGGACCCATCGGTGTCCATCATCACTGTAAATGTATCGATGCAGCACGTTGTTTTCAATCTTGAATTGCCTGAGTTGTCTGCGCAACCTGGAATTAGGTGGTGTAGATTTTCCGCAGAGGCGTTGAACCATGCGGCAGCAGTATGGGTCTTGCTTTTGACAGGAGGCCAGCTGAGTGTAGCGAGTGGATGACACCGGGCCAGCAACCGCCATTTCCGATAACGTTAGTGGACACGTATCCTCGTCGTCATGGGACGAGCAATGAATAGGCTTGCTCGTAGTAGATGGTAGTGGGAGAGGGCAACGGGAGAGGGCGTCGGCATCTTGGTGTTTCTTTCCAGATTTGTAAACAACTTCAAATATGTATTCTTGGAGTCGGAGCACCCAGCGGCCAAGGCGTCCGGACAAATTCTTCAGCGACGACAGCCAGCACAACGCGTGGTGGTCCGTTATTACGGTAAAATGGCGTCCGTAAAGATATGGGCGGAATTTCTGTACGGCCCAAATTACAGCCAGGCATTCTTGTTCTGTAATCGAGTAGTTTCGTTCAGGATTCGTGAGTGCGCGGCTGGCGTAGGCGATGACTCTTTCTCGACCAGTTGTATTACGCTGTACGAGGACGGCACCGATGCCATGGCCGCTAGCGTCGGTGTGCAGACAGGTAGGGGCATGATCGTCGAAGTGACAGAGCACGGCGTCAGATGTCAGCGCCGCCTTGAGGGTGTCAAAAGCGATGTCGCAATCGTTCGTCCAAGCGAAGGCTGTTCCCGATGTCAGCAGCTTGTGTAGTGGCGACGCGATGGAGGCGAAGTCGCGAATGAAGCGGCGAAAATAAGACGCAAGGCCCAGGAAACTTCGTAATTGCTTCTGATTTTCGGGACGAGGGAAGCGTGTCACAGCAGTGACCTTCTCAGGATCTGGTCGAACGCCCTCTTTACTGACTAGGTGGCCCAACACTATGATGTTCTTTCGGGCGAAATGACATTTTTTTGTATTGAGTTGTAGCCCAGCGTTAGAAATGCACGTCAGAACTTCGTCTAGCCGTTCAAGATGTTGACGGAAAGTGGAAGAAAAAATGACGATGTCATCCAGATAACATAAACAGGTTTTCCACTTAAGGCCACGAAGAACGCTGTCTATCATACGCTCAAACGTTGCCGGAGCATTGCATAAACCGAAGGGCATGACATTGAACTCATAGAGGCCATCGGGTGTTGCAAAGGCCGTCTTGTCCTTGTCCCCTTCGTGCATAGGTATTTGCCAATACCCTGAGCGGAGATCGAGGCTGGAGAAATATTCAGCGCCCTGGAGGGAGTCAAGGGCGTCGTCAATTCGTGGCATCGGATATACATCTTTGCGCGTTATCTTATTTAGTGCTCGATAATCGACGCAAAATCGTACCGAGCCGTCCTTCTTCCGGACCAGCACCACAGGCGACGACCAAGAGCTTGACGATGGCCGAATGATGTCGCGTTTCAGCATGTCAGTGACGTTGTCCTCGATGATTTTGCGCTCCGCGGAAGACACACGGTATGGTCGGCGGCGTACGATTGAATTGCCCTCGGTTTCGATGCGGTGCACTGCGACAGACGTGCGCCCGAGAAGCTTGGAGTGGACGTCAAAAGAAGCACTGTGCTTTCGAAGTAGTGCCAAGAGATCTTTCTTTTGCGCCGCAGAGAGATCCGGATTGATCGTGGCAGTCAAATCTGTGGTAGTCGCATGGTCGTCGTTAGCAGTAGGCGAAAGTGGTGCATCGGTATGAAGGGGCATAAGGGCAAGAGGTTCGGTGTCAGCAAAGCAGGCCAACCGGGTACCTTGTGGCAGAACAAGTGGCGAAGATGTAGGATTACGTGCAGTGACCAACGCTCTGCTGTCATGAAACCTGACCAAGCTAGGCGCAATAACGATTCCACCAGATATCCAGCGATCGCATGGAGCAAACACACCATTAATGATGGTATCGGACGTCAACGTCAGTAAATTCTCGTTGCCAGGTGGAATAGCACAATCAGTGGCCGTGACGAAATGCAGGTGGCGAGCATCGTCATCAGATAAAAATTCCGTGTTAGTCATATGAACGACTCGCTGATGGCAAGATATCACGGCCGATGCTGAAGAAAGAAAGTCCCATCCTAAAATAAGTGCGTGGGTACACGAGGACAGGACGAGAAACGGAATGTGATGAAGTATGCCATCAATAAAAACTCTCGCTGTGCACACACCAACGGGCCGAACAAGAACTGCACTGGCGCACCGAAGAGGAGGTCCAGTATACGGCGTTTTGACTTTGCGCAAACGAGAACACAGTCCAGTACTGATGACGGAAAGCGCTGCACCCGTATCTACCAATGCTTCAGTCCAGACACCTTCAATACATACTAACAGTACATTTGAGGGCCGCTGCGGAGGAGTTTGGCTTAGCCCGACAGATGCAGCTTTCCCTCCCAAAGCTGCACTACTTAGTTTTCCGGGCGGTGGCCCGGGGACGAAGTAGCTGGTCGAAGGGGCGAAGAGGAGCGGAGCATCGGGGACGGAGAGCGGCGACGCGAGAAACGGGAAGGACCGGCTCCTTCGAGGCTCTGAGGAGATGGCGAACGGCGTTCGTAACGTTGGTAGGGGCGACTGTTTTGTGGTATCGGACCACAAAACCACAAGTTTACGGTGGTTTCTTCGCCCGCGCTCGCTAGAACTTGCACAGTCACGCGCGCCAACTGGCTGGCAACGGGCCAAGAAGCCACCGCCAACTTTTTCGGCCTACCGCTGCAACGCAGCCGGCGGGTCGTGGTCGCAGCTGATTTTGTTCGCTCAAACTACGGCTGAGAGCAGCGCGGTCGCGGCGCGCTAATGCGCTAGTCACGTGGTATTTTTGTATTTCGCGGGCTGTCTTTGCAGCACGGAAAAAATGGTACGCGCAAAACTTTCTATATCGCAAATAATGCAATGGAGATTTCTGAAGACGCTCTCGTACTTTGCAACTCTCATTTCTAGCGTAAAGTCAATATTTATCAAGGTAATAAATTAGTTATAATTAATAAATTAGTTCATTACGAAACAAAAAAATTGCCTCTAGTGCGCAAGATGACTGTAAGCAGTATCATGGTCCTTCAATACTTTTTTTCTGGTCATGAAACTCCCGCGAAAGTTTCATATAGGGACAAAAGTGGCCACCAGAGGCGCCACCGTAAGCAGGAGGGCATTGATCGGCCGCGCTTGGCAGGGCTGTAGCACGTTCGCGGAAGCGTTTCCCATCAAATACACTTCTTCAGATATTTTCCTTTGCCGTGTTCTCGCTGACAAATCATAGCAGCTATTAGTATTGTCAAAGTGGCCCATGATGCGCGTTGTCAAATTGCCCAAGTCCTTGATTGCTGGCAATGTTTGAACTGAGTCCGTCTGTAAAGTGACGCGCATTCGTAGCGTTCCTAAATTTCTCGATTCCTGCATAGTCGCTTTCGGGCTTAAACCGAACACTGTGACTGGTTCTAGATGACTGAAAGGTTAACATATTTTGCACTAGAGATTGCGGAGCAGCCGTGCTCTGGCTGCACGTAACGTTCATTTTCGGAATAATTGTCACTTTATTCTATAGGGCATCACGAAGCAGCCAATAGAAGTTCGCGTGCCAATAAACAAATCTGTATATCAGGGTGACTTGGCATTAATAGCCTTGAAGGACTTCTTGAGGGATATCGTTAGTGAAACATAGCTGAAAAATTAAAAGCTCAGAATGAGGCACCACAAGACCGAGAGGGATGCTCAAGTTGTGTTTTTTTCTTTTTTTTCTTTGATGTCATAATTTGCGCCCTTCATTTTAAAGATTAAAAAAATGAGATGAAACTGTTGTGAGCTGCTAGATATAGGCACTACGTGCTATTTCGAAGCGAAAGCTTTTGATTTTACGCATGCAGATTTGATAACGCAGCCGAGTTTGAGCACAGGCACATAGAGTTTATTCAAATCTGCGTTTCATAAACTGTGGATGAAAGTTGGGAGATGGAGTGAACGACACAACAAAAATCACTGAAAAAAATTTATGCCCCTGGTTTCCTCCCTCGTTTGGCCGGGCAGGATAAACGACGTCCGCCAGCACGAAACAGTTTGTTTTGCTCACGCGTAAAAACGTGCAGACGGCACTTAATAAAAAAGTGCACAACTTCTGCCGTAGTGCTCACGAAATGTGTTCCACAGCCAACACTGGCCGAAGAAGTGCGGTTGTCCAGCAGGATGTTCTCAACAATGTTCATGTAAACACTGGCACAGGCAAAAAATTTTGTCCTCGGTGCACATTTCCACATGTTCTTCCACAATTTGCGAGAGCCGCAATAATTTCTCCGATGGCACTTGCAAAAATCCTCTTGTCTTGATTTGAGTCAATGCAGTTGGCTCTCGGGAGTTGCTTCTTAGTGTTTGGAGGCAGTCCGTGCAGCTTATTTTAGCAAACTTTTTGCTACATAGCCACCAAGGTAATCCAAAATGCAGTCCCTCGTTGACTCGGGATCAATTTTGTTAGCGTAGTGAGCGGGTAGGATACTTGCAAGCTTTGTGCCAGACTTACCATCGATTTCTTCGTCGGCTGCACTGGAGACGTCTGCATTCGCGACTGTCGCATCACAATCCGGAGAAAGCTTTCGCGGCCTTTTTTTAGAGGTGGGCCCTTCGTTGCACGCGAACGCTGTTTTGGTTTGGAGAGGTAAGAAGGCAAACCTTCAAAAATCCTTGGTACGGCGTCTTCCACCAGTCTCGGTTGTTCTCGGGGCAGCGAAACGATGTCTCCGTTCACTGTGCACACGTCCGCACGTACAATGTCACTGGCGTCGAAAAGTTTTTCACACACGCGAGCGTACTTTGAGTCGAACGAAAATCCGGCAGTCTCCTGTCGCGGGATCGCACGTTTCCACCTGTCGCGTTGTTCTGCGTTGGCTGGTAAACAGAACAGGGAAACTTTTTCGACGGTGCCCTTGTATCCAGAGTGACACCCCGGCACGCAGCAGGTGTTGGGCATCGCTGTCAACACGATGCGACCCCGAAAAGCAAAAAAGGAACGCGATCAGCACGACCACCACCACTCCGCGCCAACAGTCCGCTAATGGCGGCCAGCAGAGCAGCCGGCCGAGCCGGCTTCCTCGTCCCCCCTACTAGCTACGCCAGCGCCGCGGCGCGGAAAGTGCGGGCGGTATATGAAGCTCTCCCATTGAGTGACGCGGGAGTTTCATGACCAGAAATTATTGAAGGACCATGGCAATATTCAACTGATTTCACTCGCCTGCCTCAAATAATTCTATTTTTAACCCTTGGCTAAAGATAGCTGGGACACCCTGTCTATATATATATATATATATATATATATATGGTAATTCGTCAAACGCGAGCGCTTGGCTATGTTCAGGCCCCGCGGACGCCTTCTGCAACTCGGCGGCGCGTAAGCGCTGTAGCAGACGCCCGGAACTGGAAGCTGAGATGCTTTGCGTGCCACCTTGCTATCATCGGCGCGCACTTCTTTCTTTCGTTGTCGTTTTAATCGGCTTTCGTGTTGCCTCCTTGCCCTCTAAAGTCACGAGCAAGTTAAATTCGTGCCATTGCTATCGTACTCCCTCAAGATACGAGAATTCTTGGCTAAGAAACTGCGTAGGCAAGAGAACGCTTTGTGAATTCGGCCCCTCACGTGGCATAGGCTCGTTCAAAAGGAACTAGTCATGAGAAGCGTCAAATAATGCTAGCAACGCATAAAACTGAGGTAAAATAAACGAACAAGGTGTAAATGAATAAAATTACCACGAATAACCAAGAAGCAATTGCTATAATTAACTTCCAATTACTAAAAAACGATTCGATAACATAAGAGTGCCAGCCGCGTCGCGCAAGGGTGGGCGCCACCGCCTCCAAGCACGCGAATGCTCCTCCCACCAGTGTTTCTCCGGCGCCTTCGTCACAACATCTGAAGGGAGACGGCAGACAAGTACCTGAACTCTCCCTGCAGATGTCTGGTATCTGAACTGCCGTACAAAGAAGGAAGTCTATAAAGCGCAGCAAAAAGTAGGGCGCATGTCGAAACCCGAGTTTGCGAATCTCCCTAACAGGATGCTGTGTGTGCCGGGGAAATTCTACATGATTAGCTCAAACAATTACGTCATGGACGGTTTGAGAAACGGAGCAGTGGGAGCTCAACAAATGGGAATCGCTGTGTGCCCCTGCTACGCACTTCCTCTGTTCTCCCTGCAGTGGAGCTGCATTTCTCTCAGGGCACAAAACTACAACAATTTAAATATCACCACCATGGCTCAAAACAGACCCACGTACTCTTTCTTAGGAGCATAACAGCTAACTTGTGAAGTTAGCCCAACCGGTCACTTGAATACCCAACTTTGTTCTTGTAAATGTAATGACGACAAGATATCTCTCTGAAGTTCCGAGCCATTTCGTGGCCGTGGGTGCTGCTGCTGTCTTTGAAAATAGGTTGCCGTTAGAAGCAAATATTCAGCTCGTGCCCGACCAGGGCATTGAATATGTGTCCGGCAAGACAGCAAAAGCCAACCAAACACGCCTCTCTAACCATCAAGGCGCGACAACAACCAAACTTATTTCATGCCGACGCCGCTACACAGCACTCTGTCGCCCCTCATCTCTTTTATGGGAGGGGCGGCGGCGATATTAGAGACGTTGCAGCAAAATTGCCCGTCCCCTTTGCTCACGAGTACTGACAGTGAGGCACGCTCGCGGCAAGATATTGAGCTTGTGCATTTTTCGTGGGGATAGAATGCAGCGCTAAAGGGCACCGGCGTTAACAGCTAGCGCCACCTGTTGCGCTCAACGTTCAGTGAAAGGCGAACCTTGTACTTCTCAAGAAATAGTAAAGTTAAACTACCCTGCCCATTGTGTAAGTTTCAAATAGGTATACATCATTACTAGTCTACTATACTCCGTTCTCTGTCCATGGCGCGAACGGCGTGTCTTAATTTGCAGCCTTTACAGGTGTTTTAGTTTTTCGCCTAATGAGTAGTATGACTGACACTAAAATGCAATGTCTAGGCAGTTTAAAATATAAATGGCATTGTCTGTTCAAGCGCGTAGTTCTATGCTAAAACTTTAGGATATAGGTAGCAAGGCGATCTAAAATATTCATTTTCTTTAGCATTTTCCATATATTTGTAGAAGAATGCCTTCAACACAATATGACATTTTTACAGGAGTATCATTGTGCTCGCTCTGGGTAACAGAAAACTACACAAAGAAGGAAGAGATACCGTCGGATGCAAATAAGACATTTTATGAAGAATGCATCCGTCCACAGTACATTGGTTTCTCCGACGACTGCTTGAACCTTCTGATAGAGTGATGACATTAATAAACGGACGCTTCTGTTGGCAAATCGCTACTTTTTTTTTAGTGAACGTAACTGTTTTAAAAGGGTTAATGCTCATTGATGCTGTCGCGCGTGTCAGGAAGGGAAAGTTAGAAGGCAGCTAGAAAACTACCTTTCTGCCCATTGTGCGCTTTTAATTTACTAGTAAGGCGGGGCAAATTGAGACGCGGGGAAAAACGCGAAATTTTGACTTTGCCGACCTTTATAGTTAATAAAAAGTACTTTTCTTTGTTTCTCTATTTCAACGATAGGTGCTGGTAGTTGTGCACCTTCATATGTATAAAGGTTGATGATTGCTCACAGTGTTCAAGCGGGAAAGTTTACGGGGCTGGTGTCAGTGTTTTCGTGACCCGTCAAAGGGGAGTGAAATTCTGCTCGGACAAATTTTCGGATCCGAGCACGAAGCTACCCTGGTGTCAGCACAAGAACGTAACTATTTATTTTCTTTCTTTACACTACTAGCTACATGCCATCAAAAGTTGAGTTCATGTGGTGCCCAGGGCCAAAACGGAATTTTTTCTTAATTCGGTCATGTGAGAGGGGGCCAAACTCGACAAAAAGGCATCGAATTGCCTTAGAGAGCATCTTATTAAGTGAAGCATTTGCTTACACTCATTATATATCATATTCCATTGTTTAGGAGGGTTCGGGCGTACAAGAAAATATCCTATAGAACTTCCTGCGAGAAAAACCACAAGAAAAAGCACTGACTGCTGTTCATAACAGGACTCGCTCCATTTCCGCTGCATCGAGGTAGCTCCGCGTTTTCAAGGACTCTGACGCATGCAAAAATTTGAAGAATCTACAAGTCAAGCGGCTCACAAACACGGCTTGGGACAGAGTCTTAATGATATTTCTCCAATACCAAAATTTAAAAAAAGAACAAGTGCTAGAAAATCCGAATCCAGCAGATTTAAATTCGTCGCCTGCCAAAGCCCACCTGAGAAAGTTGAAAGCCACTAAACGCCTGCGCAGGTCTGCATCAAAATGGCAAAAAGAGGCGAAGATGCATCAGAACATATCTAGCCTGCAATTGTTGAATAATCCAATGAAGTTCAAGCGTTCAACAAAAGACAACACTTGCACAAAGAAAGACTGGCGGTGTTTGATATGCAAGTAGTGTTGGAGCAACACAGCGCCGGTTTCTGTCATGATACAATGCGTAGCGTGCAAGGACTGGGCCCATGAAGACTGCGGGAGAGCCCACGGAGTCAATTTCAGGTGCTTCTACTGGGAAAACTGAAGGGATGAAATTTTTTCACGCTGTCTCGTTTTGCCCCGCAGGTTAGGGCAAAATGAGGCATCTGGTGCATCAGGGCTGGGCAGAGATACTCGAAAAAGTATTGCGGAATACAGATATCGAAATACATTGGTTGGAAGCCTAAAATACAGATACTGAGATACATTTGTCTTGGACGTAGCGGGATATTTCAGAGATACTTCTGCAAAAAGACGGAAAAAGTATTCCAGAAAACAGACAGTGATACAGATACTGAAATACTTTTTTTTGTTTATTTCGGGGACGTTCATAATCCGCAAAAAGTGTAGCACAATATTGTAAATCTTGCAGCGCATTGAAACTTCCGATTTATTTAATTATCACAGAACTGCACTTACGGGGCCTCTCGAGCTACTCCTCATAATCTGATGTACCGTTTGGATGTACCCTCTGAGAATAAATAAAACCTATTCGAGCTTAATGGAACCTAAGGCAACTATACAGACACAACTGTATCAACGGCGATAAAAATACACGTTTCTTACCTTCAGATGTATTTGAAGTTTGACTTCGATGTCCGCGAACTGGAAATTACCTTTCCGCAAAGTTTGCATTCTGCTTTTGAGTGCCAAAGCATTGTATCCGTCCTCTGCGGGTTCAAAGAACGTGCCATACAGTATAGACCGTGCTGCACGGCCTTCACCGTTCGCCATTGCTCGGTCTTGTGACGTGTGCTTCGGTAATGCCTTGACCGTGGTCGCCGTTCCCAAGACACCAGCTCGGGCGACTACACTCTTAGAACAAAAGGAGTGCTTTTACGCCCTTTGCGAGAGTTTTGTCTTGTCCCGCAGGGCACTCCTTTTTCCGGGGTGAAACTACTCTCTTTAGAAAGAGAGTGATCCAACGCCCTCTTATGGAGTACAGTACTCCGTCTGCGATAGAGTGAAAGCACTCCCACCGAGAGAGTAAAGCTGGCGCATTGAAATCGCTCTGGTATAAAATTAATCAAGCGCAGAAAAGAAAGACAAATACATACACGCACACATCCACGCAACCAAAACACGCAGAGCGCTCGCGATTACAACACTTAGATTAAAGAGAACCTTCCCGCTGTCCTGACGGGAGATGTTAATGAAGGCGTGATGTTTGGAAGCGTTTCGCTACACTGCCAGTCGAATACTCGCTCGAATCCACGCCTGCAGGCATAAAATCTGTCTAAATTGCGGCGCTGCTAATCAATTCGTTATGTGACTACGCAGCGGGCTCCCAGATAAAGGAACACAATAGACTTGACGTGGTTTTTGCAAGATTCTAGGTCATACAGCCTGCAGCGCTTACGCGTGGCGTGCTGTTAATAGGCGGCCAAAGCGGCTGCAAAAAAATTTTTTTGACACTGTAAGAGCGTCTGACGGATTAATATCATTGATACTTAATTCTGGGGGTAATTAGAAGACATACATCAGTGCATACATACATATACGAATATTTCACAACACTGGATTCGAACCACTGACCACACGCACCGAGAGCAAACACGCTAACCACTACACCACAGAGCCACCGCATGCTGCGATGAGTTTTCTCAAGCATATGTATTCACAAAGTGCTTTGAAAAAAAAGGGGAGGAGCTTGCAACTTGTGTTCTTGCATCTTCAGCGTGCATTGCGCCTGAATTAAGTTCGTAAATAGATTACGCGGCGTCATGAACTCGCGGAGACCTACGTTAGCACATTATGCTCAGACTTTGGTTCGTCGTCTGTCGTGCCGCAAGCAAAATGATAAACGTGTGTCCTTTTGAGTGTTCACCCTAAGTTGTGGATGTCTTTCTCGCCCAAAATTCGCAGATACCAGCGTGACAAGTACCTTCAGGTAGCGAAACTCACGTAAGTGTATTCAACGAGCGTGTGCTGTTGAGTGATTCTGGTTATTTTTGCCGCGAGCCGCAAGTGTTTTCAGTGGCACCAGTGCGTTCTCAGCTGTTCGTAGACCATGTGCTATGGCATCTCATTGTTACATAAGTCACTGCGTGAGTTACAAGGGTATTTTAGCGTTTACATATACAACCTATGGGGGGTTCGGTGTCTACTCCAGACAGAAGGCGCTCACAGATGCCAAAGAAACGAAAATAATTTATTAGAGAAATCTTGAACGGCCTTACGGTGGCACGAAAACACAAACTTCCAAGAACCACTTCCACAAACAACGTACACGCCGGTGCCACTATCCCTGGCCCCGGCGGACCGCACGCCGCGCACACGAGCACTCGCAACAACCGTTCGCCGGCAACTCCCCCGGACCACTCGCAGTGCTGGCTTATCAAGCATTCGCACAAGTAGGGACATGCGCAGTGGTGCTAGTCGCTGCTTGTTATCACCGCCGCAGTGGGTGAGGGCGAGGGTGGTTATCCGCGATCCCCACAAACCATGTGTATTTATTGCGCGCGTACGTACTGTTGCGGGCTGCACGCCGGGTCAGCGGCACCTTCCGAGCAGTTAGACGAATATTTCCACCATGAGCACTTAACGCGCGCTGAGGCGCGATATACAGTGCTTCTCAATTAGTCATAGTCAGTATTTAATTGCTTTTTATACACGGAGACTAGCTACCTTTTCACTAAATAACCTTTACTCTTCACTGTCGCGCAGGGGCGTAGCCAGAAATTTTTTCGGGGGGGGGGGGGGGGGGGGCACCGCCTTGATTTCGGGAGGGGCACCTCCTTGGAATGGTCATTTTTCGCTCAGTATGCCATGGCGAAAAAAACATTTGGGGGGGGGGGGGGGGCACGTGCCCGGTGTGCCACCCCCTGGCTACGCCACTGCTGTCGCGCGCCATTATAATGAACGTCGTAGGCGTGCACCAAGCTCCACTAATTCGCGAGTGAAATGTCTCCCTAATAATAACAAGATAATACTGTTGCGCTTCTCTGTTGCGAACGTCCGCGTGTATTTGGCGGTCCTCCTGAAGAAATTGTGCAGTATTTGCTAGAAAAATGGCGTAATTGTATGCCTCAGTGAAACAGCTGTTCTTCTGAAAATAACGTTTATTTATATTTCGCAGGATATCTTTTGTCACAGCAGGTCACAAGTGGTGCCACGAGCACTCGTACTACCTCGTGTACCTTTAGGTGCGGCCAAACTCATAATACAAATTATGCTACCACTGATAAATGATCAACCCATCCATGTTCGATGAATGTTGATCTGTTTCCGTTCACTTCCTGTCGCTTATTTGCATATTTCTCAAGAATCATCTGTTCAGTCCATCTGGTATAACACAAGGATTATCTACAGTATCCCCCCTCGAACAAAAGATAAAAGCGCCCCTTTTCAAGGCATACTGTCCACTACAAGGGGCCCCATCTGATTTTTTGGTATGCTTCACCGCACAACTGATTTGCATTGCGGCGGGGCTGACTTACGTTTTTCCATCCTCATGAGATGGCTGCAGATCTTCAGTTGCCGTTATCTTGCGACATATGCAGTTCCCAGGCTTGCATATTTGAGGAGCAAGCATAGCTAGAAACAGGTGGAATGTGGCTGGAGACCGCACGACTTATTGACAAGCTGTTGAGATCAAACTGGCGTGACACTTCAGTTTGACCATTCTTTCGCACAGTGAAATAATGGGCACCTATTTCACAATACATGAGTTAATTTATGGCACCTACCTTCATCACGTCCACTGTTCATTCCACAAGGGGTTTTCGAAAAATACGTGGCTGAGACCCACTGATCTATGCGTCAGTGTTTGAACAATTTCTTTTGCATAATACAAGCTCTTTTTTGTTTGAATGCACTAGAAATTCTTAAAATGAATTGATACAAAAAAATGTGAATTGTAGTACTTTATTGGAATCAAAACAATAACATCCATAATGTCAATGTAAAAATACACATTTTCATCTACAGTACAGAATGTATGCTCATTATTGAACACAGGAAACAAGATACACAGCACAACCGAAAGTACAGAAAAAAAAAACATCACAAGGCACGACACATATACTTAGCAATGCCAGTATGCATTTAAATCCAAACAGATGGCATGCACAAGGGACTTGGTGTCTGCTTACAAATGAAGGCAATTCGATAAGTCAATGAAGGCTTACAACACTTTTGAGAAAAATGCGACTGTGGAATAGGCATGGTAGTGTACAATTTCTTTATATTGCATTAGTTTGCCCTCAGGCGTGAAACATGACACACGACTGTGCAGTCAACTTTGTTGTATAAAGACCTGTGGTGTCGACCATAGATCCACCTGCCAAAATTTGTAAACACGCTTGCCTTTGTTCACATATTTTCATATGATGATGCAAATTTCTAAAATCAAGCTTGGGAACTAGGCATTATTTCACAACCATGATTCGCCGGAATATTATGCTTAAGTAGTAGACCTACAGTTATAATATTTTCATGCCAACTAGTGCCATGCCATCATTTGCTACCGGTAAAGTAGTTCACCATCTTTAATAGCTGAATTTATGGCTAATGCGAAACTACCTCATGTAAAATGAATCCGAATACCATGACTGGAAAGTTACGTTAAGCAATAACAAGTTTTAAATTAAAAATTGCCTATCAATACTGGTGGTGGCTTGACACATTAGAGCCAAGGACTGGATATGCCATGAGGTTGCATAAAAATTGAACAGGCTATAAATACAGGTTGTAAAACAGCCAGGAATTAAGTTCAGTCAGCTAAATGAGTTTACATCCTTTTTCAAGACATATAAAATTTTCAAAAAGTGTACTCTTGACACAGCATCGTGCATAACACACTGCAGGAGTCCAAGTGCTGGAAATCCTAAATGCTGAGTGATGTACAAGATCGTCAATATAGTGTACTGTAAGGCCTATGAGTATTCGCAGAACAGGCCGTCCTGTAGACGAACAGGTGGGCCAGAACTCTCGCTGCTTCGCCAGAAGTGTCTAGTCTTCCTGAAAAAAGATATCAAATAAAGAAGTGTATTAGGCTTTCTGCATCCATACAAATGAATGCCCTACAAAAGACTAACATGACGTCTCTTACTGCAGACTTTTTGAAAAAAACATCACAAAAATACAAAAATTGAAACGCTGCCTTGAGAGATCTCCAACGAGTGCAGCATGCTTTTATTATAAAATCTGAAAGATGTAGCAATATGATACAGAAAGACTGAGCTTATTGCTTGTCCATGTATTTCTGCCATGTTTTGATACACATAGCAAAAGAACAAGGTACGATGGCTAGCGTGCAGTGTTGCTTGTTGTTTCATGGAGGCAACTCCTACAAGAAAAAATAATTCATTCACCCTCAAAATTTACTGCAAGTTCAACCAAATAAATTATTTTAAAACTTGGGCTAGATGGGAAAAGATATAGATATATACTTATGAGGCATGCCACAGTGCACACCCTTGATTCTTTAATGTACATTTAATCTAAAACCATGCTAATGCCAAAGCAACACCTAGACAACATTGTTAGTTCTGCACGTGTATCTGACTAAACCAACAGTGTATACAGCGCCTGCCTATAAGTTATGCACTATCCTGCTGCTGCCAATGACGAAATACGTATTCTCTGAAAATTTTCCATCCTGCTTACTGCTTGATATTAACTTAAATGTCACCTAGCCAACAGACTATACATGCAATAAACATAACTATCAAGTCTAAACGAATGCAAAAATTTTCCTAACCGTGATAACTTAAATCACGAGGTGCATGGAACCAATCCTTTTTAAGTGACTCAGTATTTCACGCCACACTGATCAGCTGTAAAGCACGCCAGTACCTATATCAGATAACTGGCATAAATTCACCTTGACGTCCATGCATGAAACACTTCTTTAGCTCTTAAATTTATTATCCTAAAGCACTCGAACACGAAAAATTAATTCAGCACACAATACACAAACTGACAGTGTGGATAAGGCTTTTCTATTACTACGGAACAAAATATTTCACAGTATTACGCTGTAAGATTTTTGTCATTGCTGCTCCCATTTAATATTAGCATTAAAAGCATTGCTGTGCTTCCTACACAAAGTGACCTTAGAGACAGGCTTTAAAAGGTGTCATACTCTTCTTTCCTGTAAAGTTTTTCTCTGTTATCTTTTACCCTCGTACGCCCTTCGTTTGCACAGCATGGCCAGCCAGATTAACAGCTGGCAAACATGCCTGTGTTACCATTTATGTCTTCCTTTCCTTCTTTCAAATAAAGTCTTGGAGCATTTCGAAATATACACATCAAGTTCAGTAGTGTAGCATTGCCAACTGCACAAACATTGATAACCTTCACACTACACAAGACTTCATGAGGGTCTAGTTGGCGCATACCGACAAAAAATTACTTAGCGCAAGAAAAACGCAGCACACAAGGAAGATACACAAGGGACAATCGGTTTTCCACTGCATCTCCTTGTGTGCTGCGTTTTTCTTGCCCTAAGTACTTCACACTATGGCCAACCAAATTAGCACTGCCTCTGTGGTGAGACCAAAAACCAAATACTTGCAGGTTCAAGCTCACTCCACACCTATTTCGTCAAAAGCACAGCATTTGAGTTTCTTATAAATTAGGTTGTTTACCAGGTATCATTCTAATGAAAGAGCTGAAAACAGAGCATGGTACAGCATGGAGTAGGTGCACAACAGCGCGTCCTTTGTGAATTTGCGATGGAGTTATCCGGTGACCTGCGTGCTACTGCTTTCTGACGCCGCAGTAAATTCAATATTTACATTCATCAAGAAGCATGAATGTAGGAAGCTTACACGTGGGTTACAGAAGTAAACCATAACAAATGACTAAAGATGTCTTGTCCTTGCCGAACACTATTTGTTTTTTTAACTGCCATAATGTTTAACGGCTCCTTAGCTTTTCTTCACAACTTCATAATAGTCTTATGCAAGACAGTTATTTACGATTGTCCCTCTACCATCACGATTGCGTTGAGCTGACTTGCGCTGATGTGACTGCATTAGTCGGGCACAGCTCACACATCTTCAAATGGCTGAGAATATTCACATGAAATCCAGGAAGGTTCCAGTGCTGATATATGTCACTAATTAAGTGACAATACCGTAAAACGCATGTGCTTCACCATACACGCTGTCACTTAGCAGATGACTGTCACATATCGCCATAATTATATCCCTGCAGGAGAATTTATTCCCACTAGTCAATTAAACTCAACCTAATAACGTCGTTAGACCATGGTATGATGATTATGATAATGATGCAAAGGAAGGAAGGAAAATAACTTTATTGCGATATTGATGCAAATGCTTTTTTTTTTGTCTTAGACACGGAAAAAAAGTGTAATGCAAAAAATGTTATGGAAAAGCATTCTCACTAATATTCTGTGCCTCGATAAAATTTCCATAGTTGCACGGCGGAAGAACAAGGGCGCCCAGTGCACTCTGTATCCAGCGTAAATTCTGCCAAAACATGAGCGCCGGGTGATGCCACAGGTTAATAACGCCCACAAGTCGACACTGAGACTGAAGAAAAACACAAACACATCCAGTATGAATACTAATAATAACATTAATATTGAGGGTTCACGTGCCAAAACTATAATATGAGGCCCGCCTTAATGAAGACTTCAGAAGCCTGTTCTTTAACGAACACTGACATCGCAGAGTACACGAGCTTCTAACATATCGCCTCCATCGAAATGCGACCGCCGCGGCCGGGGTCCAACTCGCGACTTACGGGTCAGCAGCCGAACACCGTAACCATTGTACCACTGAGGCGGCCAAGAATGACAACTGAATCAAATGAAAACATAGTTGGCCTTAAATCACTTATTACGGCATGATAACCGCGGGCTTTCGCGTAAGTGCATATTTTCTGCAAACACGCTGCCGCACTCACGCTTTATGGGAAGCAAATAAATTATAACGCACAAATGGACTTTAGCGAGGCGCATGCGAGCTTCGATAGACTGGCCGTGCGACGTCTGTGCCTTCACAAAAGCTTTTTAAACGTGCATCAGGCATCACACGTATGTGCGCCTAATGTTATTTATTGTACTTAACAGGCGACACAGCATGCACTATTACACATCTGAACGACGATAGGACGCGAAGCAGAGAAAACAGAAGCACCACTTACCGTTCATATTCCCGACTGTGCCGAACCATGTGTTGGCCGGGCACTCAGTCACGCAGTTGAGTCTGCAGACAATCACAAAACCGACGCGCACACAGCACGGGATGTTGCACTGCCGTCGCTAAATGCGGTTCACGTCCAGCGTCGAGATCACAGTCGCGCACACACGTACACACGCCGCCGACGTAGCTAAGCAATCACCAAACTTCAACAACTGAACAACGCGTCAAAATGGCGAAGACAACGACGGGCGACGGCAAAGTTTCAGGGTTTCAGCCTTTCAGCTGCTTCGGGCTGCTTCGGGCGCGCGCACGTTTCTCCTCTCCCTGTTTCGCCGTTTCTTTTTTCTTTCCTCTAGCGCGCATGCGTCGTACGGTTCTGTTATCGTGCTTCTGGCGTTTCTCTCTCGCCGTTTCGCAGCCGCTTGATGCAACTCGCGTCTTTTTTTTTCCCTATCGCGACAGCTTGGTTTCGGCGGCGTTGGCATGTTTGGTTTTGAGCGAAAAAGCAGCTTCTACCGTGAGCGAAAGTTCGTGCTAGATGCAATTAAATATAGGAGCCAGAGGCGCGTTTGCACTTTGCAGTTTGGGACGGTAAACCCCAACGATTAACTGAGTAAAAATGAGCATTTTATTTCTTGCGTGTTACAGAGGGGTGCACATATGAGTGAGATGTGCGTGTTGTTTCGACTACTGGCGCTCGGCCCCTGACAAGCACACCCCTGTGCTTGCACAGAACGGTGCAGAACTACCGCGGGCACAAATGCTTGTGATAACTCGCTTAAAGTACGAGCAGAGCTAGGTAGCAGATTATGGGACTGCATGTTTACCAAGCCGGGATGTGAAGTCACCGAAACACTACTGGCGTTCGCCTTGCGCTCGCAAATACAAGTGTCAGCAAAGCTTGCCGAGCACAAGTGGTCGTGAAAACGCAGGTGTGATGTTTGGGAGCGCTGGGAGTGTTTCAGTGCGAGTGAACATAATCGCGTGCATTTACGATCCCGCATTCTTTGGGCATGTCAGCGGTTTTCGACACGACACGTTGAGGAGGCATATGTTTCGTCGTCCGTTCATCGAGAACCCAGACCGCTACGTGAATTCTAGCCCGGCCTGCGGCAGATCCCCAACGGCTTTCCACGTCACGGTGGAGTGCGCCGAAAAATTGTTGCCTCCCCCTCCTTGTCATCTTGCGTCCCTTCCGCACTAAAATGTGGGGTGATGCCCTCAGCATGCGACGGGCTTCTCGAGAGCCTCCAGGCGTTCAACGGGCCCGTGTCGCCAGGACCCAGGACGATCCCTCCCGCAGGATTGATTGAATGAATAAAATATTATTATCATAAAATCAGGTTATTTAGTTTATAATTTTTGAGTGAGCTACGCTGTGCATCAGCGCGTGGCCTTGAAGCGAAGAACGGATACCCCGTGACAAGCCGCGCGAAATTATTAGTGGCGTTGCAGATGCGCACGAAGTTACAGTGGACGCGTTCGTCGGCTTGTCTGTCCGAATGGCCTTCCTCAGCGTCCCAGGTCAAAACGCAAGGAGCGCGCGCATTTGCTAGCAAAGGAGCACGCGAGCGTCTGCCGGTGGTTTAGGGGCCTAGTGTTTCGTAACCGGGCCTAGCCGAGCTATGCCGCAGCCATTATTTTAAAATAAAATGTTTTCTCTCGACTGAGCGACAGTCCGAGATACAAGAATGCGCGGACTTATCTTTGCAGCCTCTCCAATGGGGAGAATGCGACGAGTACAACAAGCTGTGAAACAAGCTGTCGTATGGTAAAGGAGTAAAACAGGCATTGAACTCTCTTGCGGTTTGACGGAGTAAAACAGGCACTTTACTCTCTTTTCCCAGAAGGAGTGAAAGCCCCCTTTCACTCCTTCTGGCCAGAGAGAGTAAAGTGACTCTCTGTAGAGAGAGTATAATTTCTTACTCTCTCTGCAGAGAGAGTAACAAAGCTTCTTTACTCTTGCTGCTGGAGTTTCAGTTTTTAGAGTGTAGTGTCGCGACTCGAGGGCTAAACCGTCCTACTATACAACGAGACGCCACTTAACCATAACTCAACTTGTAGAGACGGCTCAGCCAAGTGTTACCAGACGAGGACTGTATCACCCGCAAAGAGCGCTAAAATTTCATTGGGGTCGATGCGGCGATGACAAGTGATCGAACGGTCATCCTGTTAAGGAGCACCGGGCCTGGAGAGCACACGCACAGACATTTACACACGACTGGGTGGCGGAAGGCCACCGACCATGAGAAGGAATAGTTCCCTGCAAAGTAACTTGGCGGGGACGGCGTGAGCGCTTCGGCACTCCGTGGTGGAACAAATTGCATCGATCCGTTCGAAGACACCACCTTGAAAGCCACCTCCCGAGTTTCGTCGGCACCGGGCCAGACGGCTGCGGGTTCCACTGTTATCCCTACATGCAGTGGAGCCAAGTATGTCACAACTACCCTATTCAGGCATTGATTTCCGAAAATCACGTTCTTTGAAGGTGAGACGGTTTCAGCCCTCCTAGGTCGCTACTGCCAGCTCTTTCAAAAGAGAAAGTGGGAACAGGGACAGTTGTTCATTTCACAGACAGCTAGCTCGGTGCTGCCATAATCCTCTCTGGGTTGCGCTAAACAGGCTTGACCCCCCCCCCCCCCCCCTAAAATGCCCTGCCAACGTCGCGGTGTCTGCCTTTCTACTCGCGTGCGCAATCCAGCATGACGGCGTTTTTACTCTCCTATGAAAAGGTATATAACCTCCTACAGAAAGCACTCGTCGCCTGGGCCGAAAAGGTCACTGCTTCAGGGGGGCCATCTTAACGCTCGGTCAAAATTTGAATACAGCTTTCACCCACACCTATGCTACCAGCGCCCACATCAGCATGCCCCAACAGGTCAAGTCGGCTCCGGAGGTGCGGGGCCACGGTGCCACAAAAGACAGTTTCACGTTTGTAAATATACTATACTCGGCGACAGGTTATCTTGACACTGGAGCGAAGGCTACGGAGGCGGGGCTTCCGCACACTCATGTTGCTCCGCACGTAGTTCGGCAGCTTGCAGCTGATTTCGGTTTTGCTCGCTCGCATCGTTAACGCGTTTAGAAAAACATATACATAAAAATCATGAATGGGAGAAACATTTCGATTGTTCAGTGTGCATTGTTGTGTCCTATTTCGAGTATATTTTTCTCGGAAAACTAAACAGAGCGTTTGTAGCCGCTCAGTGACGTAACGGGCGCCGTGTTTCCTTGGAAAACGGGTGGGCTGAAAAGGCTGTGCTGTCAAATGGAAAGAAAAAGAAAGCATTCTTGCAAGGTGTACGATAACCGTATTTTACCTACAACTGTCCGCAACTGTTTAAGTCTCAAAATAAATAAAGCAGCATTTATTTCAGCGAGGCAGAAGAGAATATTATCAGTAAACATCAGTACTATTTTTCTGGCATGGTAGCAGGCATGCGCTTTGGTTCTGTAGCTTCCGCAGTGCTGTCAAGGAAAGTTGTCGCCGAGTATAGGAATGCACCCTGGCTGGAGGGGCGGCTGAAAGCGCGACAAGGACAGCCAGTCATTTCCTCCGCAACTACTGGAAATGCTTTTGGAAGTGCTGCCACTTTGAGAATTGAACACGCGTGAAGCCTCTGTTTCAGGGCGGTATCCGCGCGGGGGGTCATGAAAACTTGGCTGCCTAAAAAAAAAAACAAGAAAATGCCCCCACCTCCCCGAAGGGAATCGTGAGGAAATGCGAATGCGTTTCGCGCGCGCTTCACTCCATTTATATATGGTGGTTGTGGTTCGAAGAAGGAAAAGGCGCCTAATTTCTGCAGCCCGGTCGGGAGCACGGCGCAGCGCCTGCTTTTTTTTTTTTTGCTTTTGTCCTGTTTTTTCTTCTTTTTTTATTCATTTTTTTATTCTTTTTTGTTCTTTTTTCCTATATTTTTTCTTAATTTTTTAAATTTTTTTTTTCATATATAGCTCCGCCGAGCTCCCGCGATGCGAGCGCCCTCACGCACTTCAAATGCATTCGCATTTAAAACTGGAGATGCGTAGAGCACGCAGCGATGGAGCGGTGTTTCCTACTGGAACATGCCAATCGCTGCTAATGGGCAATAAGAGACAGAAGACTCCGACTGGACACAGAGACCCGCAGTCGGCTTTTAGTTAACGCGCACGCTGCGAATTTTTATTGTTCAACAACGCACAGGAGAAATCTCCCACCGGCGCCACCTTGGAGGTCAAGATCCATTGCCATATATACGGGATGGACAGTGAACGGTTGTGCAGCGCGAGCAGTCGGTTTTTTCAACCAAGAAACTCGCTAGCAGACGCTGCCTGCGTCGGCGTCGCGAGGCGAGAGAGGGGGGGTAGCGTAGGAGAGGAGAGAGAGAGGGGGGGACGCGCATGCGCAGTGGGTGTGTGGACGCTGTGTGCAGGGATGCCTAGAGGAGGGAGGGGGAGCGTATTAGAGGAGAGAGAGGGGGGACGCGCATGCGCAGTGGGAGCGCGGGGAGGGATGCCTAGAGGAGAGAGAGGGGGGAGCGTAGGACGGGAGAGAGGAGGGGAGGCGCATGCGCAGTGAGGGTGTGGTTGCCGCGTGGAGGGATGCCCAGAGGAGAGAGAGGGAGAGAGGAGGTTTTTTATTTATATTTTTTAAAGGGCTTGCGCATGCGCAGTATGGGTGGTCACGCCGCCGACCACCACCACCGGATTAAGCTTCGCCATAAGATGCTTCACATCTAACACCTGCCGGCGCTTACCTCCTCAACCTATCCTCCTCCTCCTCCTCCGCGGACAACGCTGGACAACGCCGGACAACGCCGGATGCCTGACATAGCCCGACTATGAAATGCATTCGCATTTAAAATAAAATTAGTAGCGCTGCATTGGTTCTGACAGACAGCCAAAACAGCGACTTTCTTCGGCAGAGGCCGATCGGCCTCCGCAGAGTGCCGTTGGCGGCATCGGGTGCTTTGCCACACGGGCCATTCTGTGCCTGTGGGGAACCATCGCCGCCCTCCCTATGTCATCGACCGGCGCGCCCCTTCCCTTGTTTATCACATGCGGAAAGACAAAAAAATTCTTTTCCCCTTTAGTAACACGCCTCAGATCATTCCCGAAAAAAAAGTAACGAGACACTTGTGCTCCGCACAGTATCGCGATACAACAGATTCATCGTAAAGGTATTTACGATGAATCTAAGATACTAATACGTTTTTGAAATTTCTTTCGATACAGAAATAGAGATACTCAAAAGTATTTCTGAAGTGCTATCGCGTTACTCATGTATCGCGATACTGCCCAGACCTGTTGTGCCTTTCGTATTTCTTTTTTAAAATAAACATTTGAATTGTGGCAACATAGTTATAATCATGCAGCACATACCTTGTGCCCAAAGGCGAAGTCTCTGCATTGACGTTTATTGGTAACGAGTGAAATAAAAAAAAAATCACTATTTTCAAATTTTTGTCGCATTTCGCCCTACCTTACTATATCTCTGCCACATGGGCCGTAAACTGTACTGCAAGTCCTCTTCTGTCCCTCAGTTATTGCTAATTTTGTGACAATATTTTATTGAACTGAATAGATTTGTAGTCCACGTGGTTTTTATTCCAATTTTATTACATTTTACATAATGATGGGGAGCCGCACGTGGTGCAATGCTGCGCCAAGTGGGCACCTTCCCTTGCACTAAACACGCTGCACTAAACTTTTTGGTTCTCACCACCGCTTCCCCGCTCTTTTTGTTTTTTTTTTTGCCTTCTACTCTTTTCGTTTTTTTTTTTTTCGTTTAGACACATGCACCTTCACGACTTCTTTTTTTTTTGCCTGTTGGGCATCGTTATTCTGTTTTCTGGGCGAGAAAAACTCAACATTGTGCTGCATCTGCAAGCTATAGATGTGTTGCCTCTTCAATAGACTTCAAGATGTGAGACTTCTTTAGGCCCTGTTGAGTACTGTGCTCAACTGTTTGAGTGAATGAATAATGCACCTTAATGAACACATTAAAAAGTAACAGATTCAGCTGGTCCCTTCAAAGCAGTGATACGCTGGAAACGGTTTTCAGCCTTTTAGGAAGTTTTGAGCTGGTTGCCGAGCGTGTATTCAAAACATACTACGCAAAACTATCTTGAAAACGAAGCATTATTGACAACCTGAGTAACAGAATGACGTGGTGGAACAAAATTAGAATTTATGACGCAATAGTGGTGATTTCATTTGGCTGATTTTGGGGGGCTTTAAGGGAGCGCTTCGGCAGAGTTACTGCTTCTTTTGAGTGGTTTTATAGGCCCCTTTTATACGCGGCCATAGAGCGGCTGCAAAATAAAAAGCGTGTTGTTACTTTGTATCAGCGTTTCACGGATAATTGTCGGTGCTATTCATCACTGCGCCACACTAGAAAATGGACATCAATGTACTTATCCACACACATGGCATTACCATACAAGTATTCACTACACAGAAATTGAATTCGCAATCCTACTCACGGAAAGCAAACACCATAAACATTACGCGACAGCGCCACCACATGCCTGGGTACTTTTTCACGAGAATATCTGCGCAAAACGGCTCTTAGATTGTCGGCGGAACATCTGTCCTTGCACCGTCCGCGTGTGTTCACGCTTGCGTAAAGCCCTTACATAAATTGTGGGGTGATTTGAAGGCCCCGGCATACACCTCCTGCTGCGAATTCCGAGGTTATATAAAAGTGAAATATGCAACCTACTTAAGCACAACTGAGCATTTAAAAAATAGGCGCTCTGCACAACAGGGCGCAGAGCTTATCACGCTCGTCTGGCTCCACTGCTCATTTCACTAAATATTCTTCGATTTTCAAAATTATCGCGTTTAACTTAGCCATTATTGCCTACCGCATTGGACTCATGCGATACTTCTTTATATCAAAATAAAGAAAATTTCAACTTTCTCTAATTACACATGTTTGTCCTTCCAAAGCATTAGTTTACTTCCGAGCATACACCCAAATTAAGAACCACAGAGGTGTGGAACACACTGTTTTTGAATGCTAGAACCACGTCCTTAGTCCTTACTTTCAAACATTCAATTGACCATTACTTCAACAGCTCATGTCTATGTATGTCACTCTCGTTTCTATTTAATTGCTTCTCCAGTGAATTTTGTATATATTTCTACGCTTTTAATTAGTTTCCTTCTCATCCTAAATTCCTCAAGATTGTCTCCATGATATTTTGTTAGCCTTTACTTATTTACTAACTTACTTTCTCTGTGTATTTCAGTATCGTATAGTCTTTTCGTAATTACCATGTTACCACTGCCATGTTCTGCACGCATCGTATCGTGCATATCAAAATAATGCTTGTGATATAACCTTTGTTTTAAGTTTTTCATAACAGCTCTCAGTGCAGTGTTCATCACAAGGGGACTTCTTTCTACGTATCTATCCCTTTATGTAACTCCCCACGCATACATGCTCAAGCTGATACTTAACATAGTCGCACTCACCTTTTAGCCAACCACTGTAGCTCTTCGCAAAAATACCGCACGGATCAGTCTGTCTCGCACATTATACCTCAACTTCTCTCACCGGCATGAAACTCATTCCGCAAACTCATATGTCCCATCAACTGTTCAACTCTAAAAGGGCCTAACGTAATCATGGGTTAAGTAATGCTTTTAACAAGCCCTTCCTCGCCATTGAACATCAAAAGAGTCTTCCCGAATCTGTTGGTCTACAGCGCGACCCACTCAAATTCAGTGCCTTGTTGTCCACTATTTTAGATGCCTTCACAGCAATCAGTTTTTAGATGCGAAGCATCTTACGCTCGGGGCTATGTCCGTACCTCCCGCGTCCGGCCACTTTCATCAAGTAGAGAAGCACCCATTATGCGAACCAGAACACTGTAGTAATATGAAGGCCGTCAACCACTACCACAGTCATCAAAGTCATGGCGGAGAGCAGAGAGAGGCTGCTTAGAAACGGCTAGGCACGTGGTGTCTGTCGACCAGGTTGATCCCATTCCTTGATGTTGCTTGCATGTGTTCGGAGGGGGCTTAGTCCATCCCTCCTTCCCGCGTCCCACATCACCAAAACCCATGCGCGTCCCCTCCCCCTCTCTTTCTCTCCTCTCCTACGCTCACCCCCTTTCACTCCTCTAGGAATCCTCTACTCTACGGAGCGGCCCCCCGCGTCCCACACCCCCCCCACAGCGCATGCGCGTCCCCTCCCCCCTACCTCTCCTACGCTCACCCCCTTTCTTTACTCTAGGAATCATCTACTCTATGGAGCGGCGCCCAAGTCCCACATCCCACAGCGCATGCGCGTTCTCTCCCGCTCTCTCCTCTAGGAATCCTCTACTCTACGGAGCGGCTCCGGCGTCCCACAGCGCATGCGCGTCCTCTCCCCCCTCTCTCTTGTAGGAATCCTCTACTCTACGGAGCGGCTCCCTCGTCCCACGTCCCCACAGCGCATGCGCGTCCCCTCCCCCCTCTCTCTCCTCTCCTACGGTCTTCCCCGTCCTCTGCTCTAGGAATCCTCTACGGAGCGGCGCGCACGACAGGTGGTGCGACAGCTGCATACTCCGCTGGGGGGCGCCACGGTATTTCCGCGGTATGAACATGACGGAGAGCGCGCGCCTCATTCGCTCTCCTGTGCAGCGCCGCGATGAGCGCCCGGACCGCTGCCGTGAAGCGAGAGTGGCGACGTTCCTCCCACTCAAGCTAATAGCTCCCCGCTGCTTCACATCCACACACGTTTCCCTTTTAGCGGGAGATGGGGAAGTTTTTAGATGCGAAGCATCTTATACTCGGGGCTGTGTCCGTTCTTCCCGCGTCCGGGGTCCCCGCGTCCCGCGTCCGGTCACTTTCTCATGAAGTAGGGAAGCACCCACTATGTGAACCTGAACACTGTACTACTATAAGGTCGTCGACCACCACCACAGTCATCAGAGTCTTGGCCGAGAGCACAAAGTGGCCTCTTAGCAATGGCTAGGCAAGTGGTGGGTGCAAGCAAAAAATAACACGCACTAACAGTCGTATCTGTCGCCCACATTGACTCCAATTCCTTGATCTTGCTTGCATGCGCCTGCGGGAGCTTTGTCTGTCCCTCCTTCCCTGCGTCCCGCATTCCACATCCCTCTCTCTCCTCATCTACGCTCCCGCAATTCTCTACTCTACGGAGCGGAGACCGCGTCCCACACCCCCAGAGCGCATGCGCGCCCCTCCACCTCTTTCTCCTCTGCTACGCCCCCCCCCCCCTTTCTCTTCTCTAGGAATCTTCTACTCTACGGAGCGGCGTCCCGTTGACTCCATTCCTTGATCTTGTTCGCATGTGCTTGCGGGGGCTTTGCCAGTCCCTTCTTCCCGCGTCCCACCTCCCCAGCGCATGCGCGTCCCCCTCTCTCTCCTCTCCTACGGTCCCTCCTGTCCTCTCCTCTAGGAATCATCTACTCTACAGAGCGGCGCGCACGACAGGTGGTGCGACAGCTGCATATTCCGCTGGGGGGCGCCACAGTAGTTCCGCGGTATGAAAATGACCGAGCGCGCACGCCTCATTCTCTATCCTGTGCAGCGCCGCGATCAAGACGAAGAAGACGCGTCTCAGACGATTGTGGTTACGGTTCGACGTTCCCACAACGGGGAAGCTTAGTCGACTTCGCTCGAACCACGCAGTGAGCGAGGCGAAACGTTTGGGCTAGGACGTTGACAGGACGTGAATACCCATAGAAACGCGCCACGTCACGTTGACGATCCACCGCAGCAGCGGTGTCGCGTGAAAACGAGCACAATTTTCCCCTTGTCCAGGCGAGCGCCATAACCGTACACAAGTCCCAGGGCGGAACCTACTCTTCCATCGTATGCGAATAACCGAAGACGCACCCACAGAAACTCGTCTACGTTGCCTTAAGCAGGTGCACCAACATTCAGAACCTCTACCTGATGCTGCCGGTGACCTTCGCTTCCACCACAAGAACGACAACGTGGACAAGAACATGATCGACGAATTCAAACGCCTCGACAACCATCGTCTCGACATCGTCACACAGCGTTACCTCCGCGCTTTCCGAGAAGACGTCGACCCCGAAACGGAGTTCACTATAGCACTGCTAAACACCCGGTCCCTCAACGCACACGCCAGAGATATCGAACGTGATCGCGTCCTAACCAAAGCAGGCGTGCTCTGTCCCACAGAAACGTGGAACGACGCAAGATTAACGACGACAAAGCGATCGTGTGTACTGAAGAGGCAGAACGTCCTGGCCGGTGGTGTGGCCATGTACATCAAAAAGCCTTAGATCTGGCAACCTGCCGGCCAAGGACACAACGGATAGCACTCAGCCGTTAGACTCTACTTTGACAATCTCGCACCCAACATCTCCAAAGGGACCGTCGAATGGCACGGTACAGACACTCGCCCTTAGTACTTGCAGGTGATTTCAACAAGGATATAACGACGAACGATTGGCTGGTCCACCACACGCTAGGCGTGTACTCGTTGCGACGCATTTCCTACGACCATAAAAAACTACCACCATTAGGGTAGACCTGATCTTCGCAAATTTCACAATGATAACTCTGGAAACGCAACCTTTGACGCTACACTTCACCAACCACAAGGCCGTCGTCTTCAAAACACAATATAATTACACAATCTCCCGCTAAATATAACCATCTCTCCGCTGCTACGCATGTACACATGATTCCCTTTAGCGGGAGATGACGCAATTTTTCACTAACGCTTCTTTTTTTTCAAAAACGTATTCTTTCTTTTAGCATACTGAAAGTATAGGATATTTTCTTTACTGTCTACTGAAAGCGCACTTACGGTGTCCATTTGTATTCCCGCCTTGGAACCAAACACGCGTAGCAGTTCTTACACTTTCTCCCTTTACTTTATCTGTTCTCTTCAACACTGTTTGCTGCATAATTATTGCATCATAATACTGGTCAGCTGATTCGAGCTAGCCGAGCTCGCGCAAGTGCCCCAGCGCCGCTCTTGCTTCCTTACATTCGAACACGCTGCGACATTGAAATGCCAGCTGCCGCCTCTGGAGGGCGGCATTGACTGCTGCCCGTCAGTCTGTCTCGGTTACGCAGCGACTTGGAATTATGAGGCGCCAACGATGTCTCTGCGGGCGGTACTGGCTCTGCCTGGGTGGTCTCTCTTGGGCACGCCATGACGTGTCTTGCTGAGATGTCGAAGTCTGAGGGGGCCGACATCGCTGCATCTTTGCAGCCGCAGGTCTTGGTCACGTTGCGACTCCTCTGGGAACTTTGATGATCGTCGCTTGGCGGTCGACATTTACTGTGTCGTAGTGCCTGCTGGTCTCGGCCACGCTGGAATCTGGCATGTGGAACTGCCGATGGTGACTCAGGAGGGTGCGCGACTAGTCAGACGTGTCTCTGCAGCTTTGAATAAGTGCATCCGCTTTGCGTCGATGCACTACCACCACGCGAGCAAGGGAAAATGTACGGGGCTGCTGAAACAGGGGTGTCCATTGTTTCACGGCTGCACAGTAAGGACGCGTGTAAGTGGGCCAATAATTGTGGTCTTGTCTCAAAAAGGGGAGCAAAATGTATGGGCGTGCCTTCCACGTGGTTAGTGGCGTTGGTCGAACTAGATTCTCCGGTCCCGACCAGCACGCAGTGACCATCCACACATTCGGGCAGTGACTGCTCTCGAGTCTGCGGTAGCTGTCCCGGCGGGCCTGAGAGAACGTTGATGGTTGTGGTGGACTTCTCCGGTTCCTTGACTTGGAGCGCCTCAGGCACTGGACTATCAGAATGTCCATGTCCTCACGCGTTGGCGAACATTGAAGCCGCATGGCGAACAGCTAGGGCGTGTGGGTGGTATTTAATCTGCTGGGACGGCAGTCGCGGAATCCAAAATGTGTGGCCGGTAACGGTGTAGAGCGCGTCTCCTTGCGCGCCCGCGATTCCGTTTGCGCAGGGGCTCCGGGGAACAAATGGGCAATCGATGTACTTCCCCTCACGAACTCTTTCTCCGAAAGAGAGCTGCTTAGCGGAGGGTAAAGCTGCACCACCGGGACGATTTCCTTCCCGAGCCAGGATGCCGTGAGGTGCATTGTGGAGGTGGTGAGCCTCATTTCCCATCCGCGGTGGAGAATGGGTCGCAGAAAGGAGGTCAGATTTATGAGAAAGCGGTCGAAAAAGAGTGGTCCGTTTGGCACACCACTGAGGCCAGGATAGTTGTTGAACACCTTCATAGTTGTGCCAGGTTTTGGCAGCATCTTGAAGGCGGTCGATGGCCACCAGCCATTTTCGATGCTCTAGCCAAGCATAGCGGGTGCCGAGAGCATTTACTGTTTTGACCCACAGGGCGGCATCGTCCTGGAATCCTCGCAACTCCGGTAGTTCCAATGCAACCGTAGATGACAAATGTGGAGTGCAAGGATCCGGAAGTTGGCAAGGTGAAACGGTCTAGCTCCTGGGCAAGCAAGGTCGTCCCCCGCCTGACGTCCGCGGTAGGTCCAGTGAGGAGCCGGAAGAAGCAGGGGGCGATGACTGCCGAGAAGGCGGGAGCCGTGGTACCCACGCCGGTGGTTGAGACCCCACAGTCCGATAGCAAAGCTCTGAAGTTGTTGGGACAAGTGCGCGGCTTCACAGATGATTCTCGCTGCATCGTTGGTTGAGCCGTCTGAAGAATTATTGACGGTGGCCGCGGAATATGTTGCCGCAGCAATCAGCGCAGCGATGTCATGAATCACGGAAGCGTGGTAAGAGTGCCGTCGAGTCACCGAGGATGCCTGGACGCCCTTCCCGGACGGTGCTTGTAGCGCCGGTAGCCAAGCGGGTGACGAGGAGGCTTGGACGCCGTCCTTGCCGAACGGTGCTTCCTGCGGTGGCCGGCTTGAGGTTTTCATGCCCTAGGAAGCGATGGTCGCGTCCCTGGACTGATGGCTCCTCAAGTCCGAAGGCGAACGAGTACAGGCGGTTATTGTCCTAAGGCTTCGTTTCCAGCAACTGCGCCATTGTTGTGAAGGAGACAGAAAGACAGCACCCTTGCTGCGGGCCGGCTGTTCTATTCTGCCTCGTTCTGTTCAGCTTCGAGCTACCCGAGCTCGCGCTAGTGTCCGAGCGCCGGTCTTGCTTCGTTATTGAAGCAAGGTTCGGGTTTGGGCTAGCTGGTGATCCACTAATAACACACAGCGCAAAACGAACAAAGGACGAGAAAAGGAACCACAAAGACAAGCGCTCACTTCCAACTGAGGTTTAGTGAAAACACACAAGCAATATAAGTCTCCAAAACGCATCACGTGAGTACAACGACAATCGCATACTAACTTCACCACGTCAAACAAAAGATTCTTATCGGAACCTAACAAATGCACGATAGACACGCGCGCAGACCAAATACCAAACAAAGGAGTGCACTTGTGCTACGCTTCCAAAAAGGCTAGTTCCTTCTGGTTCATTGCCAAGGGCAATTGCGTCTGTAAACCTTCGGTTCCGTTGACCCAGAAGGAACTAGCATTTTTGGAAGCGTAGTATTTGGTATTTGTTCTGCGCGCATGTCTATCGTGCATTTGTTAGGTTCCGATAAGAATCTTTTTTTTTGACGTGGTGAAGTTAGTATGCGATTGTCGTGGCACTCACGTGATGCGTTTTGGAGATTTATATTGCTTGTATGTTTTCACTAAACCTCAGTTGGAAGTCAGCGCTTGTCTTTGTGGTCCCTTTTCTCGTCCTTTGTTCGTTTTGCGCTGTGTATTATTAATTGCTTCGTTATACACTTTTAAATGGATGCTTATGTTGTTACCAACTTTCACGCCTGCTTGAACTAGGTCTTCCCAAATTTTTTTCCACGTGGTCACCATGCAATGGCCACGTGGACTTCTTTTAACACGAAAGTGTTTTATGCCGGGGTCCACCACGGCTCCTCTGACGTATTTCAGTCACGGATATGACGTTGTAAAATATAAACGCACATAATGAGATCAAAGAAAAAAATTGGCCGCGTATCTGCGTGCTTCGCTGCAAATGTCGTCGAAAGACGATAGTCTTGTGCCGACTGCACTGCATGAGCGGCATGAGTACCACAATTTAATAGCTGGGCTAGCCGCTGGGCTCGCTTTTCGGACGTTTTCCGGGCACACTTAGACGGACGCCGGCGTTTCTCCGCTGAAATTTGGTCGTCGGTCTTTTCTCTGCGTTCTCTGATCATGTCTTGTAGAGTGGGTCGTATTTCATCAAGCGGCCATATATGTTTTGCCTTGCCTGAGACAGCGCTCTTCTACGATGAATCAGCCGCATCTGGCTGGCATTGATAAAACAGAGCCGTATATGCAGAGAGTCTGGCGAATGGGCGGGGCAGTGACGTCGCTGCGCGGCGATGACGCTGGCCACGTCACTGCCACGCCTCCGCTTCGGCGCCGCCCGCCATATTTACGCTTTCTGCGCGACGGCTGCTGCAGCCTAGCGTGCTTACGCGCTGTTCGCGCGTAAACTGTAGCTCCACTAAAAAAACTGTAAAGTCTAGATAGTGCAGGAACGCTGCAGTTCAACTTTGATGAAGAGTATGAACAGGATTCGATGTCCGATAACATTCAAATAATAGCAATACTTACTCCTAAAGCTGTGTACGCGGACTACCAGCCGACTACGTTCTGAGTGGAATGTGCGACGCTTTTTAAGGTGATTAAAGAGCTCGTTTCGCTGAAATTTCGGTGTCGGTGTCACCGTCGGCTTCTTTAGTTGTGAGCGAAAAAGCAGCGTTGACAGTGAGGTAGATAAAATTCGAGCTAGATGCAATTTAAGACAGGAGCCCGAGGGCGTTGCACTTTAACCTTCCGGCACTGTGTAGGTCTCCGCCGAGAAGCGGAAGCAAGCTATAGCGTTTGCAAGGCAATAATGTGTTCGCGCGCGCGTGTGTGTATTTGTGTGTGTGCACGCGAACACGTCTGTGTGTGCGCATGCATGTGTGCGCGCGCATATGCACGTGTGTCTGTATGTGTGTGCGCGCTCGCACGCACAGACGCACGCACACACGCCGGACGAGCACACACACACGCACGTGTGCGCTCGCGCGGCGTGTGTGCGTCTGTGTGCTCGCGCGGCGTGTGAGTGAGCGTGCACGCGCACGCGTCTGTGTATGCGCATGCACGTGTGCACGCGCGTGTATGTGCACGTGTGTCTGTGTGTGCGCGCTCGCACGCACAGACGCGCACACATGCACACCCCGCGCGAGCGCGCACACACCGCGCGAGCACACAGACGCACGCACACAGGCCGCGCGAGCACACAGACGCACGCACACACGTCGCGCGAGCACACAGACACACGCACGCACACACGCCGTGCGAACACGCACACGCTGGGCGAGCACACAGACGCACACACGCCGCACGAGCACACAAACGCGCAGTCGTCACGCACACACGCACACATCCCAGGATAAATCTGCAAGCCCCACGCGCGCTCCTCCGAGGGGATGGTGGCTGGCCTCCGCCGCTCCGCGCGGCTTCCCCCGCGGCCGCCAGGAAGATTGGCTGAACGTCACGAAAAGTGGGCGGCGCTGAGACGGCGTGCGGAGAGCGGTGAGATGAAAGAATCGCCAAACTCCCCGAAGGGTATATATGGCTCTGTGATAAAACAGAAGAGGACGCCATCTACAGCGCTACCGGGGAACATCGGCTTGTGTTGAACTATGCTGCTGCCAGGTGGCAGCACGACGCCTCGAAGTTAAATCACTGGGCGGAGACTTGTCTTGTACACAGCGGCGCATTTTCAGCGCCGCGTTTTCAGCGCCGCGTAATAAACACTATGATCTTTATAATTACGCATCTATAGATTTTGTTTTAAAGGAACACTGTGAATAGTACTAAGGTATTGATGTTGTGCCTCAGGTATGCGTAATATTTGATTTTAATTGCCCACGCTCACCCGTATGAACACATGCTGCTCGATCAACATTGGAGGTCGTAAGGCAGGGGGGTTAAACTTTGGCCAACTAGCTGAATCGTGCGACGTGCCGACAAACAGACCGACCGACAGACAGACAGACTAAAATTTCTCCGTTTAGGTATCCCAAGAAAGACTATCGTCTTTAAAACTATAAGAAAAAGTTCCGTCGCCGGGCGTCGAACCTACGACCTCTCGCTCCGCAACGCGCGGCGCGAAACCACTCGGCTACGGGTGCGTACGTTCCTCAGCCTGCTAACGGCAAGCTATTTATGCACACCATATACCGCTGGCGGACCTCGGAGCTCCTCGACTTCAGCGTGCTTTCGTCATCACTAGCGAGATGGCGCGAAGGTGTCATGGAGCGCGCGCTCTAAAGGTCGTCGCGCCTCTCGCTGGGATGAGCGTGCGCCTCCACGGGGCGTCGTCGCTGGTGCGCGCGCGCTTATCTCCTGATCGGGGCATTCGGGCGCTTGGGACGCCTTGTGCTTCCACAGCAAGTTTGCTTTGAAGTTACAGTGGTTAAAGAGTGCACGAAGGTCGCTTCGTTCGCCGCAGCAGCCACGTTTACGAATGGAGCGCGCCGCTTACACACGAAGTAATAATTGTGGCAGTTGTTCGCGCTCGTCCTGTGTATGCTTGTGCGTTCTTTTCGTGCGTCTTTGTGTTAGAGCAGCGCGCTTTAAACATCGAGCTGTGACGGTTAGTCTGTGCTTGTCTTGTGTATGCTCATTTCGTGCGTCCTTTCTGCTTGAGGTGCGCGCTGCATGTTTCGAGCTGCTTGCCGTTCCTCGCGTCACATTACAATTTGTTGCTGCAGCATTCATTCCTTCTCGCTTGTGGTGAAACAATGCATAATAAACGCTCAACTACTTATGTGAATACACGTTTCACTTTCGTGTTATACCGATTCCTTTGACATAGGGATCAGCCATGTTTTTTGTATATCCATGTAACCGGTTTGTTACGCGTACTACAGCATCCGCCTTTCGCGAACCGTGCATGAAAATCTCGGAACCTTCTAGGTTATTTTAGAATGTTCTGAAAAGTTTGAACGCGTAAATGCGAACCGTTGCGTTTATTCTGCAACTAGCACAGCCACTAGCGATTAAACTCGAACGTTCAGTGTCGCACGGATAAATGCCGATGCGCCTTAGCGGAGATCAGATTATCGACGGCCGACGGTCTGTTCACCGCTAAAGGCGCGATAACACCGAGCGCGGATCCGGAAAGCAGACGCTGATTATCCGCGAAAGCGGAAAATCCGCGGCCACTTGGCGGGAGCGCTTCTGGGTCGATTTTCTCCTCGCCCTAATTTGGCTGCAGACAATCAGTGCCCCAGACGCACGCCCAGTGTCGCATAGTGCCGCAAGACAGCGACACCTCCACCGTGGATTGGTGGATTGCTTTGCACCCACGGCAGAGCGGGGAGAAGGCAACGAGGTCGGTCTGAACAGCTGCGCGCCGTCGGTGCCTCTCCGCTGTGAAAATACGCTTGCCCGCTTGCGTGCTGCGCGTTGCGAGTGAACGTTCCTTAACAGAGTACAGTGCGTATAACTGTAGTTTGAGTTTTCGTTTCCTTGGCACATGTTCGCGCAAACAGTTTCGCCTTGAACACAACGCCTGCTGGCTTCGGTAACGTCACGACCACGTGACAATATCGCTGACAATATTTTTTTTCATATGAACACAAGTTAGGTTATCTGACTTGGCTAATTAATCGGGCCAGGGCTCTGCTGTGTTGGTCTCTCAGGACTTTAATAAAGTTGCACCATCCATCCATTTGCTGTGTTAGTGCTGATGCAATGTTATTTTGCTCATGCCTCCAATGCCCTGAACTACCCCAACAAGTGCAGCGATAATGACAAAATTAGCCTTACATTGCCTTCAGAAACAGTAGCCACGACAGCCTTGATTACACTAGTCACGTGTTGAAACTATGGTCACACTCTTTTAAAACGGATGGTCACCATCGTTGCAGCAGTATGTTAAATAATGTGCTGAAGTTGTTGTCTAGAACCGCTAATAACATCGTACGCTTTCCGCCATTATTACATTTCTTCAGAGGGCAGGTTTCTTTTGCACAATTTTTTCTTTCGTTCTGCAAACCTAGCTGTATACTTCTCCTCGGAAAAAGCGCTAAAATAATGGAGAAGCGAGCTTTCCATTAGGCGCTGTAAATCGACATGTTATTTTCAAGAAACAGCTTTCCGGGCAATGCTGTCCTAAGCAGTTGGCCGGCTCTATTGCAAGAAATGTTATATAAAACTCACTTGGCACCTTACGCATTTCTCTAAGATGACTCAAAGGCGAAAACAATCTTATCCTTCTTCTCGGCAAACTCTATTGATACCCCTCCACTCCTCTCACGAAACCTTTCTGCATTCAACTTGGTTGCGCAATGCTTCCGAGTTCGAAGCGATTCGAAGTTTTCTGCGCCTCACGTGACTTTCGGAGCCTCGTGGATCAGTCCGTCTTAAAGCAAGCCATTTTCTTTCACTATCTTACATCTCATGTGGTGTTATAGTGGTGTGAAGCTACAAATTTTCATGACTGTGAAGCCAATTTTACGTCTCAAGGCGCCATTATCACGTCACGTTATCACATGATGGTTTTTGGCATCACTTATGTTGCCGCCGCCGACGCCGATGGTCACTTTTCGCGTGTGATACTGCGTCTAAAACTTTCACCTCAGTGAGTGGCCCATTAAGCTGCTTTGACGTAGTTTAATGCGTATGAAGCTTTGTCCAAATCTTTTAATTCGAGGGTTCCTTAATTCGGCGTTACAACACTCTGGGGATTATTAGGTTATACTGAAGTATGTGAGCAGCAAATTAACCGTATGATTTTTTAGAAAGCAATATTGCTGTAGAAATCGTTAATACATCGAAATGTTATGTTCAACGGTCACTATGTATATTACTATCTACAATGCAATTTGCAATTGCCGCAGCGCATGACTGCGTTTACAATAATACTAATATTTTTTCTAAGTCGCGCTAGCTACTGAATTAAAAAAAATGTTATGTGCTCAAAACTATATAGCTATAACAACAAACTACACGTTCTGGATATATGGTGGCCTATGCGAAGGTTTCATGCATTTCTGTTTGTTTTCGATAAACGTCTTCCTATGTTGTGTTAAACCAGCAGCCAATTTTTCTGGAGTGATTCCATCCACAAGAAGCAGCCCTCTACATTATTAACGGCAAGTACAACTGTCAGTTTTTGTAGGTCGCATGTTCTAGCTGGCATTTTTTTTTTTTTTTTTTGATTCCGCGTCTTCGAAACTGTAGTACCGTCCTCGGGCGTTGTTCAGATTGAATAACTGCCTCTGAAAGTACGTTTAGCTTTTATATGAAAGAAATCGTCTTTTATATAGAGAGGGTTATTATATTTCCTGTCTCTCACTCAAACAGAGAGAGAGGGACCGAACATTGTTTGCATAAGGAGTCCGGTTCTAGATAACGTCTGTCGATTAGCCGGCAGTGAAAAATTTGCCTGACTTGCGCGTTTATCCTGGGACAAAAAAGACCTCTTTCCGGGTCAGTTTATCTCTGTTCCTTGTTTCGCGATGCACTGCAAGCGATGCTGTTGGCACATTTCTTTCTATCCGACTGATGCATTCTGGTGCTCGCAACAGCTGCTTTCGGCTGGGGCGTTCAGTCACCGACCGCTCCCGGTGACATGAAGATATAAGGTTGAGGGGAAAAATACCATGCGGAAATGCACCCGGAAATACAGATTACGGCATAAGCATCTCAATGTAGCTACGGAGTCCGTGCCCAAAGCAATGCGCTCACTAGCCATATAAAACAAAGAATACGCTCCGCACCGATATCACTCGACATTGACGTTTCAGTGAAGGCCATAAGGGGTCACAATCCTGGAGTGGTACCCGGAGAAATAGGGAAGACCGAATAATCACCTCGTCGTCGTTTTGTGGTGGTCCACGATCCGCGTAATACCGTTCCAGTGCGGTTGTGCTTGTGCATGGCATTCGATGAAGGAATACCACGTGTTAACACGACAGCGTTAAATCACCCGTGTATCTGGAATCTCAGTGTCGCTGTCAGTTTCGTCCATGAGCGGAAACTCCTGGTGGTTAAAAAGAATAAAAACCAGGGTTCGATCAAAATTAAACTCGCATGCTGCTTGGCAGTGATGTGTTCTGTCTGAAAGTCGCGCCATTTATTCACTAAGACAACAAAAGCACTCATGTGACTCTGTCAGTGACTCCTAATTCGCAATAATACTAACGCTTTAAAGATACACGCTAACTCTCTTTTTTGAGATCATATGCTATCGAAGTCGCAACCTTAAAAATCGAAGTCTATGGATTTGGGCCCCACTGAGGGAAATAGTGGTTTTTCGCCCACCTCAATACATTTGGCTTTCCCTCGTAGCAACTACACATGAATTAGTAGCTCGTAGAGTTTCCTCGGCCATTTTTTTTTTCATTTATTAGGTGGAATTTTAGAATTAGAATGTTTCTTGCTTAAACAAATGCAACGATCTGAAAACGTAACTATCGTGTCGATACCTGCTGGACAAAGGTATTCATGGTTGTTTAGCCACATCCCCTCTACTCTACTTTGCACTATTCAAGAAAGACATCTCAGGTAGTTTGTCGATATTGTGTTTAGAAGATGCTCTTAGAAACTTCGTGTGACCACATCACGCTTATCTTTATTAAAACACTGCATCTGTAGTCTCGTTAGAGTTCTCTAAGGATAGCTGTTAGTGTTAATGTCTTCTATATTTTCGTTTGTGTGGCTGTATTGTTTTAGGACTAGAGCATGTACCGTTAAGGTCATTATTGAGGTCGGAGTAAAATTCCACGAGAACACGAAAAATTGCATTTTCGTTTATTGTACTTGTACAATTTATTCACGAACAATAGGGCCATCAACAATAGCTATAGGCTGCATTTTTTAAATAGCTGAATGTCATAAAGTTCGTGAAAGTTCACTTCTCGAAGCTTGTTCCTGAATTCAGCCAATTGTGCTGAACTGTAAACAAGTCCCCATCGATCATGAGATTGATGGGGACTTGTTTCACAACCTCATGACGCTGAGAGCACATAAGGTGCAATAAATGTATTATTCGCTTATGTTGTCGGTAGCGATTTCGCTTGCTTGCTCACATTACCTTGAAATACATATATACGATTTTTTTAAGCTTGTACGCTTGTGAGACAACGCACTGTTTCTTCGCGCTGCCAAATTACGCACCTGCCAGATAAGTTCTTCAGTGACACTCTGAGCATTGTCGAAAATTGGCGAGGTCTCTTTGTAGTGTCACCTCTGTACACTTAAGGGGTGATTCGAGTCGAAAAACGCGTTTTTTTTTTCCAAAATTACATATTTTCCGTTTTATTTGCATTCACGAGTTTAGTTTCTCTACTTTCAGGACAAAAAAAAACTGAACATTGTAATTAAACTCGAAGTAGGTTATAATCGCTTTTAAAGAGCACAAGGTTCAGTGTCCTACTAAAAAAACTAAAAAGTGCTCATTTTCTAGAGTCCACTGGTAATTGTCCCCTAGCTGCTTGCCATTACATTTCGCATGAGGGGTTCACTAAAGCCACATGCTCAAAATAATCATGATTGCCAAGCTCACATGATGGAATAAGTGATCTTAAATAGCACACCTTTTCCGCAAAGATGAGCTTTCACGTATACCTTTAAAAGGTGTTTTTCTCAAGATCCATTTTTGGGCAACTTCTTGAGTCTGGACATCATGTTTTTGCTACTTCTGATAGCCCGATCGGGATTAAATTTCGCCCTTGTGAAGGGTGCAATTATCTGCTTGAAAACTTGATATCCCCTGTATAATTATTACGAACTTAAAGTAAGCAATTAGTATGAGCTGAGGATTCAAAGAATTCTCGCATTACAATTTTTTCTTGACCATCAAAATGTTATATACGCACTTTCTTGATAGTTATTTGCATTCTAGAGTTAATGTGAAGCAATATGAGCCATTAATGGCTCATAACCGTGAAAGTTTAATGGCATCAAAAGTTTGTCCAATACGAACTGTACTTTACACATTCTTCTGGCACAAAACGAAAACTGTGGAACTCACTTTAAACCTAATTACATATTTGATATCAGCATAAAAGCCTATATAGACAGCAAGAAGTTCAGTGTCCTAGGCTACAGATTAACGCAACTTCTTTTCCGAATCCCATCTCCCCTTAAAGGGGAACTCTGGCGATTTTTCTATATTCACCAATTTAAATAAAACTTTCAACATATCTTCTCTTCGCTGCCCTCATGATATGTGCCAAATTATACAGCCGTAAGTCATTTAGTTTTTGGAAAACGAATTTTAAAAATTGGTAGCTAATTCCGGAATCATGCCTTGAAATGCGGGCCACCCTGCGCACGTGACGCATCTGTCTACTCCTCTCTCGCCCAGTTGACGGACGCAGCGCGCGGCGGGTGCTTTTTTCGTCGATTTCAACGCATCGGTTCAAGGCTTACAGGGCACAATGTTAAGAGTGTGAAACCTGGTCGGGGATGAGGGCTCCGAAAATATTAAGGCGAAAGCCTTTAATGTCTCATGCTCACGTCCATCCGGTGTCCGTCCGTCCGTCCGTCCGGCCATCCATTCGGTGTCCATCCGTCCGTCCGTGCGTCCGGTGTCCGTCCGTCCGTCTGTCCGTCCGTCCAGTGTTCGTCCGTCCGTCCGTCTGTCCGTCTGGTGTCCGTCCGTCCGTCCGTCCGTCCGTCTGTCCGTTCGTCCATCTGTCCGTCCTGTCCGTCCATCCGCCCGGTGTCCGTCCGTCCGCCCGTTGTCCGTCCGTCCGTCCGTTGTCCGTCCGTCCGTCCGTCCGTCCGTCCGTCCGTCTGTCTGTTCGTCCGTCCGGTGTCCGTCCGTCCGTCCGGTATGCGTCCGTCCGTCCCTCCGTCTGTCCGTCCGGCCACCCGGTGTCCGTCCGTCCGTCCGTCCATCCGTCTGTCTGTCCGTCCGTCCGTCTGTCCGTCCCTCTGTCTGTCCGTCCGTCTGTCTGTCTGTCTGTCCGTCCGTCCGTCCCGTCCATCCGAGCTCTGGCACGGAGCCAGGTGGCCGCCGGGATGCGCAAACGGACGCCGGTCGCGTCGGACTCTACAGGGCTCGCTTTTTTGCTTGCGTAGCTTGGCTGTGCCCAGCGTTTGCAATAATTCTGACCGACGCCGTCTCAATGGACACAGGCGTTCACGGAATACAATTTCGAATTTACAAAGGGCCCGTCAATTTAAGCGCTGGAACGCTATGGCGTTTGCACGATGCACAAAGCACGAGAAAATACTAACGCATGCGAACGGAGGAAGATTAGTCTGGCGTCTCGCTGCGACTCGCGGTAAAAGATAAAAAAGAAAACACGCACACATCCGCTTTGTGTGTTATCCCACTGAGGGTGTAAAAGAAAAAATGACATGGCATAGTCAGTGGAACGGCCACACGCTTTCGCCGAACACACTTTAGAATGTACAAAGTGTCCTTCAATTTTTATTTATGAACTATGCGACAAGAGCTAGATAAAGTAATCTGTGAATGCAAGAGCTTCACGGGCTTTAAGTTGCGACGGCTGCTAAGGGTCTTGGGTAAAAAATCATAGTGTTTTCATCGGAGAGAAATTAGTGTCGTGACGAACAAAGGTGAATCTGACGGTTGTCTTCAGAACCATTTCCAACATGTCGTTTTTTGAAATCTGATGCGGAATACATACCACACAAGCATACTCTAAAAAAAAACGCCAGGCCTGCGCGGAACTCGCAGCACAGCCACAGCGAAAGCTGGGAGAGCGGCCTTTTCTCGAGCCTTTTTTAAACATTCTTGGGGCAACTACAACAACCGCACTTGCATGGTACCCACTACGCCATAAATCATAATTTTTGTGTAATGGGGAAGCGTCTACTATGCCATTATTCGTCATTCTTCAGAAAAGCGTGGTACCCGCTACACTCTTGTAACGCATTATGTGCACTGTGTTGATGCTGTGGCTGACGACGATGAAGAATTTTGCCTGAGGCTTTTGTAATGGGTTGGAGCATTGAACGACCCACTAGTTACGCAATTCGATTTGTGTGACGCCTGGTTCTTACTTTACTGTTCTAAAACGCTTAACAACACACGTTAACGTGATTCCTTACCCGACATGAAGCCGCATAGGATCAGTTTGCACCGCAGTTACAAGCAGCGGCGTAGCTCAGTGGTAGAGTGCTGTGCTGCCACGCAGAAGACCCGGGTTCGATTCCCATTCGGTCACAGGTGTTTTTTATTTATTTAGTTTTTTTCTTAGTTCGTGCGATATTGGTTGCGGACACCGGCGGCGGCGGCGGCGGCGGACAACTACGGTGCAGAAACGACCCTTGTTGTGATCTCATAACAGCTTTCGCTGTAAAATTGCAGGAACGCTCATTTGTAGGTGATTTACTTAATACGGTGGAGCTATACGCAAAGTACGCCGTAAGCACCCGAGGATGTTTGTGCACTATGTTGCAAACATAACTGATATGATGAGACCAGAACATGTTATTGGTGGAATAAAAGTTAAAGTATTTCTACATGGACACCCTTTTTAACGCGATAGCGTTAAAGAGCTCGTTTCGCAGAAATTCCGGCGTCGGCGTCGGCGTCGTTGGTTGTGAGCGAAAAATCATCATCTTGTCCGTGACCGAAAAATCGAGAAAGATGCAAATAAAATAAATAATAGAAATTTTCGGGTCCGAGTGAGGATCGAACCCGGGTCGTCTGCGTGGCAAGCAGGTGTTCCCCACACAGCCATGCCTCTGCTTGGATATACTGTGAAAATAACTTCCTCTGCTTGGAAATGCAGTGAAAATAACTTGCCATGCTTCGCAAACGCAAGCGTCCTTTATATAGGCGTCGCAATATAACATGCAATATCCCAGGAATATTGCGTGGTACAAGCGTAAATTGCCATCGGGCGTCAGAATATGTGACTATCATAACGATTCCATAGTTTAAAGCCAGCCACCCATTAGAAACGGCACACACCTTACTGCGCGTATTCCCTTAACACCACGTAGTGGGTGCATAGCAAGTTCGAAAACCATTTCGCACATTTGCCGCGCATAATTTCTCCTGGTTTAAACCATACTACCCATTACATAGTATGCACTAAGTGATTGAAGTACGCAGTAGGGACGGGATATCGCTATCGCGTTGAACTCTTAAAGGTGAAGCTTAAGGGTCCCCCAATTTTTTTCAGGTGGTATGGTAGGGTAAACAGGTTGTCCTGGTTTCATCTGTGTATCTCAGGAACTGTAGTATAGTTTGTTGGGCAATTTTGCCTTTTCAGTAAGATAGGTTGTGTCCTTCAGTATGCGCAATTTTGACCTTGCATCTTTTTTATTTGTTTCTGGTTAAGTACCAACATTTAGACTTGGCCACAAAATTAAATATACCTCTTCTCAATAACCAAATAAGGTAAGACCATGAAGTATGGCACGCTTATTCAACATTGCATTGGCATTATTCGAGACCTATAAAATAGGCTCCTAAATCTATCTCACAAAGAAATAACATATTATCCTCAGGTGTCACGTGTCGTGAGAAAGACTTTCCAAATGATATTTTTTGTTTTAGGTTGAGGGTATTGCGAATGGATTTAGGTGTATTCCGAGAAAATTTGAGCACGACAGTTTGGCAGAGAGGTTACATCATGTTTGAAATTTTTTTCCAAAGAATATTGAGGAAGAACACGATCTTATATTTAAAAACCCGTGCCGACCGTGCTTAACAACGCAAAGCAATAATTACGCTAAAGCTATTTGGATGAAAAAAATATGCGATGAAAAAGTGCAAAGATTGTAGGCAGTGAATATATTCACCCTTTCTAGCCATAGTTACTATTAAAAAAAATTAGCGCACGCAGAAACCATGCCGCAAAAGAGCCCGCTCATCCGTTTTGAGGCGCAGTCTTTGGCGCCATTTTAACAAGACTCGGATCAGTCATACGCGCTCACCAGTGCATGGCCTTGCTCCTCAATCTGTATTATTATAATATAATGTTATATAGGGTTTAACGTCTCATAACCACGATACCTTCGGGTCAGCAGCCGCGCACCTTAAACACTCATTCACCAAGGCGGACAGATTGGGTATTAAAGCAAAAGCCTTTGATGCCTGATTAAACGGGAAATTTTACCGTCGGTCGCGACTGTTCCGCGGCGTCAGGGAGAGGTGAGTGTAAAAATCATCATCACATAAGCACATCTACATATGACGTCATCATGACGTCACAGATAGCGAAATTTCGTGACGTCATCATGACTCCAATTCTGTTGTAACGTTATGTTACGTAATGCCACATGATATCGTTTTAGCGCCCTGTTTTGGCGTCAAACAAAACGGAAGAGCGCGACCTCAAGAGACGAAAACTAAGACGGCGCTTGGCAGCGACACGCGAAGTCACGGCTGGTGTCCCCTGCTCCCTTATACATTGACTGAGAAGAGGAAGAACGTGGTTTTCGATTTCGAGTCGTCTGAGGTGAATGCGCAAGGGGCCCAGATAGTTTTTTTGCAGTAATGAAATAAACAAAAAAGTTTTGGTCAATCTGCCCTATCATACGGGCAATAAGCAAGGGAATTTCATCTGGGCTGCAAATCTTCTTGCTTTGGAAAGTGATGTTCATGTTCAGCAAACGCCTGAGGAAACAGATGCACCGAGACGCCTAGAAAAATTCATATACCCAATATTATTATTGCGATGGCAATTATATGGACACTCTCAGCTGCTTTTTGCCGTTGGCGTCGCCGTTGCTGGCATGTCTCATTTATATATATATATATATATATATATATATATATATATATATATATATATATATATATATATATATATATATATATATATATTTACCAAAGCCACGAAGAAAAATAATTCATAAAAAAGCCGGCAGATCCCACGCACTGTGGGCAATCGATGTAATGCGAAGCAGCCAGGAAGGAGGAAATCATGCTTTACATAATTTGCATGTCATGATTTTAATGATATGACCAGCCATTTATGTTCCTCATGCAGTAATGTTATGTTATACCAAATTTGGATATAAATCCCATTAACGATACGGCCAGGAAGAGCACAAAGTCGTAGGCGGCTAGATAGATAGGCTAGATAGATACGCTCAATGTCGCCGAAGTTCGCTAAGAAATGCTTCGCATTTAAAAATATTTTCCGGCCGAGCCCAATCGAACGTGCGACCTCTCACTCCGCAGCGCGCCGCGCTAAGCGCTAGGCCACAGAAGCGAACGTCCTTCAGTGTACTAACGGCAATCTACTTATATATACCATTTACCGCTGGCGGTACGCGGATCTCGGGGGAATATTAGCGTGTTCTCTGCCTTACCAGCGAGATGGAGCGAGGTGCGCACTCGGCGCCCCACTCGTTGCGATGCGTTGGCCTCAACTTGGACATTGCCCTACGGGGCGTAGTCGCCCGTGCACGTGCGCGCGCGCACTTATCTTAGGATGGGGGATGGGGGTGGATTTACGTCGTGTGCTTTCGCCGGAAACATTGCGTTTAGGTTACAGAGCGCACAGAGGTCACTTCGCTCGCTGTAGAGGCCCCGTTTGCGAAAGAAACGTGCTGTTCAGACACACTGAAGTCACAAATGTGACACTTGTTATTTCGCACTGGTCCTGTGTATACCTGTGCGTATGTTTCGTGTGTCGTTTGTGTTTGAGAAACGCGTTAAGTGTCGAGCTGCGAACGTTCTTAGTTCGCGCTCGTCCTTTGTGTTTTCTTTTCGCGCGTCTTTGCGCTTGAGCAGCGCGCGCCAGGTTTCGATCTTCTTGCCGTTGTTCGCGTGAAATGCCACTTTGTTGCTATCGGATTCATTGACTCGACCTTTGCGGCAAAACTGTGACATTTTTTCTAGTCATTTACCAAGATTCGCACCATTGGTAGTAATTATAAGAAGAAATTATAAGGCATCACATGATGTTGAGCTGACGTAACAGTTTGGTAGAGGGTGGAGTCGTTGGCGTATAAACGTGTATTTAGTAGTATCTGGTAAGGCAGATTATTAATATACAGCTAGAAAAGCAAGGACCCCAGGACGGAAGCTCAGAATACTGCGGGTATTACATCAACAGTAAAAGTGTTTTTATTCATAAAGGAGGCGCTATGTGAACAGTTTATAACGAAACTTGCGATCCAGTTAAATAGAGAAGGGTTGTTGAATATCGGGGTCGACTTTCCGTGGGTTTTTGGAATGAGTAAATGTATATGATTCAGAGAGGTTGATAAATAAGGCGTCAGTATGATAAACCTAGATCAAGCGCACCAATTCTGCCATCGATAAAGTTCTTCAAGTTGTGTAACAGCGCTGTGATCATCCGATAACCCCTACTGCAAAGTTAAACATGGCATTGTTTTTCATGAGATAATCTGAAATATGACTCTGGAATATGTGCTCCAACATTTCGCACAAGTAAGGACGTTACAGAGGCGATGCCGATGAAGAATAACAGGCGTTCCAGACAACACATTCTCTTTCTGCCATAGACGTCAGACTCTGCCCAGGCGGCGCTGCGAAAAACGCCCGGCACCAGCGCTCTCATCGCCGCCCTGGCCATAACTGGGTAGTGCCGTTTCTTTCTTTGGTGTTGAGGCGTGGTTTCCAGAAAATCGACCTGGAAAGCTTCTTCCGTCAATCCACCCTCGCTTTAGAAAACTAGGAAGCTCATCAAAAGTGAACTGCCGGGTACAATGCAAAAGATGTTTGTTATTTCAGCGTGCTGCAACTCGCAAGTGCAAGCGGGCATCGCATGACATCGAGTTCGAGGCACTCCGACGTGCGTTCTGTAACGCCTGAACACGTTAAATTTGGGCATATACAAAGTGATGAAGTACATACACGAGCAATGCATGTATCTTACGATCAGTGGCACGAAGCTCACTTTACCAGGCACGAATGGCCCTTTGCAGTTGCATTCTCCATCCATCTCTCGCTTCCTGTACATTCAACTGTTTTATTAGTATTACGCATCCTCGAATGTTCTGTTGACGGTTGTCTTACGTTTGTGTATACTGCAAATGGGGATGCGTGCGTGTCCACTTTCTAGGTGTACAACGAAAGGCGAAAACCGTGGCCTCCGTGATAGCTCCGGTAATCGCGGAGACCACGGGAAAGAAAAAAATGCCCCCACCTCCCCGAAGGGAATCGCGAGGAAATGCGAATGCATTTCTGCGCGCGCTTCACTCCATTTATATATACGTGCGAGCGAGCGGCCGGGAGTGTGGGGGCGCAGGGAGGAGAGAGCGAACGGCGAGAGAAGGAGCGGCGAAGCACTGCACCTCACCCTCTGCTACACTCTCCACACACGCGGGAGCTCCGCCGAGCTTCCGCGATGCGAGCGCTCTCACACGAGGCGCTCCTCCTCTCCACTCACTCTCTCCGCTACCGCCCGCACCACCTGCTCCGGTTGCTAGGGGCGAGGATAAGCGCGCGCGCCCGCAGCTGTTGCTATGGGAGAGGGAGTGCGGAGAGATAAAAATTACACCATCTTCCGCTAAAGGGAACCATGTGTAGATGTGAAGCAGCGGGCGCTAACGCTTACACCGGCGGCGGCGTTGACGCTGGCGCTCATCGCAGCGTTGCGCAGGAGAGAAAACTGGGGATGCGTAAAGCACGCAGTGATGGAGCGGTGTTTCCTACTGGAACATGCCAATCGCTGCTAATGTGCAATGAGAGACAGAAGACTCCGACTGGACACAGAGACTCGCACTCGGCTTTTAGTTAACGCGCACGCTGCGAATTTTTATTGTTCAACAACGCACAGGAGAAATCTCCCACCGGCACCACCTTGGAGGTCAAGATCTATTGCTATATATACGAGGTGGCCAGTGAACGGTCGTGCAGCGCGAGCAGTCGGTTTTTTTTCAACCAAGAAACTCAAGCAGCAGACGCTGCCTGCGTCGGCGTCGCGAGGCGAGGGGGGGAGCGCAGGAGAGGAGAGAGAGGGGGTGACACGCATGCGCAGTGGGAGTGTGAACGCCGTGGGCAGGGATGCCTGGAGGAGAGAGGAGTGAGTGTAAGAGGGGAGAGGGGAGGCGCATGTGCAGTGAGGGTGTGGTTGCCGCGGGGAGGGATGCCTAGAGGAGAGAGAGGGAGAGAGGAGGTTTTTTTATTTTTATTTTTTTTAATGGGTTTGCGCATGCGCAGTAAGGGTGTCACGCCGCACACCACCACCACCGGATTAAGCTTCGCCATAAGATACTTCACATCTAACACCTGCCGGCGCTTACCTCCTCAACCTATCCTCCTCCTCCTCCTCCGCGGACAACGCTGGACAACGCTGGACAACGCCGGACAACGCCGGATGCCGGACATAGCCCTCCCGACTATGTGAAATGCATTCGCATTTAAAACCTGACGGTGGTCACGACCAACATTTTGCGATTTACTTGTATGACGCACATGTTAGCATCTGCTAGTTAAAGGCCGGCAACTTTGAGACGTCAACGCGTACGTGCGCGATGCTGTGTGGTGACGAGCAGTTCAGATTATGGGTGGTCGCGGAGTGCGTCATGTTTATCGCGTGCTTTACCAGTCTTCATTTCACTGCTGCACGGCGCGCACCGCGGTCTGAGGTTCTGCTGAGCTTCCTAGTCAAAGTTACCATGGTTCTACGTCAAGGCTACTCAAAACAATAACAGAAGGCCCACATTATGACTCTTTCTCATGCGACCATCTGTGGAGAACGCGAGTAATTCGCTTACCCAAGCACGTTCACAATCGCCCAGTATCCAGCGCTCTCGCCGTTCTGCTTCGTGCAACAGCTACGGAAATCGGTAAAACTGAAGTCCTTTACGTACCGTGGCAACTCACAACGCAACAGTAGCGTCGACTGAGGCCTTTCTTCGCAGCGCTCGTAGCTGTTGCGTCTGCTCTTGCTTTCGCCGTCGTTCCGGCAAGCATTTCATGGCTGTTCGGTTGCGCATCCGATCAGCGGAGAGAAATTCGTAGATCTTTTTCTGGAGTGTTCAATGCGCCAACGCACCTAATATTTAGCACAATCGTTGTTTCACACTCGCTAGTTGCACCTGGTTGCACAGCAAACTGTGCAAGGGAGTCGGACTTTGCACTACCCAAAACTGCTCCGACAGGTGGCGCGCTACGCGTCTGCAAAACGCCAAAGTCTGACGTCTATGGATGAAAACGATCGTGAAAGCGCTCTCGCCCGCGAAAGGCAAACCGGCAACGCCGACAACAAGCTGCTACACCGGTGCGAGAGCGCAGATGCGGCGGCTCAACGTCTACGCAGACAGCAAGCTACCCCGGTAGGCGATAGCTCGGGAAGCAGCGGCAAAATGGCACAAGACATATTGTATATACCGTACACACGCTTTGTCACTCCTTTACATGTGCGAGTGGGCAATGTCACGGGTGATTTACGGAAAACTATCCCCAATGTTTCGCCCACTCGTAATGATTCACTTCGTGGAGATGCGGAGATGAGATGGATAGGAGTATTCTGGGATCCACTCGTCACGCAATTCGCATTGTGTGACGCCTGGTTGTTACATTACTCTTCTAAAACGCTTTATTGCACATGTTAATGCGATTCCTTACGCAACATGAAGCCTCTATAGGGTGAGTTTCCAACGGAGTTTCAAGCACCAGCGTAGCTCAGTGGCAGAGTACTGGTCTGCCACGTGACGGGCCCGGGTTCGAATATCACTCTGTCCTCGGCATTTTTTATTTATTTGTTATATTCTTATTTCCCGCGATAGTGGTTACGGGCACCGGAAACGGTGGCGGACAACTATGGCGACCGAATCGGCCCTTGTTGTGATATCATAACAGCTTTCGCTATAAAAGAGATAGATAAAACCGACCGTACGAGAAGGAAAAGTCACAGTTTCACCGCAAAGGCGAAGCCATTAATGCGATAGCAAGGAATTGCAATGTGACACGAAGAAAGACGAGCAGCTCGATACTTGCAGCTTCCCGCTGAGCGCAAGAAAAGCCGCTGGAAAAGGACGCGCAAGTATATACATAATAAGCGTAAATTAACGAATATCACACTGTTTAAGCCTGTGTGTTTGAGCAAAGTGCTGCAAGTGTCCACAACGCAGAACCCGACGCCCTTATATATTTCTTCTTCTAATAAAATGAGGCGCGCGGAAGGACCTCTCTGCCTCCCCCTGCCACGCGGTGGCGTGTGACGCAAGGTGTGGGCGGTGTTTTTTTTTTCTTTCGTTCCACATCATGAGTGGGGCTCTTCGATTTTCCACTTCTCGCTACCCGCGGGCTGCCAGAGCCAGCCAGAGCGCGCTCGATTTTCTCGGGTTGCTCCGCCCCTCCCGCGGCGCACTTCCGGTTGGCGTTCGTTTTTCTCGGGTTGGACGTTTCTGGCGAGTCGCGGGGAGCCCGAGGGTCGCCAGAAGCGTCCAGGACAATTTAGTCGTGGAAGCTCTCTGGAAGGTTTTGGGCTAGCTGACACCGAAAAGAGACGATACGCGCTTGCCGCCATCTTTGTGAGGACTCGACGGATTGCAATGTGGGCAATGTGGGCGCTTGCGGACTGCGCCTTCGCTTGTCATTACCCGTGGCGTTATCTTCTAAAGCGTGTTCCGCCGTGCGAGATGGGGCGATTACGAGTGGCGGCGAACATTTTAAGCTACTGTTTATCGCTTCTGTTATGTTTCCCGTGAAGCTTCCTTCCGTGAACAACGCGGCGAACTGTTGCCTGCTAACTGCGTCGTGCACATGTCTCAAAAGTTATGTACACGTTCGTACGCACGCATGGAGACAACTTTCGAGTTTATCTTTTTCGTAGTAGTATTCGTTTGTGGTGCCGTGCCTGCTTTCTGTGCACTTAGCGAAGACGATAGTGGTCGAACTAGCATTTCGCTCCGTCGTATGTTGGCGTGAGTGAACCTCTTCAGAACTTAACTGGTCGGTCTTCGATGGTGATAGAATGTCCTGATTGAATAACAGAGATCGCGACAGTTGTTTTTAAGTGTGTGATGCTCGTTGGTCCGGATCAGCATCCGAGCTTACTTGTATCTACGGGCCAGTATATGTGGTATGGTAATGTTACGCTACGACGCGTCGACGTGAAAAAAATTCGGCAGATCCCACGTACCTTGGGAATCGATGTTGTGCGAAGCATATATGCGGAGGGAGGGTGACTGTGTTGTAATTTTTTTATTGAGCGAAACGTTACGAAATGACGCTAAAGGTATGTACGAAGGTTGTACGCACAGACATATGTTGAACAGTCGCATATGTTTTATATAACCAGGGGTGCTATCGCGGAACGATTCTATTCCTTTTTCTATTCTTTTCGCCGCCATTAGCCGTCTGTGATTGGTCGAAGCGTGTGTCCATCAAGCAGCCGTAAAAGAAGCATGACGTCAGAATGACGTTTACACACAATGGGAGCCGGCGTCGCGCGTTCCCGCCCACTGTTGACGTAAGCTTCGACGTCACGCGGAAAAGAATGCGAATAGAAAAAACCGGCAGATCCCACGCACTGTGGGAATGGATGTAATGCGAAGCAGCCACCAAGAAGCAAATCATGCTGTACATAATATGCATGCCATTATTTACATGTTAGTATATCAAGCTATCGAACTGGACGCAAGCGCACCATGAGCGTGGCATGTAAATGGCATTGTAGATGACATACATGCCAAGATTTTCACGTTACCATCTGCCCCTTAAGTTCGCTTAATTTTTTACCTCGAATTGCAGCGAGACGCGAGACCAATCTGACTCCATTTCGCATGCGTTCGTGTCCTCGCGCGTTGCGCATCGTGCAGACGCCATCCGCGTTTCAGAGTCAATGACACACTTTGTCAATTCCAAAGTGTGTTCCTCGAACGCCTATGCCCACTGAGACGGAGTCGGTCAGAATGGAACGTGATGCGCGCGTCTCCCTCCTTGCATGATTAGAGACGCTAGGCACAGCGACGCTACGCAAGCAAAGCGCGAGCGCTGTAGAGTCCAACGCGAACGGCGTCCGTTTGCGCGCCCCGGCGCCCACCTGGCACCGTGCCAGGGCAGGGCTGGAGGGACGGACGGACGGACGGATGGATGGGTGACCAGACGGACGGACGTGAGCATGACACATTAAAGGCTTTCGCCTTAAAAATTTGGTGTATATCGAGCTAGCGAAACGGCCACGAGAGTTTCATGAGCGTGGCATGCAAGTCATGTTGCACACGACATGTCATGATTTCCATATTACCACTTGTCATTTATGCCCGTCATACAATCACGTCGCTGAATACCAAATTTTGTGTATATCAAGCTAGTGAAACGGCCACGAAAGTGTCATGAGCGTGGCATGCAAGTCATGTTGCACATGACATGTCATGATTTCCATATTACCACATGCCATTTATGCTCGTCATACAACCACGTCGCTGATTACAAAATTTGGTGTATATCAAGCTAGCGAAACGGCCACGGGAGTACAATGAGCCTGGCATGCAAGTCATGCCGCACATGACATGCCATGATTTCTATATTACCACTTGTTATTTATGCTCCTCATACAATCACGTCACTCAATACCAAATTTGGTGTATATGAAGCTAGCGAAACGGCCCCGAGAGTGTCATGAGCGTGGCGTGCAAGTCATGTTGCACATGACATGTCATGATTTCCATATTACCACTTGTCATTTATGCTCGTCATACAGTCACGTCACGTCATACCAAATTTGGTGTATATCAAGCGAGCGAAACGGCCGTCAGCGTGCCATGAGCGTGGCATGTAAATCATGTTGTACATGACACGCAGTTCATGATTTTCATATTACCACCTGTCATATATATTGGTCATGCAGAAATGTTTCATCGTACCAATTTTTGGATATATCAAGTTAAGAAAACGGCCTCAGGAGCACTATGGCCATGACGCGTAAATCATGCTTTTCATGACAAGTTAGTCATGATTTTCATGATATGACCAGCCATTCATGTTTGTCATACAATCATGTTATGCCGTACCAATTTTGGTATAAATCCCGTGAACGATACGGCCGGGAGAGCACAAAGTCGTAGGCGGCTAGATAGATAGATAGATAGATAGATACGCTCAAAGTCGCCGAAGTTCGCTAAGAAATGCTTCGCATTTAAAAGGAATCGTTCTGCGATAGCACCCCAGTTATTTCCAGTTGCGTAACGATGCTAGCAGCAACATGGGCATTAGCAACACCAGAAGCGGTAAGCTGATATGTAGCGCTTGTGCTCGCGAGGATGGCAGCCCTGGACACGGTTCTCACCTTAGCTCAAATGAAAGCTGGGCTACATGAGGTTTTGGAAGTGCCACTCAGGACTGGAAAAGAGGCCCAGGCCACATCTGCCAGAACGAGTCGAAAACGCGTCATGCAGAAGTTTATTTTAGATATGACGCGCACTCGTGGTACCGATACCACCGCATTTCTGAAGTTAAGAAAAATAATCACAGCATATCCGCGGGATGAATGATGATGAGTGGGCGAAGCTCCGGAGGTACATCATCAAAGACGTGATGGTGGTTGGTTGCATGTGGTCAAACGATATGCATGTGAGACCATATCGCGATGCCATGTGTTGTATGGCATCGCGATCGTCATCGTCATCAGCGTCATCGTTATGACGCATAGTGGGTACATTCCATGTGGTGTGCCGTGATGGCAGCGTCATCGTCATCACACAGGGAGATACTGCTGGTTACGCAGGTGGCTACTACGTACTACAAACTACAAGGGACGCACGACCCACGGCAAAGACGTGATGGTGGTTGGTTGCATGTGGTCAAACGATGTGCATGTGAGACCATATCGCGATGCCATGTGTCGTATGGCATCGCGATCGTCATCGTGATCACGCAGGTGGCTACTAGAAACATGGGACGCACGACCCACGGCATAAGGAGCTTCGCCCTTAAAACGCAAGTTGGTCAACGCGTGTGCGCGACGTAGTACGCGATAGCTGAGCAGGTATATCCGGTATATCCTCGAGCTCTTGTTGGGACACGGTAACTTTCGCGAGATTTTGCGTCGCGTTGTGCAGTGTCTGTTACATGTACTAAGCAGACGGGAGCTTGTTAAGCCGTTAGCGGCGCGGCAGCTCACCTTGCATCATTCTCGAGGCGCCGTGCGACAGCTGGCTGTTTTGTTCGCGGACGGGGCGAGTTGCGCGTGATCTTGCGAGAGTACGAGGTCGTACCGCAAATTCGTTTCCTCGAGGATATTGTTTCAGCTCTTCGGCAAACCTAGCCACATATTTCCAAGCGGGAAATGCAGGAAAATCAACGCGCACGCGGCGCCATATTTCGTTTGCTGCCACGACGATAGCGTTTGTTTACGTTTACGCTGGCTGTCCCAGCGCTCGATTTTGCAATCTTCGGGCAGCTTCGGGTTGCCTCGGGTTCCCCACACACGTGACCACGACGCTGTTTCCTGTCCCGACCGGAACTAGCTCGCCGACCCTCTGGCTAGCTCTGGCTGCCAGATAGCTGCCAGAGGTCTGAAAATCGAAGATCCCCAGTGTTTACAGAGAGGGCCACTATTCGTGCGTGCCCCAAGGGCAGTTTTTAAACTGAAAAAAAATCTAGGAGCGCTGCGTGATTCAAAACACGCTCAAGCTCTTGTCCAATCTTCGTACAGTCAGCGGTAAATGGTGTATGTAAATAGCCTGTCGTTAACATGCCAGTGAAAGCGTGGTGCGTGGTATAGTCATCTAAGGGGGTGCGCTGTGGAGCGAGGGTTCTGTAGGTCGAATCGCCGGTCCGGTGCCTTGGAATTGTTTTCTTCTGTTTGACTTTTTTGTGCGTTTTTTGTATACATACATATACATATCCGGGGCATGACGGCGACGGCAAAAATCAGCCAAAAGTGTCCATATAATTGCTATCACAATAATAGAAGGACAGTGAGCAATAAAGCAAAAGGAATACAAAGAGAAACAAAGGCAGGCCACCCAGTCCCGCATTTCCGTCAGGCTTGGCACCACTGGTGCGTTGATGCCTTAATTTTTAATATTTGATTATTTGCATCAATTTCTATTTTTCAGTCACGGTCAAGGCTGATTTTTTCGATTAAAACCGATGACGACGACACCAAAGCTGACATATCAATTCCTGCGAAATAAGCTTTTTACCACTAACGCGTTAAAATATTCCGTTGCAGAAGCGGAGAATCGCACGACGCGTCAAAAATAGGAACTGCGCCGCGAGTGGGTGGTTTAAAATGCCCCCCAATTGCAAAGCACCCAGGCATAATCATTATGATCATCATCTTCATCAACAGCATCAGCAAAGTGTATAGCAGCGCAGATGCGCGTCGTGCCTTACGGAAGCGTAGTGTGTACTTCGCCAATTCGCAATAAAGAATTATGTCGTACTGGGCACTTTGCAACAGTACTCACAGTATATATTCCGTTATATTTTGAAACGGCCAAAGCTAGCCATTCCATTCCTTGCGGCAAGGCAAAAGTGGCCCTATTATAAGCCAGCTAACCAAGCGATTGAGAAGGCGATGTGAAGGGGGCCCGTATACGCTACCGCGTTCTTATCTTGAAGACCAAGCTGAAGCATCCTTCAAATATTTGAATGGTGCAATGCAAGATTTTTATATATCGTGCATTTTAACGTGCTTAATGATTGTTACGAGTAAGAAAAAGCGAGCGCAATGTCATCGATGACAAAGTTAAGGAGATGCTACAGAAAGGCGTAATCCAAAAGTACCTGTAGTCCTTGGGCAGCTCCAGTTATACTGGTCAAGAAAAAATATAATTCCTGGCGATTCATCTTTCGACTATAGAAGCCTAAACGCAGCAGCCAAAAAGGACGTATATCCGCTTCGACGAATAGACGATGTTATAGACTGCCTACATTCCGCTTCGTACTTCTCGTCTGTCGACTTCCCCTCAGGCTACTGGCAAAAAAGCATAAGCTTGCGCAGGGTTCCTTATCAAAGGGGGGGGGGGGGGGAGGTTTGTCTCAGCGCCCCCCTTCCTATTATGTCAATGTATAGGGATGAATTTACGCCCCCCCCCCCCCCTATCGCCCCCCTCCTATCTACTATGTCAATGTATGGGGCTGCCTTTGCACCCCTCCCCTTCTCGCCCCCCACTGCCCCCCCCCCCCCCCCCCCCGTGCGCCCGCCTGTGGAAATACGTATGAACCCATAAGACAGAGAGAAGAACACCTTCATTGAGCCGGATGCTCTCTTTGAGTTTAATGTAATGTCCTTTGGCTTGTGTAATGCTGCGGCAACCTTCGAGCGATTCATGGACATGATGCTTGGTGGTCTTCGATGGGAAATATGTATGTGCTACCTTGATGACGTGGTCACTTACGGCAAGACATTGCACGAGCGCAACCAACGGCATAAAGTTATCCTCGACTGCACACGCCGTGCAGGACTGATCCTTCACACAAAATAGTGTCACTTTGGCGAGCGTCAAATGCTAGTGCTGGGTTTAGTTGTCCACAAGGAACGCATCCCTCGCGGTCCTCAGAAGCTTGCCGCCGTCCATGACTTCGAGCAACCGAAGACGGTGAAAGACCTCCGCAGCTCCCATGGGCTGTACTCGTATTTCAGCCGTTTCATCAAGGACACCGCACGTCAAGCTCATCTACTCACGTCGCTGCTCCACAAGGACAAACCCTTCGCATAGGCTCATGAGTGCGAGTGTGCTTTCAGGGAGCTAAATGTTTTGCTTACATCTGCTCTAATTTTACGCCATTTTGATCCTGAGGCACCAACGACCGATATTTGAACTGCTCAGCAAATTCGAAAATACTTTTTAATAATCAAAAAGCCGCAATAGCCAAACCGAAACCCAACCGAGTGTATTGTCTATGTATAACGTACTACTTTCGAAAAACAGGAAATCCTACAGGCATGCCGGTCTCGCCATCGCGGGGTGCGAAAATTGCGAAAGCCGCGAAGAGCAGACGCTCAGCGGATAGGTGACCACGCCGCACTATGTCTGTGACTGATCGTGCCACGTGGACAAGCTCCTCGGAGCTGTCGGACAATGACAATTACGATTGGGACGCATTTGGAGGTCAGCAAGCATCGCCTTTCCTCTTCGATGAAGCAGAACAGATTATTGTATGTGCCATGGCCTCCGAGATAGCGCGCCGGTGGGTTTCTCTCCGGCCGTCCCAATCGCCCCGCTCCCCAGCAAAAAAATGTAATGCGCCTCGCGCGCCCGGCTGACGCGAGAGGGCGCGCTGACTGAGGGTTCCGTAGGATTCCGGCGGCAGCGGAGACCACGCGGCAGAAAGCTGAGCGCACGACATACCAGCGTGCACATCGGTTCGTTCGATGACCTTTATTTTTTATTTTTTTATGTTCGTTCGTTCGATGTTTGTTTTTATCTAATGCCGTAAAACTCACAATGCAAATGGGCGACCATAAATGAATAAAGCGCGATTGCAACCTGTCCGGAGCCGTCGCAACACCGGCGACCTTCACTCTAGACCACAGTAGTCTAGACGTATGGCGACCGCCTCCACCCTCCTCCCTGTCTCGTGCTGCTGTGGTGCGACAGGAGGTAGTTGGAAAGGAAAACTGGAGAAGCCTTGCGGGCGGGCGAGTGCAAAGCATTATGCGATGTGCGAGCGCAGCTGTCGTGCCAGACCCGACGGCGTTGGCGATATCGCGAGGAGAAAGAAGCCGAGTGCTGACGCTGAGCGCCGAGTTTGGTCGGCTCAGTTAGCGTTCCTCTCCAGCGTGCACTAGACCTTATTTCTACGCGCTGATCCTGCGGCGTTGTGCGGTTACCTTCCGTAGATTCGTCGCTGGCGTTCTGCGAAAAGGAGAGGAAATTTTGTCGTCGCCGCTGTGCACTCACCGTGCTACATGGAAATATGTTTTTGTGCTGTTTGTATCACGGTTATTCTGTGGCATCTGTGAATGCACCGCGGAGCTCCGAAAAGTTCTGTTTCTATATCGCTGGTCTTCCCGAACGTTGATGTGACCGGGACTGCCAGAATTTCTTTTGAATTTTAGTCAGGTTAGGCACAATTTAGTTAGTGGTCTTTTTTTTTTTCAAACTTTACGACCTCGATCGATGAACGCAGTTTATTGGATAGCATGTTCATAGCGCGTGCGAAGTGATCCTGACAAGGTAGTCTCACAGCGTTCGGTTCCTCCGCGTTCTTGCGCTCTAGGATACGGGCGAAGTATTCCTTACTTACTCGACGGTAACGGGTTATTAAACTCGGAACCGCCGAGCGCACACAAGTGCGGCCTTTGAAGGTGTGCCGGTCACATGCGTATTTGTATGCGCCGCTTTCCAGTAACTGGTGCTCTTTCGATCGTGGGATCGTTGGTGATCAGCTGTTTTCGATATAGCGATCTGTTGTTTTATCGAGGTGACTGCGCATGTCACGTTTCCACAGAGAACACGGATGCGACAAGAAAAACACTTTTACTTAGGCCCGGGTATACGACTGATCCGTCTTCAGCGGCAGTGCGAGCTCGAGCCCCGAGCGCCATCGCGCCCAGCCCAATAATCGTTCTCTTTTTTTGTTCTCCTTCGCCTGGGACCCCATACTATACAGCCCGCAAACTTCAAAGTATAGTGCGTTTCCAGCATATGCAGATCTCTTGCAGAGGCATCGTACTTCTAAGTGCTCTAACATAGGAGGCGCATATCTACAGCAAAAAAGAAAAGCGCGTTTGAGTATAAATAGGCCCTAGCATGCAATTTGCCTCTCGTACACCTTATCCTGACATTTCCAAATCAGTGGGAGGTTATTTAAAAGCGCAATTTTTTTTCCTCGCCTCATGCAAGCCGCGCCAACAACGCGCCAGCCTTTGCGACCCTTAGCGGCGAGCGCCGCGGTGCGGAGGAGAAGCGGGCCATGCCCACATCTGATATTACACTGTCTCCGCGCAATTGGGACGGCCGGAGAGAAACCCGCCGGCGCGCTATCTCGGAGGTTATGTACGTGCTTGCCTGGTTACCCATAACGCCGCCAGATGGGACTACTTGGCCAGGCCGTCTAGGGTTCCTCGATGCGCGCGCCCCCTTGGAGGGTGGAGCCATTCTTTGAGGGGGTGAATGCCGCCTTCCGATCGGCGGCCGCCATTCGGCTCCCCCCGCCTCGTCGCGGCTGGTTGAGTGAGACAGGTGCGCGACGTTTTCTTGGACAAAACGCCCGGGTGCTCCGTGCCACAGTGCACAAACCACTCGCGAAATGGCTATAAGATGTTCAGATTTCCGAAAGATCCGAAAAGGCGACTCCTGTGGCTGGTAAAGATCAAGTGCGACAAGTGGCAACCCGCGGACCGTTGGTGTTTGTGCAGCCTAAGTTATGCCACTTTAGCATTTGGAGAGTTATAACTCGCTCGACGTATCTCTCGGCAACGTATACGTTGCCATAAGAATACTTTCGGGGCACTCACTCTTCTCGCACTGTAGGTCCAGAAACTACACCTTGACGTTTGTCAGCTGGCTCCCGGACGCGTATTGCCGAACGATGACTGCGTATGTGCGTGTACGTGTGTGTTTGTGCGCCTGTACGCATGATTGTGTGTGCATGTACGCGTGCGTGTCTGTGTGCGCGCACGCGTGTCTGTGTGTGCGTACGTGTGTGTGTGCGTGCGTTGCCACGTGTGCGCGCGTGCGTGTGTGTGCACGTGCCCGTGTGTATGTACGTGTGTGCGCATGCATGTCGGTGAGTGTGTGTATGCGTGCGTGCACGTGTGTGTGCGTGCGTGTGTGGGTGTACTTATGTGTGCGCGTGTTTTTGTGTACGTGTGTGTGTGCGCGCATGCGTGTGTATGTGTGTGTGTATGTGTATGTGTGAGTGCGAGCCTATGTGTGTGTTCGTATGTGTGTGCGAATGCGTGTGCGTGAGTGCATATCTGCGTGCCTGTGTGGGCTTGTACGTCTGTGCGTGTGTATACGTATACGTGCGTGTACGTGTGTGTCTGTGTGTGCGTGTACAGGCATGTGTGTGCGCGTACGTGTGTGTTTGTGCGTGTGCGCATGATTTTGCGTGCATCTGTGTGTGTGTGCGTGTGTGTTTCTACGCGTGTGTGTACGTGGGCGCGTGTGCGTATGCGTGTGTGCGCGTGCGTGTGTGCATGATTTAATGCCATAAACTTCATCACTTAATGCCATAAAAGCCGTATGTAGAGCCCCAAATAGTATGATATGTATTCAACAATTTTTTGTCCATCTGCTATTTACAGTAAGGTAAAAGAGATGAAAACAAAATTCAGAATACTGTGCGTTGCAGGGTGCGGTCCGTAAATGGGGTAGCTGATCAATAATTCGAAAACAAGATCTGAAAATATGGTGTGCATTCACAGTTTTTCTCTTTTCTCGTGACAGCACGTGGTTTTTTTTTTTAATTCTTTTTTTTCGCACGGCAGGCAGACTGTTTTTACACTTTTGTGGAAGGCACAAAACACACAGACACAATGAAAGGCCACGGGACTTGGGTGCGTTTCTTTCGCATCTTTAACCAATATAAATAGTTACCGACTAGCCCAAGAAGATGCTAACTGAAGGGGTTAACGCGGGTGGCGTGGACGGTAGTTTTCTGCTGCGAGCAACTCCAGCTTCTAATGTCGCTTTAAAAATAAAGATTAGAGAATAGAAATCTGAGACCTTCACACTCCCGATGCGAAAACTTTGTATTTTTGTCATGTTGTTTGAGTACCACTCGTTTTGACACAACTAACTCCGCATGCAGCCGCGCGACGCCCGTTGGCTGCCTATCGTGGCTGTAGAGGGCATCGTAATGGCGGACGCCGTAGCAGACGACGCTGTTGTCTCCACCCTCAACGGCGGCGGAGGGGAGAGCGCGCATCGAGGAACCCTAAGGCCGTCCAGGTTTGTGGCTGCGGCGATCGGATAAAACGCTTACGCTGAGAAGTTTGTCATCAGACGAAGACCTTTTAATGTAGTCATGGCAAGAAGGCATAAGTTTGTGGAACGCTAATGACATCGATAACATCAATTATTATCAGCCAAGTACGTACCTTCTTCACGATACGCAGCTTAACGTGTACAGATAGAAGCGGTCACAGTGGACCCGGTATTCCATACGTTGCGCTATGTCTGTGACTGATCGTGCCTCGGGCACAAGCTCCTCGGAGCTGTCACACAGTGACAGCTACGATCCGGACGCATTTGGAGGTGCCATCTAGCGGCAAAGAAGTAGTGCCATCTAGCTACTTATGGTACTAGTGGACTGCTTGTCCACTATGGCAGTAGTGGACTACTTGTCCACTAGTGCCATAAGTAGGGCACTTGTTGTTGCCGCCCCCTTCTAGTCACCTAAGATGGGGGTCGCATAGTCAGCCCCACACATTTATATAATAGAGAGTGGGTGCTGCCACTCGTGAGGGGGACGCAAAGTCATCCCCCAAAATTGATATAATAGGGAGGGGGGCGCTGCGACGGCAGCGCAGGGCCCCCCTCCCTAGGACAGCAGCGCTCGTTTCTGCTACAGCAGCTAACGTATCCTTTTTGCTGCTGCCCTCTGTCATTTTTCGTCACGGTGCTCCACGTATTGTGATTATCGACCGGGGAGGGCAATTTACAGCGGATCTTGTTGAGGAACTGTTGTGTCTTTGTGGGTCTGACTATCCGGACTCGTCACTTTACCATCCTGAAACAAAGGGCCTGACTGAGCCCACAAATCGCACTTTGAATAACATGCTTGTCATGTACGTGTCCAATGACCACAAAAATTGCGACTCTCTTTTGTCATTTGTTACGTATGCATACAACACGGCAAAGCACGAAGTCACCGGGTACGCTATATTTTAGATGTGAAGCAGCTTATGGAGAAGCTTATTCCGGTGGTGGTGGTGGTGTGCCGCGTGGCCTCCCTTACTGCGCATGCGCAAACCCTTTAAAACAAAACATCCTCTCCCCCTTTCTCTCCTCTAGGCATACCTCCCCGCGGCAACCACACCCTCACTGCGCATGCGCCTCCCCTCCTCTCCCCCTCCTACGTTCCCCCCTCTCTCCTCTAGGCATCCCTGCCCGCGGCGTCCACACTCACACTGCGCATGCGCGTCCACCCCCTCTCTCTCTCTCTTCTCCTACGCTCTCCCCCTCTCTCGCCTCGCGACGCCGACGCAGGCAGCGTCTGCTAGCGAGTTTCTTGGTTGAAAAAACCGACTGCTCGCGCTGCACAACCGTTCACTGGCCACCCCGTATATATGGCACTGAATCTTGACCTGCAAGGTGGTGCCGGTGGGAGATTTCTCCTGTGCGTTGTTGAACAATAAAAATTCGCAGCGTGCGCGTTAACTAAAAGCGGACTGAGGGTCTCCGTGTCCAGTCGGAGTCTTCTGTCTCTCATTGCCCATTAGCAGCGATTAGCATGTTCTAGTACGAAACACCGCTCCATCACTGCGTGCTTTGCGCTTCCCCAGTTTTCTCTCCTGCGCAACGCTGCGATGAGCGCCAGCGTCAACGCCGCCGCCAGTGTAAGCGTTAGCGCCTGCTGCTTCGCATCTACAAATGGTTCCCTTTAGCGGGAGATGGTGTAATTTTTTTTCTTCTAGTTTTTCATTGCAATCTGTTGGTTTAAATTTTACAACGTCATATCCCTGACGGAAGTACGTCATTGAAGCTGTGGTGGACCCGGGAATAGAACAATTTCGTGTTAAAAAATGCACCGTGCGGAAATGCACCCGGAACTACATATTACGGCATAAGCATCTGAATGTAGCTACAGAGTCCTTTTCCCAAAGCAACGCGCTCGCGAGCCATGTAAAAAAAAAAAAAAAAAAAAAAAAAAAAAAAAAAAAACGCTCTGCACCGATATCGCTCGACGTTGGCGTGCCAGTGAAGGCCATAAGGCATGGCAATCCTGGAAGCGGTATCCGGAGAAATCGAGAAGAAAGACCGCATAATCACCTCATCGTCGTTTCGTGGTGGTCCACGACCCGCGCAATATTGTTCCAGCGTGGTTGTGCTTGTGCATGGCATTGGATGAAGGAATAAAACGTGTCAAAACGATAGCGTTAAATCGCCCGCGTCTCTCGAATCTCAGTGTCGCTGTCAGCTTCATCCATGAGGGGAAACTCGTGATGGTTGAAAAGAATAAAAACCAGGTTTCGATCAAATTTAAACAGACGCATGCTCCATGGCAGTGAAGGGTTCTGTTCAAAAGTCGCGGCATTTCTTCCCTAAGACAACAAAAGCACTCATGTGACTCTGTCAATGACTCCTGATTCGAAATAATATTAACGCTGTAAAGATACCCGCTAACTCGCTTTTTGAGATCATATGCTATCGAAGTCGCAACCTTAAAAATCGAAGTCTATGGATTTGGGCCCCACTGAGAGAAAGAGTGGTTTTTCGCCCACCTCAATACATTTGGCTTTCCCTCGTAGTAACTACACATGAATTAGTAGCTCGTAGAGTTTCCTCGGCCATTTTTTTTCATTTATTAGGTGGAATTTTAGCATTGGAATGTTTCTTGCTTAAACAAATGCAACGATCTGAAAACGTAACTATCGTGTCGATACCTGCTGGACAAAGGTATTCGTGGTTGTTTAGCCACATCCCCTCTACTCTACTTTGCACTATTCAAGAAAGAAATCTCAGGTAGTTCGTCGATATTGTGTTTAGAAGAGACTCTTAAAAACTACGTGTGACCACATCACGCTTAGCTTTCTTAAAACGCTCCAGATCAAGTCTGAATGGAGTTCACTAGGGATAGCTGTTAGTGCTAACGCATTTTATATTTTTGTTTGTGTGGCTGTATTGTTTCACAGGACTACAGCAGGTACCGTTAAGGTCATTAGTGAGACCGTTGTGAAATTCCACCGCCAACGCGAAAAATTGCATTTTCGTTTATTCTACTTGTACAATTTGTTCACGAACAATTGGGTCTGCACCAATAGCTATAGGCTGCATTTTTTAAATAGCTGAATGTCACAATGTCCGTGAAAGTTCACTTCTCGAAGCATGTTTCGAAATTCAACCAATTGTGCTGAACTGTAAAGAAGTTCCCATCGATCACGAGATTGATGGGGACTTGTTTCAGAATCTCATGGCGTTAACAGCACATAGGGTGCAATAAATGTATTATTCGCTTGTGTTGTCGGTAACGATTTCGCTCGCTTGCGCACAGTACTTTGAAATACATACATACGATTTTTTGAAGCTTGTGCGCTTGTGGGACTACACAATCAAGAGTGTTGCTTCGCGCTGCCACACTAAAGCAATTTAACAAGTGGAACTTGGCATGTTCATCTTGCGCTGTATTATCACAGAGGTGGTGACACGAGCAGTGGTTTATCGGAGGCGCGTAACCCCAATTTCAAGAATTATTATTCACCAGAAAAATTCGTTAACACAATCAAATTAACAAAGCACCAGTGTGTAAAAAGAGATGAGGGGTCTGAAACATGATCTGAACCACCCTCACGCATTGTGCAAAAACATATACAGCAGAAACGAGACGCTGCTATCAACAACTCAATCAAATTGCGTTGTCTTGCGTACCAAGCAGACTAAACAAGCACAGTACAAAGCTTCCGCTTTTTAAGCGCCCTAAGTTTACACAAAGGCCCGTGCTCGAACTATTTGTGGGGCTGCCTTACACAAAAATATCTTTCGACATACAACAGACTCCTGCTTTAGTCGATAAATGGCATAAACCGAAAGCGATGTTTGGTTCAGAAACGCTGTCTTGTGGCGGGGCGCCGTCCTGGGCCGGGCGACGCAGTCTATATACTATACAGATCCAGCTTTCACGGGCATCGGCGTTTAGTTCGCGTGTCTTCCACCACGTGCCGCATGACCTTTATCTTTTGAATCTCGCGCGAAGTCAAGAGTTGCGTCAAGGCAAGAAAGAAAAGGAAAGAAACAAAAGAAAAAAGTTCAGAACACACAGTTTCACGACTTGGCGTGGCCTGCCGCGTTCGTTGCTAACGGCGACAAAGATAAGACCGGCGAGCTGCAACGTTAAAATGGCTAGTCATTCCCCGATCCTATGGCAACGACTCGTTTTACGCATCAGAAAAAGAAAACGGTGCCCGACTGCACCGGGAATTCGGAAGGGCAGCCAAACGTATTCATTTATTCCCTTCGCATTTTTTTACAAGTATGTTATGCCCGCTGTTTGTCCGGTTCGCGATGTAGAGAGGAAACCATGATCCTGCCGGCGCGGCCACGTCAAGCAAAATTAAGAACAGCTGTGCCTAGTTAAACCAGTGTAACCATAGACAAGCCTTATTAAGCCATGTTGAGCATTGTAAAACCTAATTAACTACGCATAACTAAGCTAATAAGCTAATTAAATCACACCTCAAAAGCCCTAATTTAGCGGAGCTGAGATTTTTAGTGTGCCTAGTAATGCCAGACTATGTAAGATGCGCCGAGCTTACCCTAATACTAATTAAGACGAAATATAAGTAGTGGTAGCTCGACTAATTAGCTAATTAAGCTTACCTTGACATGGGATGGAAGCTAATCGAGACCAAGCGACGATTTTGCAAGTTAGGCCGATTTATCTAATTAAGGTAAGTAAGATACTTGGTGCTGTGATTGCCAAACGATTCCCAATGAAACCCGATCGATCCCTATCCGATACTCGGGAATCGCAAAGTGATGGCGTGAACACTTCGTGCATGGACGTGTGAATGAACGTGTGCCTAGTCAAGCCAGGACCAGGCGAGTGCCGACCAACTCTGCTCTGCCCCAGCCTTATGCGACTGAGCGCAAGCTGCGCAAATTTTTTACCATGTTCAAAGGCTCGGCCGATGGCAGATCTTGAAGCAGTTGGTGCACATTTAATGACTTGACAGTCGAATGATAGAATTGCGCAATGTTTAGTTCTAGGTTACTTAGCTTGTAGCGTCTGCTTACTTTTCATCCCCGTGTTTTCCGAGCTTTTTTCTACTCCTTAGGCTTCTCTGGATGCGCTGAAAGCTGTTATACTTCTTATAATAATTCTTGGGGTTTTGCGTCCAAAGAACACGATATGAATGTGAGAGATGCCATAGTGGAGGGCCCCCCGATAGTTAGACCACGTGGGGTTCTTTAACGTGCACCTAAATCTGAGCACATGGGCTTCTTGCATACTTCGTCCATCGAAATTCAGCCTCCGCGAACTAACATGGTGCTACCAAACGTGTGGTTCAAACTACAAAGTACGGCCGCGGCGGCGCATTTCAATGCAGGCGAAAATGCTTGAGGCCCGTGCGCTTAGATTTAGGTTCACATTAAAGACCCCCCGGTGGTCGAAATTTTGAGAGCCCTCCACTGCGGCGTCTCTCATCATATGGTCGTTTTGGGACGTTAGACCCCAACAATCATTATGACTATTAAAGTACAAAGTAATAGTTCTAGAAGGTCTTGGCTCACGGTACACACAAATCGGCGCATAGCACACATGATGACGCACGTGTGCTAGCGCTACAGATTTGCCGGTCACCGGCTCCAAAAACACTACCTAAATATCATCATTCGAACGCCCTCTGGTATGATTTTTTTAATGAACGAAAATTGATAATAATAATAATAATAGTAATATCTGGGGTTTTACGTGACAAGACCACGATATGATAATGAAGCCCGCGGTATAGGAGAACTCCGGAAATTTTGATCATCTGGCGTTCTTTAAGGTGCTTTGACATCGCACAGTACATGCGGTCCTCTACCATTTCGCCTCCATCGAAATGCGACCACCGCGGCCGGGATCGAACCTGCGCCTTTAGGGTCAGCAGCCGACTTCCATAGACGCTATGCCGTCGCGGCGGCATATCTACAGTGCCTCCACAGCCCCCATGAAAAAAAAAAAAGCATGGAATAAAATTCTAATAAAGAGTCTAAGGCAGGGAGCTACCATCTCTGCAATGCTATTCACCGCGTGTTAACAGGAGGTTTTCAGAGCGTTGGATTGCGGACAGCATGCGATAGCAGTTAAGGGAGAGTAGCTTAGTAACATGCGATTCGCTTGTGATATTGTCCATGTTTAGTAACTCGGGAAAACTATTGCAAATCATAATTGACTGAATTAGACAGGGAAAGCAGATCGGTGGGTCAGAAAATTAATATGCAGACAAATAAAGCAATGTTCAGCAGTCTCCGAAGAGAAGAGTGGTTTGCGATGCCTATCAAAACACTGGAAGTGGTAAAGGAATACGTATGTTTAGGGAAGGTAGTGACCGCAGATACGAACCATGAGAATGAAGTAACCAAAAGTATAAGAATGTTGTAGTGTGCATTTGGCACGTATTCTGAGATAATGATTGGCAGTTTACCACTATCTCTCCAGAGAAAATGGAATGGTAGTTTACCACTATCTCTCAATCGGAAGGCTAGATCCTCCGGCAACCTACAAAATCCTAATCCTAACCTAACTACTATCTGTCAAGGGAATGCAGCGAGAAGACAAGATAACTTGTGGCAATTGAAAGTAACAGCGGGGATTCCAACAGAAGGCAAGAGCGCGAACGGGAGGCATAAAGTTAAATGGGCAGATGAGATTCAGAAGCTTCCGGGGCTAACGTGGGCGCCGCCTGCACAGGACCGGGTTGACTGGAGAAACATGGGAGGGGCATGTTCCCTACAATTAGCGTACTCATGTTGCTGATGATGATGATGATGACACACTTGTGCAACGTGAATGCGAAAGTATCATTTCACGATTCGTACACAGTCGCATATATATATATATATATATATATATATATATATATATATATATACATATATATATGTGTGTGTGTGTGTGTGTGTGTGTATTGTTACAGCAACAAAAAGTGTGTCAAGAGGCCAACCAGGTTTCGCCTTAGCGTTTTGAGTGAGTGAAACACGTGCTTAGATTTTATTTATTTATTTATTTATTTATTCATTCATTCACTTATTTATCTCAAATGCACTAAAGCGCTTGGGCATTTTAGAGGGGAGTAGGGTACATATGTATACAACAATAGGAAGAATACCGACGTTTCAGCGAACACTTTCAAACAAATTCAAAGGTTGGCTTTTGGATATTGTACAATTCTAGCTCGTCAGCTGGTCGACGAGAAGAGGTGAAAATTACTCCACAAAAATTGAAAGGCATAGTCCACTAACTAACGAAAATTTACTAATTTTGATCTGATTTGAGTTATCGCCCACATTTCAATTAGCAATATTTATCCGTGGAGTTCGCAAGACGACCTGGAACTAATTCGTATGATGCCACTACTTTCAAGATATTTCCTAATTCCCGAACATTACAGAGAAAGGCGTTGCCATCCGAATGATATTCCTAACAAAACCTCCTGTCATGTATTGAAGCCCAAAATAAGTCTAACACAATGTCTTCCTTCGACACTGATCTTCACGCTCCTTAGCCTAAGTGCGCATATCGTGTGCCAGCCACAGTGCGTCGCAACATCGCATAATTGACACTGCTCAACACGGCGTCATACAGACCTCGAACAGTCGATGGGTCTCACCGGTCGAAAATGTAAAAAAAAAAATACGGCTCAATTATTTAGTTTTTCCGTAGACTATAGCTCGCTGAACACGATCACACGTAAGGACATCAATTCCCTAGCCACTAATAGACGATGCCGCGACTGCCGGCATGGAGCATAGTTTTTTTTTTTCTCTCTATTCGTTGGACCTGCGCTCCGGCTGCTTGCAGCCCCGATGGCTGAACTTGACCACCGCAAACCAGCCTTCGTGAGATCCGATGGCTTATATGAATTTATGGTGATGCGATTCGGGCCGTGCAACGCGCTTGCAACATTTGAACGCATGATCGGCATCCTTCGCGGCTTCAAGTGGCAGACGAATCTGTACTACCTGGATGGTACTCTGATCTTTTCAGACGGCTTTGCGACCCATCTACAAAAGGTCGAAGCTGTCGTCACTAGTCTCAGCTGTAATGCCATTGAGGTAAACTTAAAGAAATGTTGCTTTGGCGTATGCGAAAGCTGCTTATTCTGTGCCGTCTTCTTCCGAGATGGCGTCCTTCCGGATCCCACGACATTTCGTGCTGCTGCTACGTTTCCTAAACTGACAACGAAATACCTTCGCAGCTTTCTATGCCTTCGATTTTATTTTACGCGTTTCATTCGCAGCTCCCCGCAATTATAGCGAATTTCACTGGCCTCCGCAGCGGCCGCGACCTTTCAGCAAAGTTACATGCGGCGATGCATCCAGAAAACTCCGATGTATTCTTACGTCGCCTCCAATCTTGTGACATTTTGAGTTGCTCGCCCCATATTAGAGAGAGAGAGAACTTTATTATGACAGAAAAGCTGAGAGCGCCCCAGATGAAATTCACAAGGACACTAGCGGCGTTTCTTCGGCGTTGTGCGTGCCCAGCGTAAACGCGGATTTCACGAGTTAGTTGTTGCTTATGCAGCCATGCAGCTACCAAAGCACGCACGAGCATACATAAAGTACGGTTGAACCCCGTAACCTCTCCTCCCGCCCCTGCATCCGCCAACCAATACACATTCTAGCGGCGGTCTTCTTGTCCATCTACGACGCGTTCCCGCTGTAGCCGTCACCGACATGCCTGTGCAGCGGCGCAAAAACCCCTGCATTGCTTCCCTTATGGACTTGTTGCGTGAAGCAACGTCACCTACCACCCCTGAGAAATAAGCCATCAAACACACCATTTAATTCTTCACAACAGTTGATCTACTATCCCAACTACCTCTATGATGGACGCAAGTGGCTCTTATTCCGCGCCATCTACGTTGACATATGCGCCACCTTCAACGCTGACTCACAGTGTGCGCATGCCGAATAGTTAAAGACTTGCACATTCCTCCAGCTCTGCTACTATCAACGCAGAATTTACCGCTTCTTCTACCGTTCCTTTCATTGAGTCGAGCAGAGCCGCACGAATCCCCCTTACCATTTCCCTGCTCCGTAACAACCGCTCACTTGCCTTCTCCGCCCCTTGGACTACGCCGGCGTTGATTTGTATGGACTTCTTTCCATCACCCCTGCTACCAACTGATAGATGATTTTTTCCATCGATTACGCGCTAAGCAGAGACTTCACCATTGCCATCTGCATCGGCTAGCAATGTTGCCTCTCATTTCACACCACGTCATTCTACAGTACGGCGCACTACGTGAGCCGCGCATCGTCCGAAGGACGTGTATTTCTGTCGGTCGTCGTCAAGCAATTCTAGAGGAATGCAAGGTCTTTCACCACACCACCGCATCTTACAATCATAAAAGGAATGGTTTAACAGAAACATTTAATCGAACATCAGGTGATATGCTGACAATGTACGTCACTTCCGGTTACTAAGATTGGACCCGTGTCATTCTCTTCGTGACGTACGCCCAAAACACTGCTACGCAGACCACTACTGGACTCTCTCCTGTCTTCTACTTATAAGGACTCGAGCCCTCCTGCACGTTATGCGCAATAACTCCTTGCCACGCTTATGTGAGTGAGTCGACGGCAGTTCCCAAGCTGCTAATTCGCTGATGAGGGTCGCCAGAGAGCCAGATCTAACGCCACTGTAGGCAAGCAGCGTCAAATACACCAAGGAGATGTCTCGAAGCCTTTTAGTGTCGTATGCCCGTGGCCGATTTGTGTGGCTCTGGACTCCTTGAGCTAGCCCCGGTTGGCCAACGAAACCTCTTTCGAAGTACCGCGGCCCGTACCGCATGGTCTACCAAGCCTCGTACTTCATCTACGGCGTCAAGCCACTTGATCTTTCTTCTATTGTAGTAATGAAAAATGTCGAGGCATCAGATTGCGCAATTGACCTAGGTGATTCCCCGAGAGATCGAACATGCATGTCCGGTCGATATCTGAGAGCCGCGATGAGGTAGACCAAGCATTTGTTGAGGAACCTAAAACGATTAATATGTTGAACAGGTACGTCCACCTTTCTTGCAGGCTTTCTTGCAGGCTGCAAGCTGTGCACGCATAGCCCTTTAGAGAGCGGAAGCAGCCCAACCCCGCACACGCTAGAGACAAATAAATCTGAGAATACATTTTTGCTGAAGACAGGCTACCAGAGTAAAATTTCGCTGCAGCAAAATAATTAGTACTGTAGAGTTACGCACAATGCAAGCTGATAACAACCATAAAAGGCACTGAAGTGAGATCACACAGGAAAGGTCACTTTGGCCCGTTTAAGTCTCATTAACAAAGAAAATGACATTTTATATCGAAACCGTGCATTGACTGACATAAGCACTCCTCGGTAAAAAAATTTTCCCTAAAATTGACACCAAGTTTTTTTTTTATTTTATTTTATTTTTTTTTTGAAAATGGGCTTTTTTGAAAAAAACTTGCATTTTAAGCTATTTGTTTCTTTTTTTTACGCTGCTTGTAGGAAAGCGATCTCCCGCAGAAATATTTCAAATGCTTTTTTTCTATAGGTGATACAGTTTTGAAGTTTCTGTGTAAAATAGCAAACGGGCGAAGACGCATCAAACTTGGGAAACATTTTCGGTTTGGGCCGTGTCTGCCATTTTTTTTACATTTTTTTACCCTTTGTGGACAGCATCAAAAAAGCATGGATGTAATTCACAGTATCCCCTCTAAAAATGAACGCCAAATATTTTCGACGCAATGTTTATAGTTCGCATTAAATTCGGCTGCGAAATCCAAAAATATTGCAGGGAGAAAAAAGAAGACTCCCGCGCCACCACCTTCAAATATTTGTTTCGCACGCTTGGAGAGTTCTTCGGAAATAAAATTGTCGGTTCCCTGCACTTTGAATGTGCCGGCACATCATATAAAAATTGCAGACAAAACAGAAATATTGACCGGACATGCATGTTCGATCTTTCGTGGATTCACCCACCTGCCTTACTATCTCAGTGCCGTGGTATTCTGCCTGTAATTTGCCAAGATGGCTCTGTATCGGAAGGGAAGTAAACAGAGTTTTAGAACACCGCACGCTTAACTCGTCGCTTAACGGGAGCCCGCAAGAGGCTAGCGTACGACGCATGCGCAACGCAAACGCAAAGCTTCGCGTACGTTGTTCTAAAACTCTCTAAAAGCGGCACTGCTTGCAGAAGCACAGAACGCTGCTGATGTAGAAAGAAAAGAAGACGATTCGGCAACGCAAGCTTTGCGCTGGTTCTGCCATTGCTCATTGCTGGTCAGTCTCCAATAGTATAGTGCTTATTTAAAACGCTTCATTACACTATCAATATAGCTTCTATCATGCTTTCCTTGGATTCAATATGTGTTGCCTTATTGAGGCTGTGGTTAACTGAAATAGGCCCTTGGTTCCCCTTCCTTTGTTGTTTAGATAATTGGGTTGCGTTAATAAGAAATACTAAAACATGAGAACTTTACTTGCTCCATATCTAGAAGCGAAACCGGCTCTGTAGCAAAGATTCTGGGTGCAACGCTTTAGCGAAAAAACAAGAAACTAAATCTTCAGCAATGACGCACTAATATTAATTGCTGGAACTTTACACGCCAAAACTACGATATGTTTATCAGTCGCGCCGTAGAGGAGGTCTGGACTGGAAAAACGATGTCCTACAGCACGCGCTTAGCGCTTAGCGGGCGTCTCCCATTCCCTGTCGCGGCAGAAGAGTGTGCCGGAAATTTCGACCACCTGGGGTTCTTTAACGTGAATTTACATCTACGTACAGCATCAAAATCCAAGTACTAGTGGATTTTCGCCTCGTTCGAAAAGGCTACAGCCGCGACCACGATCAAACCGGTGCCCTTCGGGTCGGCAGCCGAGCACCGTAACCACTGACAGCAATTCTGTAAAAAAAAAAAAGAAAAAAAATTTACTGCGATTCGAACCCGTGCCGCAGTCACCGCACGTGAGTCGCCAGAACAGGCGCTCAACCATCTAGGCCACAACGCACACCGGTTGCGGGGCGGTAAAATGGGTCTTATCAAGATACAATGGTCGAAGACGCGAGTCGAAGACGCGACTGTGTTGTAGAAAACTTCATTTTGGAACGTGTTTTTCTTCACACAGAAACATGATTGCGGCCTCAAATGAAAGCTTCGTCTCCGCACTACTCAGATATCCGAGCAATTTGCAGGATTCCGTCTAGCTTTTTTCAGATGGCCCGTTTTTGTCCCGAAAAACGAGGCGTGATTTCGGCCGCTTCCATAGGACCCCATTGTTTAAACTTTAGTCGTCGTGGGAACAGAATGTGAAGCCCCGATGTTAACGATGCTGCATTTGTTAAGTGCGGTACAGCTCCTAGAAGGTGCCCCTTTGGGAAGTTTTGGAAATTGCGCCTCTGCGATTTTTTATCATCGAAAAATGACCCTGTCCCATTGAAAACGTGAGAGCTTCCTGCAGTGGCCGCTAGGAGCGCTGATCATCCAATGTCCCCGAAAGCTGGATCTGATTGCAACACAGCTGCATCCAAACGCGTACCTGGAGAGCGCGACTGTGTTCGGTCGCGTTCTCCCGGTGATGGCTTCGCTCTCACGTTCATTACGCGTGCCTGACGTGGGTTTCTTCCCCTGTGCATTTCTTTCCTGTGTAGCTTGTAGTGTGCTCGTCAGAACGAAAGAAGAGAAGACATGCTGAATGCGTGTAATAAGTCCCTGTAACTCTGTTCGTTCTTCACGAATTTTGAACATATTAGCGACGTTCGACTGCTGGGGCAACAAATTTCGACACGGAGGTTTATCGATGATTACTTTTAACACTGGTGCAGGCAGGGTTAATGGCTAATAAAAAAGATGGTATCGCAAGCCCTTCGTATGCGAGCAAGTTATGTTATATTAAGTTTTACGTCCATGTGAAGGACGGCATACGAGGCTTCTGGTCACCTTTCGCGCCACTGATCAGGTGACACTCATAAATTGTAAAAGCGTCTAGCAGACCTGGCTGATATTTGCATGTACAACGTTAACTTACGATAACCTCCACAGCATTCCTTCATGAGCACTTCCAGATCTAAAAATTCCAGGTTTACAGCGAACCTGTCTAGTGCGAGGGTGAATTATTATCCATATAGACCAAATGTTGGGTGGCAACAGGCCCGAAATAACCACCATGTTCTTTCGCAACACGGAGACACGCGATCTGGCAGACGCCATGAATACAATTTGATTCCTTTGCTTACACTTACGCATACTTCAGCCCTCTTGAGGACTACTGCAGGAGTGGGAAATCGCACAGTTGTACCGAACGAAAAAGCCCAAATATGCAGCACAGGAACGGAGGTACTAACAAAGAAAATGAATCAATAAGCGTCAATTTCCAACAAGAATGCTACAAAGCAAGACAGCGAATAACGCCAGGTGGCGAGTTGCCACCTTCAGTGGAAAAAAAAAGAATATGTATTTAAACGCATCGATTCAAGGCTTAGAGGGCACAATGTTAAGAGTGTGAAACCTGGTAGGGGATGAGGGCTCCGAAAATATTATTTATGAACTTTGCGACAAGAGCTAGATAAAGTAATGTGTGAATGCAAGAGCTTCAGGGTATTTAAGTTGCAACGGCTGCTAAGGGTCTTGAGCAATAAATAAAAGCGTTTTCATCACAGAGAAGTTTGTGTCGTAACGAACAAAGGTGAATGTTACGGTTGTCTTCGGAACCATTCCCAGCCTGTTAGTGTTTCAATTCTGATGCGGAATCCATACCACACAAGCATACTGCAAAATTTGCAGAAACGCTTATTTGTATGTGATTTACTTAATATGGTGGAGCTACACGCAAAGTACGCCGTAAGCACCAGGGGCGTAGCCAGGGGGGGGGGGGGGGGGGGGCTTATGGGGCTTCAGCCCCTCCCGAAATTTTTTCGTGTTGTGATGTATCGCCGACCAAAAGAGCTAGCTGCGCCGGAAATCAACCTGGATTTTTTCTAAAATTGCTTTTCGCAGTCGAAAAGACACTTCGGTGTTAACATTGCGGACCCCTGGCGGTCCTGTATCTGGCTGTGCAGCGCATGATACCACAAGAAATATTCTACAAAAGAAAGCGTAGTGCCTTGTATTGCCCTGTTAGCGGTGTCATCGGGAAGGGGTAACTTTTGGTGACACGCAGGACGCTCTGGATTAAGATACATAGAAGGGGCCTCCAACAAACCTCAAATAGCGGGACGCAGTAACGAAATTTAGTCCCACAAGAGCCGGGACAGTGAAGATGGTGGATTCCGGGGGGGGGGGGGGGGCTGAGAGAGTCATTCAAAATGTCACCAAACGTTGCCTCTTGAAAGAATAAAGTAATCCTTTCCTGCATCGCTCATTTCAAAAGGGTATTTTACGTCAGTTCTCCGAAAACATATGGATACTGATTTTCAGAATGACTAAAATCGGGAGGCCGATTGTGAAATATGGAGTTTTCGTTTCACGGTGATGTTGCAACTTATCATGAGCGCATGGGGTGCCTCGCGCACACGCACAAAACACTTGAGACCACTCCCGTCTCTGTAGCTTGCCTGAGCAAAGAGCTATTATACGCAGCAGGCGAGAAAATAATGCGAATACAATTTAGCGAACTCGCAAGGCTATTCTTTCTGAAGGCGCGGGCCGCTAGCAAGGGTTCGGCGGGCCGCGTGTTTTGTCCCGGCAATGCACTATATTCTTAGAACAAAAGGCATCTACTAATTTGGGCTGCTAGGGTACGCCGATCAGCGGGGGGTGCATCTCCCCAGTGGATAAGTAAGGACGAGGGGAGAGCACCCTTGATTCACTCCTTAGCTGACCACTCTGACCTCAAAGTTGCTCTGATGTATTCAGTGTTGCCAGTGAGCTGACATTTTTTAGGTCAATCTTTGGAACACACCCAAATTTTTTTCCCTGTCCGAGAAGCGAATCCACATCGATGACGCTGCTAAGGAGACTATAATGTACTAGCAATATCCTGCTTTGCCAAACTTACTTCTTTCTAACGGTGATAGTGCTTCGAACAACCCTCTTTCGGCCAAAGCATGATGACTGTCATGCTATGTATGTGGCGTTTTTTTTTTTCTTAAAGAACCAAATCAGAAAAGGGCTGAATTTCACGGGAGCTCAAAACGTGCTAAAGTATATTTCTGCTTTGAACGAATTGTAATCTAAATTACGACGATTTCTCATCGTAACGTGAACTCAAAATGCAGTTTTTAATTTTAAAAAATCCGCGAAACTCCTTATCTGCTTGGATCAAACTGAGTCAGACCCATTAAATCAGTGCTGCTTCAACAAACACGACCAAAACAACCAACGTGACCGGGTCTAATCTGTTTCATTTGGGTCCTAGTAGCTTTCCTTTATTGCTTTCATTCGACAACCTTTGCACTGCATATCATAGCCTTCTTTCACTCCGAGACGGTATATTTGAAATAAAAGACAACTGAAATGAAGATATTGGGCACCGCTTTATTCCTTGAAGAAGAAGCGATCCGAAACGGCATGAAATCAAATCAGCTAAGAAGAAGACGAAGAGCTGAAACAGTTTTGAGGCTACAAACAAATAAATAAATAAACGAACAAACAGACAGACAGACAAACAAACACACAAACATACATACAAACAAACAAACAAGCAAGCAAGCAAATAAACAACCAAGCATTTTTCTGAAGGCCTGAAGATTCCAAGAACGACAAAACGCTGTAGGCAGTCCAGAATGGTACGCATTTTCCCTGGTAGGACCACTCGCTCTACAAGTCTAGTTATCGTCGTTACACCAATGCAACAAAAGGCAGCACCGACGGAAGCTCAAGCATGGTGTTAATGTTGTCGCAAAATTAATATTGCTGTATCGTTCATTTGCTGTGATTTAGACTTCTTTTACGAGCTATGTCAAACCCAAATGAAATGTTACAATCTCTAAAAGCCAAATAAAAATTTTACTCTGGAACACCGACGATAGTTGGCTACATAAATTTTAGCCGCAATATAGATTTGAGGTATTTTCGTGACATGAGCGCACTGGCGAAAAAAATGTTGGAGCTGGGCCGACCATATTGTCCGTAGCAAAAAACTGAGTTTTTTCCCGTTTCAGTTAAAGCGGACTTGGCTTTTTTTAGAAGAAAAACGCCACATATGTATGATCTGGCTAGAATAGTTCCAATTCTACCGCGCTGTTCTTTCGAGTTCAGTTAGCCCGGTGTTTTGCAATACTACTACTAATAATAATTTGGGGAGTTTGACGCACCCAGAACCACGGTAGGGTATCAGGCACTTCGTAGTGGCGGACTATGAAAATTTCTACTGCTTGAGTTCCTTAACAAGCACTTAAATCAAGGAGGATCGCGCACTTACAGTAGCCTCAAGCATTTCGTCTCCATAAAAATGCCACTTCCGTGGTGGCTCACGCGCCGCGACGACGGTGAGGCTTCATTGGATTCGGAAGAGATCGGGCACAGAGACCCCTTATTAACTTTTCACGAGATCGTCTCCCACTATAGAGAGGAACGCAGGCGCTACCCGCCTCCACACCCAAAACTATGCAGAGCTCAAGCGATGACGCTTAGGATGCTTCAGACGAGGTAATATCCCTCGAGAGGTTTCCTAAGCCGGATTAATCAAGATATTGATCCACAGTGCCCGGATTGCGGGGAGCCATTTAGCACTCTAGCTCATATGCTCTGGCAGTGTCCTGCGTTACGGGACACATCACACACCAGCGAACAGGACTGGGAAGACGCCATCGCAAGTACTGCCCTCGATATCCAGTCAACGGCCGTCCAGAGGGCCCGTGAAAGAGCGGAGAGGCATGGCCTCCCGATTCCGACATGGGAGCAGCCAGCGGCGAGCCGAGGACCCCAGCGGGTCCTTCCCGGCTATTCCCCTCAGGACTTCAATAAAGTTCTTTGTCTGTCTGTCTGTCCGTGGTGGCTTGCGCTTTGAAAATTTTGTTTGCTTTGTATTTTTTGTATTTTATAAATGCGAGTATCACGAGGTCAACAAAAATCTATATTTAATGTGTGTTCCATAGAACCACAGCTGTCTACGGGAGCTACGTTGTCTCGTGACTCAGTAGCGTGATGTTTTGGGATAAGTGGTGTTGAAAGGTCCTGCTTAAAATCTCACAAAGCACGTGAACGGATGTCTATACAACTCTGGAAACGAAGCAGTATGATAGGGGCTCATTCGCAAAACATCGCATCGTCTAAGTAGCATCAGGTAGCATCCTATATTCCAAAGGAAATTTTACATTTCACTTCTGGTTCTAGTCACTCGCTTGCGGTCAGAGAAACAGGTCATAATTTCGCTAACCGGCAGTTCATCTCAGCAATACATGCACCACGCATTATTACGTTCGCAATCAGTGTGAACGCCTGCTTAATTTTCATGCAAAGAAATGCTATTAGTTGCAATTTCTAATAAGAAAGCATAGCAGTATATTTTCAGTGGGGCGTCAGGTGGAAAGGTGGATAAAACTGTCTGGCGGGTAGACAAACTTACGTATTATTGCGTTACAATGTGCACTGTCAGAAGATAAATTTGATCACTGTGTCTATGACAAAGCTTATATATGTATGTAAGTCTGCTAGACGTAACGTTGCTCTTCGTTATTGTTTTCTTCAATAGTAAGCTGGCAGATTTCGCGGGCGAGCTTATTCTAACAGTGAGAAGTATAGCGGTAAAAAAAAAAAAACATGCACGCACAGCATGAAAAATTGATTCGATCACCGTTTTCAACAGATTTTGATCAATTAGCTTTTTGAAACTAAGATAATTGTGATGTTTGTAGTGAATTCTGCTCGACCCATTACGTAGATGGACCTCCAAACACGAGCGGAAATACAGGAGCATGCAAATGCACAGCAAAATATAGTCAGGTTTAAATTTAGTGCATCATTTTCTGTTATAATTTATATCTTCAGTAATAAATTTGTCTTTTCTAAATGGCTTGTTCACATGACTCAACTTAAATGATCGAGTGATTGTAACGTAAATATACGAACTTTCCCAAATGAAGCTTTGATATTCCAAAGTCGTCGTAAGATTTATTTCCAGTAATCATGCAAAAATACATGACGATTGCAGCGCGTGAGAGATGCTGGTGGAACTATTGTTCAAGGTTAACAGCTGGAGAGGAAAATTATGAGGGCCTTCTTCTCAGGAAACATGTGACGCAGCAACGTCATGTCAACAGAATGAAGCGCGATATGTAAAGTTTCGGTATTACTAGAATGCCACTTAAACAACGTTCACTTTTGCGAATGGATCCCGAAGAATGTACTGCGTTTCCAGAGCTGCATACAGCGCCGTCATGCAACTAAGACAACATTTAAAATGCTGGAGCAGCAAATACGCATCTCTGTTATATATATATATATATATATACATAGTGTTTACATTCCAGCCCCCCCCCCCCCCGAACATAATTCCTGGCTACGCCACTGGTAAGCACCCGAGCTTTTTGCACACTCTATCACAGATATAATTGATATGGTGAGACCCTAACATGTTCAAGTATTTGTACACGGATACTTTTTTTCAGGGTGTACGGAAGGGTGAACAGGTTGTCCTGGTTTCAGCTTTGTATCTCAGGAACTGTACGGTAGTTTGTTGGGCAATTTCGTGTGCTCAGTAAGAGAGCTTCTGTCCTTCAGTATGCGCAATTTTGACCTTATGGCTTTTTAATTTGCTTCTGGTCAAGCACCAACTTTTACACTGGGCCACAAAATTAACGGTACCTTTTCTCAGTAACCAAAAAAAGTATGAGCGTGAAATGTGGCACGCTTATTCAACAATGCATTAGTATTATTCAAAACCTATAAAAACAGGCTCCTAAATCTATCTCTAATGAAAGAAAATATTAATATCACGTGTAACCTGCCGTGAGGGAGACTTTCCAATTTATATTTTTTTACGTTTTAGGTTGAGACTATTCCACAGAGGTTTTGGTGTAATCTGAGAAAATTTGAGCGCGACAGTTTGCCAGAGAGAGTACATCAAGTTTGAAATATTTTTCAAAAAAAAAATATGGAACGAAAAACACGATCTTACAAGTAAAAACACGTGCCGAACGTGCTTACAACGCAAAGCAATGATTATGCTAAAAATATTTTGGTAGAAAAATACGCGATCAAAAAACAGAGATTGTAGGCAGTGAATATATGCAGCCTCTCTAGCCGTAGCCACAATTTAAAAAAATTAGCACACGCAGAGACCATGACGGGAAAGTGCCCGCTCATCAGAAATGACGCGCAGTCTTTGGCGCTATTTTAAAAGAATTGGATCAGTCATACCTGGTCACAAGTGCACGGCCTTGCTCCTCAATGGGTATTATAATATAATGTTATATGGGGTTTACGGGGAGATGTGATTCATAAAAAGAAGGTGCGTTAGTCTGTAGCCTAGGGCAATGACATTTTTGCGGTATATATATGCTTTTATGCTGATTTCAAGATGTAATTACTTTTAGAGTAAGTTGCACAGTTTTTGTTTTGTGCCAGGACAATGTGTAAAGTATAGCTCGTTTTGGACAAACGTCTTATGCCACTAAACAAACTTTTACGGTTCTGAGCCATTAATAGCTCATATTGTTCCACATTATCTCTAGAATGCAAAGAACTATCAAGAAAGTGTTTATAAAAGACTTGATGGTCAAGAAAAATTGTAATGCCGGGATTCTTAGAATCCTCGGCCCATTCTAACTGCTTACTTTAGGTTCGTAATAATTATACAGGGGATATAAAGTTTTAAAGAAAATATTTGCACCCTTGACGTATTAAGAAATACGTGGCCAAAATTTCATCCCGATCAGGCTATCAGAAGTACCAAAAACATGATGTCCAAACTGAAGAAGTTTCCCAAAACAGGATCTTGAGAAAAACGCATTTTAAAGGTATAAGTGAAAGCTCATCTATGCGGAAAGGATATGTTATTTAAGATGATTTATTCCATCATGATAGCTTGGAAACCATGGTTATTTTGAGCATGTGGCATTAGTGAACCCCTCATGCGAAATGCAGTGGCAATCAACCAGGTGACAATTTCCAGGGGACTCTAGGAAATGAGCACTTTTTAGTTTTTTAATAGCCACCTGGTGCTTTTTAAAAGCGATTTTAACCTACTTCGGGTTTATTACAATGTACAGTTTTTTTTTGTCGTGAAATTAGAGAAACTAAACTTGTGAAAGCAAATAAAAACAAAAACTACGTAATTTTGGAAAAAAAACGCGTTTTTCGATTGGCATCTCCTGTTAACGTCCCAAAACCATATGATTGTGCAAGACACCGTTGTGGAGGGCTGCTAAAATTTAGACCATCTGGCGTTCTTTCACGTGCACGGACATCGGAATTTCACGGGCCTCAGCTATTTCACTCTCATCAAAATGCCACCGCCGCAGTCGCGATCGAACCCAAGGCCTTCGGGTCAGCAGCCGAGCACCTTAACCACTGATTAACCAAGGCCGAAGATTGGGTATTATTAAGGCAAAAGATTTAGATACCTGATAAAACGGGAAATTTTACTGTCAGTCCAAAAATCATCATCACATAATATCGTCCCGATATGACGTCGTCGTGACGTCACAGATCGCAAAAGTTTATGAGGTAGTTTAGAACACGGTTTTCGCCTTCGAGTCGTCTTAGGCGAATGCACAAGGGGCCCAGGTAATTTTTTGCAGTAATGAAATAAAAAAATGTGGTCGATCTACCCTACCATACGGTGCAAAAAGGCATAGTGAACTGCATCTGAACCGGAACTCTTCTTGATATAGAGACTGATGATCATGTTCAGCAAACGCATGAGGAAACATATGCACCGAGACCCCTAGAAAAAAATCATTTACCCCTTTTTTATTATTGCGATAGCATTTATATGGGCCCTCTCGGTTGCTTTTTGCCATCGGCGTCGCCGTTACCGTCATGACTCGTATATGTGTATCGATATATATATATATATATATATATATATATATATATATATATATATATATATATATATATATATATATATATATATATATATATATATATTACCCATAATAACTTTGAATTTGATAATAAGAACTTTCTCCAGATAAATGGCACAGCTATGGGTACAAAAATGGCTCCCAAATACGCGAACATTTTTATGGCATCCATTGAAGAACCCTTTCTTGCAACCAGAACATTGAAGCCTCTCGTTTACAAAAGGTTCTTAGACGACGTATTCATCATTTGGCACCACGGAGAGGAAAATTTGCATTCGTTCATAGATGATTTTAATTCGACTCACCCATCAATCTCTTTTACGTACACCTACTCCAGATCAACTATAAACTTTCTTGATGTCACTGTCCAAATTAATGATGATCGCATCCGCACAAACCTATACAAAAAACCAACGGATCGCCATCAATACCTTCACTTTAAGAGTAGCCATCCGCATCACTGCAAGACAGCCATACCATACTCACAATGCCACCGATATCGCCGAATTTGTTCAGACGTGTCAGACTACGAAGGTCATGCCAAGAATCTGAAAACGACGCTTATGGCAAATGAGTACCCAGAGAGTATCATCGATGATGCTATAAGCCGGGCGCGGAGTTTAGATAGAAACGAAATTTGGTCGGGCTCAAAGTCATGCCACTCAAAAAACCAAACCAACCTTGTCCTCACGTACTCGTCCACACTACCGCACCTCAACAACATCCTCTCCAAGCATTTCAACATTATACAGCACAGTGCGCGCCTATCTTCAATTTTCACGGAGCCGCCGCGAGTGGTCTACCGCCGCGGAAAGAACATAAAAGATATCCTAGTTAGAGCTAAGACGACCACGTCTGGAAACAGGGAATCGGGTTGCAAGCCTTGTGTAAAACCGCGTTGCCAGGTCTGCAAACACATGGCCACGACCTGTGTTGCCAAGGCTTCGTCCTCAGACTTCGAATTCAAAGTTAAGGACTCCCTAAATTGTGACAGTGAGAATGTCGTGTACATGCTGCATTGTGATGTCTGTGGCCAGCAGTATATCGGACAGACTGGGACGGCGTTCAGACTACGTCTGAATAACCACAGAGCACACGCACGTACTCTGCCAAATCTCCCGTTCTCAAAACATCTGAGTTTGCCAGAACACTCCTTCGATAAAATACGTGTCACCCTCCTCCAGTCAGGCTTCCGCAGTACTCGTGAACGGGAACAAAGAGAGTCCTATTTCATTCACAAATTTCGAACGGTGACACACGGGATCAATGAAAACATCGGCAACCTCTTGCTTTTTAGGGCGTGTGAGCGTTAGTAGACGGCAAATGACTCGTGGCAGTTTTAATCCGCGGTGGATGTGCTAAAGTCGAGCTTCCAACAGTTATCTGGGGGAACGGACCAGCCGGACATCTTTCCATATTTTCTTCTTATGTATACTTTGGTTGTTATATTCCTGTCTTTATTTTATTATTATTCCCCTTTTATTTTTATTTTATTATTCCTTTTCTTTTTTTTTCATTTTGACTGAATTTTCCGTATTATATGTACATCTTTCCGACTATGCGATGTATTTCCATTATTTTAAGGTTATTATTAATTTTATTCGTCTTTTTCAAATTTGTTTATATTTTTTACCGCCTAGTTTAATTCATTTGTCTTAATGTTATTTTAAACTGAAGAGGCTAGCCAGCACTAGCTGTTTGAGCACGGGCGCCTCAGGGAGCGGCACTAAAAGGGCAGGATGCATGCGCCCACGCCGTCATTTTGGCGACATGTGTCCACTGGCGCCAGTGGTAAACTGTACGTCTGAAAGGGCCTTGTGCGCGCGCACATTCTTTGCCCCCCCATTCTTCCCCCCACACATATGCAACTGGTTAGCAACAAAAAAACACCGACAGTCTTCTTTTCCCCATTTTTTTCTTTGTTATCTAAGTGACTGCAGAAGGCGCTGGATCGGGGGCTTGCGAACTCTGCCAGGGATGCACCCCTTGCTGCAAGTAATTGCCCGCCCCCAGGAAAGTGAACAATGTCCCCGCGTCCCCCCCGCGACCTTCAAAGGCGCGTCGCGGAAGGCGCCCTTTTCATTTTTCGTTCTTTTCTCTCTGTTTTTTAATTTATTTATTCATTATATATATATATATATATATATAGATATACATCTTATTTATTCATTTGTTGCCCGTATGTACGGGACCTGCCACACTCCAAACGGGGCTTGTTTCCCCTTTCTCTTCGCTTCCTCCAGCCAATGAGTCGAGAACTGCTTGGCATACATACGTCACTACTGTCAACTTCAGTAATTTATTGTTTTCGGCCTCTCCTTCCTTCAACAAAGATTGACCACGTCGATTTGCGATGTTCGCATAGCGTCGCATTTTCTCATCAGCCCTGACGAAGACCGGTCCACCGGTCGAAACCGTTGGAAAATAAAACTAAGACAACCGCTAAGTTGTGTCTCTTCTCTTACCAAGTACGTTTGGCCCATTGAAAAAGCTTCTCCAGTATATATATATATATATATATATATATATATATATATATATATATATATATATATATATATATATATATATATATATATATATGCCACGAAGAAAATAAGCGAACGTCCTTCAGCATACTAACGGCGATCTATTTATATACCTCATTCGCCGCTGGCGGTACGCGGATCTCGGGGGAATATTAGCGTTTCCTCTGCTTTACCAGCGAGATGGCGCTAGGTGCGTGCTCGGGGCCCCACTCGTTGCTATGCGTTGGCTCCTCAACATGGACTTTTCCCTACGGGGGGGTAGTCGGCCGTGCCCGTGCGCGTGCGCACTTATCTTGGGTTGGGGGGATGGGGGGCAGATTTACGTCGTGTGCTTTCACCACAAACATTTCGTTTAGGTTACAGAGCGCACAAAGATCACTTCGCTTGCGGCAGAGGCTCCGTTTGCGAGTGAAGCGCGCGGTTCAAGCACAATGAAGTCACAACTGTGACGCTTCTTATTTCGCACTCGTCCTGTGTATACCTGTACGTATGTTTCGTGCGTCCTTCGTGTTTGAGCAGCGCGTTAAGTTTCGAGCTGTCAACGTTGTTAGTTCGCGCTCGTCCTGTGTTTGTTCTTTTTCTGCGTCCTTTGCACTTGAGCAGCGCGCTCTAGGTTTCGATCTGCTTGCCGTTGTTCGCGTGAAATGCCAAGTTGTTGCTGTCGGATTCATTGCTTCGGCCTTGCGGCGAAAATGTGACTCTTTTGGTAGTCATTTGCTAAGATTCGCACCCTTAGTGGAAATTATACGAAGAAATGATTAAGAATCACATGTTGAGTTGACGTAACAGCAAAAGACCGACAGCCGTCGCTACAACCTTGGACGGCTCCACATGGAATACCAACCAGATGACCGTGTATGGGTCTGGACGCCAGTACGCCGACACGGACTTAGTGAGAAGCTTCTTGGACGATACTTCAAACCGTACAGGGTACTTCGACGGCTCGGCGCACTCGACTACGAGGTTGTCCCTGACGGCATTACGAACTCTCAGCGGTGCCGTGCGCGACCTGAAATCGTCCATGTCGTGCGCCTCAAGCCGTTTTACACGCGTTAGCGAACCTGAAGACAGTACTTTTGCTTTATTGGTGTACTTTCCTGCTTGCATTTATTGCTGGTCGCACTTTCTTGTTTTGTCAAAGCAACGCTTCCTGTATTTTATCAATGCCAGCCAAATGCGCCCATTCCAGCCGCTCACCACCCTCTCCTCTAGCCCTTTCCTACTCTCACCCATCGCCTAGCCTTCGCGTGTGCTTTCCGTTCATGGGGAGAGCACCTGTCATGTAGTGCATCACGACGGAAATCATATGAAGTAGTTTTTTGTTCAGTTGTGTGCAGATCCGTGGGGCGGCGTCTTGCATCCCTCGTGTTCACTATATTGGCGGTCACGCTGGCTCTGTAAGAGACACGGTGTTCTGAGATAGCGCGTCTCCGTTCGTGGCGCTATGCGGGTAACCAATGGGTATGCGTCACTGCGACGCTGCAGTGCATGCGCTGTCTTTAAGAGGTACCACACGAGAGCTGTGAGGCGGCGGCGGCATTGCTTTGAGCCACAAAGAAGGAGCACGAAGGAACAAATTGGACAGAGGCTTGATATTCGAGAGCGAAAAGCCGGCAGATCCCACGCACTGTGGGAATCGATGTAATGCGAAGCAGTAAGGAAGGAGCAAATCATGCTTTACATAATTTGCATGTCATGTTTTACATGTTACGCCCTGTCATTTGTGTTCGTCATACAGTCACGTCGCGATATACCAATTTTGGTGTATGTCAAGCTAGCGAACTGGACGCAAGCGCACCATGAGCGTGGCATGTAAATGGCATTGTAGATGACATGCATGCCAAGATTTTCGTGTTACCACCTGCCACTTATGTTCTTTATACAGTCATGTCACTCAATACCAAATTTGGTGTATCTCAAGCTTACGAAACGGCCGCGTGCGCACCATGAGCGTGGCATGCAAGTCATATCGCTCATTACAAGTCATGATTTCCATATTACCACTTGACATTTATGTTCGTCATACAGTCATGTCACTCAATACCAAATTTGGTGTATATCAAGCTAACGAAACGGCCGCGAGCGCGCCATGAGCGTGGAATGCAAGTCATGTCGCTCATGAAATGTCATGATTTGCATATTACCACGTGTCATTTATGTTCGTCATATAGTCATGTCACTAAATCCCAAATTTGGTGCATATCAAGCTAACGAAACGGCCGCGAGCGCGCCATGAGCGTGGCATGTTAATCATACTTTTCATGACAAGTTAGTCATGATTTTCATGATATGACCAGCCATTTACGTTCGTCATACAGTCATGTTATGCCATACCAAATTTGGTATGAATCCCATTAACGGCCAGGGGAGCACAAAGTCGTAGGCGGCTAGATAGATAGCTAGCTAGCTAGCTAGCTAGCTAGATAGATAGATAGATAGATAGATAGATAGATAGATAGATAGATAGATAGATAGATAGATAGATAGATAGATAGATAGATAGATAGATAGATAGATAGATAGATAGATAGATAGATAGATAGATAGATAGATAGATAGATAGATAGATAGATAGATAGATACGGTCAAAGTCGGCGAAGTTCGCTAGGAAATGCTTCACATTTAAAACGCGTCTATCGCATATCTGTGCGAAAACGCTCGGACGCACGTGTGACGCAAGCAGCCCTACCCTACATGTGGCGTCACATCACGACTACTTCCGGAACTAAGGCGGACCGGCGGCTTCAGAATCATGCCTCTGATATTTAAGTGGAACGCGAGAAGCCTTTTCAACAAAGTCAATGACTTCCTTTACATCATAAATTCACTCGAAAAAACCCCCGATATCATTTGCGTGCCGGAGCCGGGCAAGTATTGCCACATTCCAGGATATGCTGACGTTTCATCAGGTCGCTGTGTTACGTATACAAAGAACCTCCCGCGGTCCATAATCCACTCTCTTCAGATTCATTCTCGTGCATTCAGACACGTACCGGAATCGAGGGCAAGACATATGAAATATTAAACTGCTACAGCTCTCCAAAATCAATTAAAGCGGAAATTCCCTACAATAAAATAAACACCAAAGGCCCAGCTTTAATTCTGGGAGACTTAAACGCGTCTTGCGTCTTCTGGGGATACTCACAAGATTCTCCCAAAGGGAAGCAACTCAAGGAAGCTTTTGAAGACGCCGGTTTTACTCTCCTTAAAACGCCGGAACAATACACAAGGATCGGTGGCGTGAAGCAGAATAATACATCGCCGGACCTCACGTGGGTTAGGCACCTACAAAAAGGTACGCACTGGGACACATGGCCCGACGATATTGGCAGCGACCACTTACCAATTGTGATTGCCTGGGGCGGAATTTTTTTGAGGCAAAGGATGGTTCCTTTATCGACTGGGACAAGTATCGGTCCTATTGGACGGATGCTCAGAAACCGCCACCCTTAACGAACTTACAGAATATATACGAGAAGCGACACGGAAGGCAAGGAAAACCTACAAGAAAGTTCCTCAAAAGCCTGCGCCCGACAGGCACCTCCTCATCTTATGGGAGGCACTCATAGCTGCTTTACATTCATACAGGACTGAAAAATCAGCACGCAATCGTCCGAAGCTTAAGCTTATCATGAGACAAGCGTCAAAGTACGTGTGCAAGCTACGTAGGCAGCAGTGGCAGGATTACTGCAACCAACTGCACGGTCGGATGAATAATCAAAAACTATGGAACATTGTGAAATCAATGGAAGGCCGGGGCAAAACTCGAACAGACGTTGAAAACCTTTGTTTGGCTTCCCGCTCACCAGCACGAGCCACCGCCGCGACGTGTGCCAACAAATTTTTTCCACAACCGGCAAGGAATCCTGAGTATCCAAAATGGCCATAGGAAAAGCAAAGCAACGGCATAATGGATACTCCTTTCACAACCCAAGAACTTATGATAGCACTAAAGGAGTCAAATAGTAAAACAGCTCCGGGTCCTGATATGATTGCATACAAACAATTACAGCAACTGACAGAAAACCAACTAATCCCTGTTCTTGGCATCATCAATCAAGCATGGGAAGACGGCGAACTTCCTAAAGAGCGGAAACATTCCAACGTTATACCTCTGCCTAAACCAAACAAACCTCCTACGATTGCAAGTAACCTCCGTCCCATTTCATTAACTTCAGTAATTGGAAATGTGATGGAGCGAATGGTAAACAAACGCCTCACATGGATCCTAGAAAATGGCGAATAGTATCATTGGACCCAAACTGGCTTCAGACCCCACCTGTCTACGCAGGACACACTCCGGCGCCTATACCTGGATGCACTAAAATACCCCTCTCTATACTGGCCGAGCACTATTGCAGGTATTGACATGAAGAAGCCTTTGACTCGGTGCCCCAGGATACTACACTGCGAGGGCTCTCAGAACTGCCTGTTGGTAGAAGGCTATACAATTATGTTCGGAGTTTTCTGCAGAACAGGACCTTTTATATAAAAATAGGCTCATTAACTAGTGAAACATATTCAAACAAAATCGGAGTTCCGCAGGGAGCTGTTATACCGCAACACTCTTCAACATAACAATGCGTCCGCTTGCCTATCTCCTAAGTGAAGTCCAGCACATCTCGGCGGGAATCTATGCTGACGATGTTACAATATGGTCTAACGTGCGGGACATCTCTACGCAACAGCAGCAACTCCAGAAAGCAATTGACGTTATCACTAATTTCCTTGACAGACAAGGTCTCCAGGTGTCACCAGAAAAGACCGAGTTTGTAGTTATCCTCAAACCCCCATACGACAGCTAGCAGCAGTTTATTCGAGATAAAATCCAACTTGCTGTACGAAACACAAGCATACAGCGCAAAGATCACATCAAGATTTTAGGTATAATATACCAACAAAACGCAAAGTCCACCCAATGGGTAGAAAACGTGCTGCGCACGACGAGACAGATGACAAGAGTGCTGCGAAAGTTGAAAAATAGTGCCTGGGGCCTATCCGAAGGTCAAATTAAAATGCTTACACAAGCGCTTGTCCACTCAAGGTTGCTATATGGACTACCCTTCCTTCCATTGACGCCGACCCAGCTTGATAGACTTGAATGCATCAACAAAACATGCATCCGCATCGCCACAGGGCTACCGAAATACGCCAAGGTCGAAGATCTGTACGGAACAGGTCTACTTCTTCCGTTAGGTGACTATGTAGAGCCTTCACTGCAAGCCCAAAATGAGCGCCTCAAGCTAACCCGTGCGGGAAGAGCCATCAGAAGCGAGCTAGGTCTAAGCAATGAAGACTTACCTCGAATTCTACCCACCATTCCACCATGGGAAGATATTACCGTAACAGACAATCGGCCGCTTCCAAAACATATGAACCAAGCCTCGGACAAAGAGAGAAGCGCTTACTACGCTCAGCGGCATATTGAATACCTCGAAAGTATATCTGACGAAGAAGACATCATCCACACGGGTGCCTCATGCACTCTAGAAGGGTCCAACAACATTTTGGAACATGAGAACAGGGGAAGCATCCTCATTCTCTAATACGCAATCTTGCTTGTTGCCCGAAGCAGCCGAAGGGCTCGCTATTTCGGAAGCTCTAGCCCACTACATCAAAACAGGATCGTCGCCCAAAGCTATTCAAATATTCACAGATTTGCAGCATGTGATTCAAACACTCTAAACCCGCAGTAAGCTACCAACATACGCCAGGCACATCCTGCATTATGCCGCCCAACTTCAAGAACCATCCATCCGGGTAAGAGTTCATTGGATTCCTGGACATACCAACATACCGGGGAACTAGTTAGTTCATCAACCAGCCTTGCAGCATCAAAGCAAGGAACAACTCGGGGATGACAGCTCGAATCAGACCGCAACGCTTATCCAAGACGACAACCATGAAGCCAACTACCGAGAAAAAGTCCAGCGCCAGCGAAGATTAAGGGCTAAGTTAGAGGACGCTACAAAATATAATGCCCCGCCACCAAGATCCACCCGCCTCTACGAGGTCACACTCAGAAGATCGCAAACACGAAGCTTCACAACAATCCCAGTGCTTCACAAGATGGGCCCGACAAAATTCTCTGACCCCAACTGCGACCACTGCCAAACGCCAGCAACGACGGAGCATATGCTCTGGGAATGCCCAGTTCACGAAGCAAGCCGAGCTGCTTCGTAGGAGAGGAGGGAGAGGAGGGGCGCACATGCGCAGTGGGAGTGTGGACGCCGTGGGCAGGGATGCCTAGAGGAGCGAGGGGGGGAGCGTAGGAGAGGAGAGAGAGGGGGGGCCGCGCATGTGCAGTGGGAGTGTGGACGCCGTGGGCAGGGATGCCTAGAGGAGAGGGGGGGAGCGTAGGAGGGGAGAGAGGAGGGGAGGCGCATGCGCAGTGAGGGTGTGGTTGCCGCGGGCAGGGATGCCTAGAGGAGAGAGGGGGGAGAGGAGGTTTAAGTAGGGATGGTTGATTAAAATTTTTAATCGATTAATCGTTAATCGTTTGCCGATTTAGCCTTTAATCGATTAATTGCTTTCGATGTGATGTTTTAATCGATTAATCGACATTTTTGATGGATGCTTTAAACAGGGCATGTCATTGTTTGAGAAGCATTGTGTGTGTTTGATCTCGACAGAAGTCAATCAATCTATCAGACGCGCTAGGGATCACATGTGCACATTTGCACCTTCGTGAAAATTCGCACTCTCGCCCAGTGGACACAGGGGAACCGTCCTCTATGGGTGATGTCACGAATTGAAGAATTTGTTGCTATCATCCATGGACGATCGGCAGCAGGTCGTACTTCCTCGAAGCCTGCCTACTCGAGCGCACCGACATCGGAGGCGTTTTCGGCGGCCACACTGGTCGAAAAGACGCACCGGAAACATGCAGTGTGACTAAGGGTTAGGAAATCCCGAGAAAGGCAGAGCAGAGATGAGGAGGAAGAGGACGTAAATAAGACGCTCGCACTTAGGGACGGCATCTTTTTATCGTTTGGCTGCTAGATATTGCGGAAGCCTTCAATAATACTATGACTGCGGGCTGACGTGATGTCTTCCTTGAGGTCAGCCATGCGAGATTGCAAGCAACATACTGCCCTCAAACACACCATCGATACAGGCATCTGCGGGAAGTGGAGCGCCACGAGTTTTTGCCCTCCAGTGTACTATATGTGAAGTGTACTTCACATATTTCACCTCGTCGTTGCCTTAACTCGGCGCTACGCACACATCTTCAATCGTGCGTACAGCCGTAACTTTACTACTACTACTACTACTAATAATAATAATAATAATAATAATAATAATAATAATAATAATAATAATAATAAGAATAATAATAATCTGGTGTTTTACGTCCCAAAACCACGATGTGATTATGAGGAACGCCGTAGTGGAGGGCTCCGGAAACTTCGACCACGTGGGGTTCTTTGACGTGCACTTAAATCTAAGTACACAGACCTCAAGCATTTTCGATTCCAACGAAAGAGCGGCCGGCGCGGCCAGAATTCGATCCCGCGGCCTTCTGGTCAGCTGTAGAGCACCGCAACCACTATAGACCACCGTGGAGCCCGAACGCTCACTGTTCGGGCTCCACGGTCAGGCATTAGAACTTATAGCATTTCGCGATTGTCCTCCTTTCGCGTCAAAGCAGAAGACGGGGGGCTTCTAGGCTGGCTGAAGTGAGATTGCAAGCGTTAGCTGAACGTCACATTTCTCCAGGGTCTGTTAAACCATTTTCATAATCCGCGAGTGCGCTTTCTTGCGCAGCATATGCGCTCAACTAAAGGCGGCACCTTTTCGTGCTTCTTGTGCATATATACGGATCACTTCTTTCTGCCACCATCATACTTCATCACTCGTTTTTCCCAGAGCACTGTAGCAGGCCGGGGCGTACTAGCTCAGGCCACCCTCTCTGCCTTCTAATATATTTCTCTCTTTGATTCATTGGTAAAAGTAATATTTTATTTGCTAAGGAATAAATTATAACGGCAATATGAATCAGTCAAGAAATAAACAACGCATATTACTATGCGGAATTTTTTGGACCTCTGTATAGTGCAGTTACACAAGAAAAAAAATTGAAATCTGAGCGGTAAATAGCAATAATATGTGGGGTTTTATGTCCCAAAACCACGATACAATTATGAGGGACGCCGAAGTGGAGGACTCCGAAAATTTCGACCATCTGATGTTCTTTAAAATGCATTGACTGACAGTACGCGGGCCTCTAACATTTCAACTACATGGAAATGCGACCGCCGCGCCCGCGTTCAAACCTCGCGACCTTCGAGTCAGCAGTCGAGCGCTGTAACCACTGATCCACCATGGCGGACTTGAGAGTTAAATAATATACCCAAAAGGTTGCCATAGACACAACAGGTGAAGAACCTCGCTAGTTTTTCAAAGGCAAGAGGAGCTGAGTTTAAGCGATGAAACACGATGTAAAAGCGCGGAGCCGGAAACGAACACACACAAAATAAGCAACTAAACGACGCGCTCGCAGATCTGAAATGTACAGAAAACAACAAACTTCTCTGTGTAGCGTTGTGCTTTCATTCAGTGAAGACAAAGCGCCTAAAACACCGGGAATAAGGAAAGGGCCCTGCGAAGGGAACCAAGTTTTTTTAATGAATATATGAATCACCAACAGTCCATCCTTTGAAACATAAGAGTCGCTTGTTTCAATGAAGAGCGACTTGATTTTCAAGATAAGTTACACAAAGGCTAAGTAGCGAGATTCTGATAGCTTACCTCAAGTGGCGTATTGGTGCCTTCGGGTATGGAGTCCTCAACAGTGTAATTTCAGTCATGACCATTTTTCTTTGGAGGATGACTCTTGGCACATTAATAAAGTTGGCGTGAAGCAGCTGATACCTTAAGAATTTTCGTCTTTGGCTTCGAGTACTACTTACCACCTTCACCTCACATTGCAGTCGTCGTTTTCGAATTTTCTGTCAACAACGTCCACACCGTGCTCCTCTTGTGATTGCTCGCCAATACATGACAAAGGAAGCAGTGTACACACCAAAATATAATATTAACGCAATATAGCAAGTAACCACCACGTGTATTTTGCCAATGGTCAATGGCGTAGCCAGAATATATTTTCGAGGAGGGGGGGGGGGCTAAACCATAGTTTACGTATGTTCGTGCATGCGTTTGTATGTGTGCGTGTGTATGTATATACGCAAGCAAAGTTGAAAAAAAATCGGGGGGGTGGAGGGTTGAACCCCCTAACCCACCCTTGGCTACGCCTCTGCCGATGGTTAACCAGCGCACGATAGAAGAAAGGGGGGTTAGAGGAGGTGAATAGGGTAAGCTGTGAGCGTAGAGAAGCGGGCAAGTGGATTTCTGCCTAGTCGGGGTGGGGGCCACCTCCTGCCCGCGCTTGACGCCTTGGGTAGGGCTTGGAGGTGGACGCCGAGGGCGACGGAGACCAGGGCAAGTTCATTTCTGCCTCTATGGCGTAGGGCTGCAGACGGCTTTGGGCTCGTTCTGCTATAGCGTAAAAATATGCGCTGTAGTGAAAAAGATTAGGTGCGCTAGACTTCTGCGTCTCGGCATCGCTCGACCGCACTCATGCGCACCGGCCAAGAGGCGGTAATGGGGGTTGTGGTCGCAGTTGCCATAATCGATTAATGGAAGAGTTTTAATTGATTAATTCGATTAATTGAAAGGCGCAAATCGATTACGAATAATCGATTAACCGTGTACCTTTAATCGATTAATCGTTCATCGAATTTACCATCCCTAGGATTAAGCTTCGCCATAAGATGCTTCACATCTAAAAAAGCCCAACGTACGCTGTCTTACCTACAGCAAGACATGGAGGACACTACCCTCTGGATACTCGAAGATCGCCTCATCAGAGCCAGGCTGAATATATGGTGCAATGCCTTACGCACGACAGCCATCCCCGAGCAATAACAAGCTCACCAGCTTGAGAAGATCACCTGTTATCGCATTTTTCTTTTAGGGGCGAAGCTCCTTAAGCCGTGGGTCGTGCGTCCTCGATGTATGTAGTTGTAGGTAGCCACCTCTCGTTTAGTTCTTGGGATGTCCGCTAGATGGCGGTACTTGTATATGATGAATATATTCAGGGGCGAAGCTTCTTATTGAATCACCTCGGTGGTCCTCAGTTGTCCATGCATTCTGAGTAGCCAGTAGGCACTGGATTTCGACCTCCAAGGTAGTGCCTGTGTGAGATGTCTCCTGTACGTGATTAAACAATAAAAAAATTCACAACGTACATGTAAAATTAAAATGAGCTGCGAGTCGCCATTACTCTCATCGACCCTTTAGTGTAAGTGCGCCCGATCTCACGACGTTGATGATGTACTGGGCAGAATTCGCGGAAGATTACCGGTTTACCGACGCACCTCTGAAGCTTCGCCCACTCATCATCATTCACTCCGTGGATACGGTGTCGTCATCTCCAGTTCTCGTCTCGTTGCCGAGAGGGCGCTGTCCTATAGACATGCGTACAATATGGTGGTTGGGTGAAGGTACGCTAGATGGCGTTGGCGGTGCAGCTGCTCTCCGATTGCGTGGACCGCCGTACGAGTGCGCTTGCCGGATCGTGCTGCTTGGCGGACCATGGACGACGACCGGTCGTTGAATTATGACAATTTTTGCGCACACAACACGAAGACAAAACGAAGAGTTCACAAGGACCAGCGCAGACTATCAACTGACCTTTATTCAATAAGAAAACACATATATATACTCGCGACAAGCACCTCATGATCACTGCGCATGAACAGAACGGCATGATATATTCCTTTGCGTAATAATAATAAAACCTTTAACAAACACGTTGCACTATCACATCTTGTTCAGCAAGTCAATTTCGTTGTCATTTAGCGCTATGGATGGATGACTGACACATCTGCCTTCAAGTTTAGAGATATGCCAAGCTTCTACAATCTCTCTTGTTGTCTGATTAGGGTGAACATACAAAACATCAGCTTGATTGCACAAAGGACTACATGAATTCAATGAACAACGTGCACAATGTAATGCCAAATGTGTTGACGGCCTTCCCTTCAAATTTGCCAAGTGCTCTTTTAACCTAACATTCACGCATCGGCCAGTCTGACCGACAGCCAAACCAACTAGCCCGCCTTTCCGTTTTATTACGGTCGTTGAAGTTTGAATAAAATTTCACACACATTATCGCTTTGATTACTGCTGGGCGAAACCACTAAAGATTTCACAGTGTAACCATGATTGCTTCAGTCACCATAACTCTCATCGACCCTTTAGGATAAACGCGCCCGATCTCACGTCGGTGATGATGTACCGGGCAGAATTCACGGAAGATTCACGGTTTACCGATGAACCTCCGCAGCTTCGCCCACTCATCATCATTCACTCCGTGGATATGCTGTGTTTTTTTTTTTCATTTTTATGCCATGGTGCTGAAGCCAACAAGCCAGAGCACATTGTACATAGTCAAATATAGTTTTCAATCAATCCATCAATCCCATTGAGGGGCGAGCGTTTGCACTGGCATTGAATAAAATAGAGGAGGCGTTGGTCAAAGCATCGGGATGATGCCTTTTCAGACGGGGGCAATACCACGCCAACTCCTTTCTTTCAATTTTCGTGTTACCGTCCCATTGCAATGTAACTGCTGCCTTGAGCAATGCGCGCCCGAATGACTCGGAACTATCTACATAATGTTAGAAACTTCCAATCAGATTACGAGCTCAACGCGAACGTCGGAGTTAGTTCTGGAACTTACGCGGCGGCTAGCGATAACGCTCGAATGCTCGACGATACGCGTATAAAAGCCGACGCGCTTGACCAATTGCCAGTTTTATCGACGGCGGACGCACTTCTCGCCGCTATCAGTGTACGTACAGCGTGCATTGTTGGCTTACAGTTAACTTTCCTTCCCGCCCACAAGTTCGGCCATATAAAGAGTTACGTATTTCCAAGTTCTGCTGGAGTCCTCTGCACTATCCCGACCACGTGACAAGATATATATATATATCGGGACATGACGGTGACGGTAAAAATCCGTCGAAAACGTCCATATAATTGCTACAACAGTCGAACAGTAGGCTGAATGTGTTATTGTAGCACTTCCATAAATCACGCTTTGGAGGGTTCTTTAGGAGCCTGAAATAGGGATGTCACTCATTCACACAACAATGCCTTTAATGCCGGTAAGGCGTCTTCGATTCGCCTTATGATGCCTTGAACTTGAGCTTCTACAAAGAGAGTCTGAGCAAAGGATTCTTAAAATTCGAAAACAATTTCAAGCGAAGCTGTAAGTTATGTATTTTGGTGGCGGTCGCTTAATTTGCGCACTAGGCCACTCCTCTCCAAATTATTTTCGTGTTCAGAAAATTAGACCCTCGAAGGTGAGCCGGTCAAGTACGAGCCGTCCACTTCTACCTTGAACACCGCACCGTTACAGTGCACTAGAAGGGGGGCAGTGGAACTAACGAAGCGGCCGCGCCGCATCTTGGCCATATCTTGGCTGATGCTCCGGCGGGCGACAGTAGCGGTGGCGCTGTAGTCGCTTTGTACTGGAGCTGTGGAAACAGTCTGCATTTGGCGCGCGCGCGTCGTGCCGTGCGCGCGCGCGTCGTGTAATTGCGCCTTTTGAGCGCGTTTAACTCATTACTGAGCTTTTATCGGTGGCCCAACGGCTGCTGCGCACCATGATGCACGAGTAAATATGCAGGCGTGCCAAAACTGCTTTGAGGTATTTTTTCTTTGAGGAGCCTGCCGACCCCCAATGAAGGCGACAATCCGATTTCGCACACATGTTGCACCTAGCTGCTGCCTGATTGTTGGGCGGTTTGCCAGCAACATTTCGAGAAGCGCTGCACCGCAAGTGACTACGAACGCACTACGAAAAGTGAAGGAGTAACAAACGAGCGGCGAAAGCCTACAATCCTTATATTAGAGCACTGAACCTTATATTATGAGTTTCAAAGCGCTCAATTGTTTCATGGCTAACCTGAGTACAAATAACTCTATGCCGACATTTATATTTGGGACGGCTGAGTTCTGTTGTGCCCGTTTTGCGCTGTTTCTTTATTGTCATTCGAAAGGCTATCTTGTTTCAACATCGTGCTTCCGCGGTTACTGTGCATCGGTTATGGGACCTCTGAGGGCTTGAAATACCAGGAAGCCGAGCCAGGGAGCCGAGCCAAAGGCGCGCGTTCACCTCCTACGCACGAACTTCATGGATCAGGGCTTATCTCAAGTATATTAAAATGCACAGACGTATATGTAGGCCGTATGTTATTCTGCCTAAATTCACTATAGGCAGTTTCCTTTTCTATGGAGAGTTTATATTGCGCTGTTTTCCACATCTTCTATTGATGACATTGCAAGAACGTGTTTGCGACAGTGTTCTGTATTATAATTTAATTATGGTATCTGTAAATTGCGAAGACTGAAGCTAGGAGGGGCGGTGGTGCTCTGCGCTTTGCTTGCGGTATTAGGTTTATATGTGTCACGCAAAGTACGGACAATAAAGTCACTCCACCCCGCCCGGCCCAATTGACAATATCCGTGCAACACACCTGAGGACGACCGTTATTTGTACGTGGTCGAGTTACGTTTGACTTCCGATACCTTTGAGCCCTTGTAATGTCGAAAAAGTCATAGTTACAGAGCGCATTTGTAAATAAACGCACCGTACACGCAGGTTCGCCAGCGGTAAATGTCCGGCGTGCTTTCGGTAGGATAATATATCAGCACACAGCTTTTTGAGCACTGCTAATTTCCAATAAAGGAGCTCAGTAACTCTGAATAAACGACTCCAGAAGACAGGAGTAAGACAGAAGACATCAAAATAACGCACTACCTTTCTGTGTCCATACCCAGGAATTAGGGACATCGCTTTTAGTTCACCATTTTTCACACCACGTGGCGTACAGACCTTCAACTTTCAAAACTGGCGCCGTGACGCAGGCCGCGCGGCAGACAAAACGACAATATATACATAAAAAAAAATACCGACTATCACCACCGAGAACGAACCGTGATCGCTGACTGATAAGAGCAAGGCGTACGACGGGCGGTCGGTGGATGCTCCAAACTGAATCATCAGTTCTTTTTCAACGAATGCGTGTACACAACTCACTTGGCTGTGCTTGAAAAACACTGAATATTGAAAGGGCGTGCGGCCCTTCCTCTCGTCCTTCTCAGTATAGTTCGTCCGATTGTATCGTCGTCGGCCCCCCACGGGTTTCTTGAATAAAGTAAGGACGTCCTTTCGTCGCTGCCGTTTTCTTCATCTAAATACGCTAATTTCAAGGAAATACCAGCCTATGAGACGGTGATGGTTTGACAATATGCAGAAAGAGACATTACGCCCCTGATATTTGCTGGCGTCACTCTACAAATGAATTATTTTGCGCTATACCGTGAAGGCAACAGGCCGTGCCATATTCACTGCCAGTGATAATATTTTTTTTAGAGCTGGAGGAGGAGCAGAAATAAAGGCCGAAATTGATGACAAGCGCGAGATTGCTCAATTACCTTCTGGAATAAAGAATTTTGAATAAGACGCTTTAATTTAAAGAACGCTCTTTACGTTTCTAGCGCAAATAATAAAAGAACTACGAAATAATATTTTCATTATGTACATGGTATACAGCTCGTCTTCACCTCTTTGCTAACTGTTCGTGAAAGCGTAATAAAACCAGTTATATTCATATATATACGAGCATCCGCCGCGGTGTTGTAGCGGTTACAGTGCTCGGGTTCGACCTGAAATTTGCATGTTCGATGCCGGCGGTGGCGGTCGCATTTCGATGGAGGCAAAATGCTGTATGTGCGATGACAGTGCACGCTAAAGAACACCAGATGATAGTAATTTCCGAAGTCCTCCACAATGGCGTCCCTCATAATCATATCGTGGTTTTGTGATGTAAAACCCCCGATAATATTTGGTTGTACACGACCGTAAAACCCGCCTGTTTGTTGCGCTGTCTATGCGGTCTGCACAACGGCATCAGGTCTTGGTTTGAGACCCAGCTATTTCGGCCAGTTTCGATTAGAACCAGGAACGCGTACAAGCGAGTTTGAAGTTAGCGCTCGTCTGGTTTCCTTGCTGCTACTTGCGTCATTGTTTCTTTGTGCGTACTTCAATTTTTCATAGTAATGTTTCTAAAAAGGTCCCTCGCTAGGACCCAATTAATACTTTTATGACGCGCTTATCGGTGAGTGTTTAAAGCAGGGGTCTTAAACTCACTTCCATTGGCGGGCCGCATTCACGCGATTTAATCCCGCAAGGGCCGGGGCAGAGAAGATGGTAAAGCGGCGGCAAATTGTCAGCAAGCGTTGTCATTTGGAAAAAACAAAAAGAAAAACATTAGAATATCTCATATAAAGGTCGTTTCTGAACATGTCGATACCTATCTCCAATATGAATAAAATCTATAGATACCCCATAAAATGTACGGGAGGATGGCCGTCGCTGTAGCTCAGTTGGTAGAGCATCGGACGCGTTATCGAAGGTCGCAGATTCGGTCCCTGCCAGCGGCAAATTATCATTTCGTCCTCTTTTCTTTCTTCATATTTACATTACAATTACTACTATTAACATCTGTACATTCCATGGCATCAACGTCTGTAAGTTCTGATTAATATTGTGTCTAACAAAGCAAATCGTGCCCTTAAATGTCCCCTTCTTTCCAGAGTTTCGGTATGGTACCTTTAAGTTTTTTTGAATGAAGACAAATTGCAGAAATTATGACTCATTAGCTCTTGTTACAATATCCCTATTATGATTCCCACGAAAGTATAATCTGGTGTTGTCTGCATGGATTGTAAATTTAGCCTTGTTATCACTGCTTGCGATCTTGTCAACTGACATTATAATCAGAAAATTCAGAGCCATTCTACTCTGTGAAGATGTGCGACCAACGTAGCTGTGTGGTACGGCACCGCGATATCGCTGCACGGGATGCCATATCATCACGGACAAGAAGCATTGCGCCATCGTTTTAAGTCCCCCCTCCTTCTCTTATGCCGAAGAAAGGCTCGCCGAAACCTCGCTTTGTCCCCGGCGAAACAATCGGCAGCGTTGTCGCCGTCGTCGATTGCGCTCGGCGTCTCAGGCGCGTTCTTTCTCGCTGCTCTCGGCGTCTCTCCTCGTAAGCTCCTTGTTCCTCCGGCGTACCACTGCCGCTAAATGAAGGTGACAATGTCGGATTGAGAATGACCCCCCGCAGACGCACGTGTGATCCATGGTGTGATTCACTGCGACAGTAGAGGTACGCGACAAACACGCGTCTATTTGCATGGCAGGCCTACGTGGCACCTGGCCCCTCTCTCGTCAGCGCCCTTCGCCCCTCACCCAGCACTCTCCCCCTTGTACTCAGATTCAATTTTGTCGCAGCGAATTTTTTGTACACACCCTCTGAACACACGCCCTATTTGGCCAGAAGCCAGCGTATAACAGCTCCGCAAAAAATTCCAATATGCTTACCCGGTGCGCACCACAGTTACCCTGTTTTCTGTCTGGGCATTCCGTCTGCAAACATTATAGTCCGAGTTCGGCGTTGTAAATTAAAACAGAACGAAGCTTGTACTATGCCTCTAATATGTTCAGTTCTCATATTGAAAACATGTGGTTTACAAAGCAAAGTACTTGCGAGAAGCCCTAAGAATAAGACGACTGCTTTTTTGTTTACTGTAAGAATTATCTAATTTAAGGTCTTGGTGGGGAAAAGGAGCAAGTTCATTCGAGTCATTTTAATGGAAACCTCATTGAGCGCGCTGTATAAGGATATGGATGACTACGAATATACATACTAGGTGACGTTCTTTGCCCTCCTACTTTTGGCAGAGGGGGGAAAGGGAAAAGTGGGCAAATGTCTCCTTGCTGCTCCCTCTCCCGCCCATCCAAGTAAATAAGCCTATGCAAATGGTGTAAGTTTAAATTTTATTTCCATATATGTGGGCGATTATAACATTAACCTACCCCGCTTCGCTTCCGCATCGGTCGCTAGCTGCTTATGATTGGTCGAATTTTTGTGGCTCATGCCCACAGCACCTGCTCATAACGCGAAGCAACAAATGCAGCGAAAATGACCCATTGTCAAATAGTGACTTATGCATGGCTACGTATAACGTTAGCGAATAAATTATTTCAATACTGCAAATTTTTGTCCATCGGTTTTTCGCAATTGGTAAAAATTCGTAGGTGCTTTAAGATCGCCTGCTTCTCACGCGACATCCCAAATCTGCGAAAACAAGCCGCTGATAACCGAACGGTGTCTCATTCTGAGCGGGATTCACGATGGCAACGTGCCGGTAAATACATTGAATTGCAGTGTAATGATGCACCATTCGTCCAAGTATAGAGCTCTCTGTGAATGCATCTTTGCCGAGAGTGAGGGAGAGAGCGAAATAAACATTATTCGGAACAGGTGACAGCCTTCGCAGGTTTAGGCAGTTTTCTTAGGCCAGAAAACTGCGGACCATGACCACCTTCCAGGCGCGTTCGAGTGGCAGGGCAAGCTTGAAGGCTGGGCTTCCCACAGTGTACGAGTCGACTGCTTTCTTCGTCGCCCTATTGCAAGCTGCCACGATCGCCACAAGCTACTATATGATAAGCAAGGTGAAACATGCTAATTGACACAAAAGCAAAAACCTACTTTAGCTATCCCTGCTCTGTCCAACAAAAACACTCAATACTTCTACACACTCATCGACTCATGGAATATAGAACAGAAGCGATGCTATTCGATTTGAATAGCATCGCAGCAAACGAACTTCCTGAATCAGGAAGCTGATGTGATCAGTCCATGAAATGTTTATACGCCCCCGCCCATATTTTCGTCGCCATTGATGTAAATATCAAGTCAGGTAGAACATGATGAAATTGGGACACAATGCTCAAACGTAATGATACCCTGTTTAGCGCTAACCTCCTGTGGAATGCTGGAGTGCAAGGCGCGAAAGCGTAGCGAACGCGGTTCGCACCAGAGAGCCTACTATGCGTCTTCTTAAGACAGGCATCACAATCTTCGCAGCAGAAGTGTAGGATAGATGTAGCATGGAATTTCATGATATATTTAGGTGATTGCTGTATTGAATTTAAACACTGGGTCTCGCACCGTTGGTATATATGCTCATGTATAATGCCCTGCCAACATGAGATTGGAAAACGTATCGCTAATTGACACAGCTGTATTGTGCTTATCTCAGCTTATTCATTACTACATTATTGACAATAAAAAGGCTACAGGTATATTTCTCAATATAAAAATCCGTTTGATACTGGTGTCCCTAGAATATTATTGAATGAATTAGAATGTAGCGGCTTTCGTGGAACGTGCGTCCATTTCTTCAAAAGTTACCCATTACAACGGGAACAGACAAAAATAGCTTATACCCAGACTAAGTTTTACGAAATAACTACAGCTGTACCCCAAGGCTCTGCCCTTGGACCATTATCTTTCCCATTAAATACTAACCACTTTTTTCCGTTCAGTAAAGAAAAAAACGAACATGGCTGACCTCTCCATCATTGGATTTGTTATAACATGAAAGTAAAATGTGTCCTTACAGAAGTATTTTAATGTTTACTGTACAGATGTAAGAGAGCTTGCATAGTGTTTATTGGTATTTGGCACATAACACCGTTTAACGTGGATGCACCCACGTTGACGTTTGGTAGTACATCTTTATCTCGACGACTAACGTCCGCGATCAATCATTAAACAAACGCATGCGGTAGCTGTAGCAGCTAACGATGAAAGCGTAACAGAAAAAGCGGTGTGACAGCCACAAGAGCGTCGTTGATTGAATGCAGAACTTGGGATAAGGTCGAAATCCCGCGGCACGTTACAGAGTTATTGAAAGCCACGGCTGGACTAAAGGCAAACAAACGCACGTCGTGTGCCCCCTGTAGCCCGGCCACGATTTTACTCCATACAGGGATTTTTCCAAACCCGTACTCTAAAGCAAGTTGCACCCAGAAGTTTTCCGGTCACAGTCCAAATTTCACGATTAGGCAGCAAATTCGGTCCACATGGTGTGCACATATCCGAATCAGTACGATGGTTCACACACTCTGCAACCCTGGGAAGCTCTGCTCCGCAGCCAATACCCTAACGTTCAGCAACACATCATCAGTCAAGCCCTTGACGCTGCCGTGTCTTAAGGTATTCTGGCAGACGGCTAGGGGCGTCGGGCAACGCCTGGCCTGATTGACTGATTCTTTAAATAAAGCTTTTTTTGTCTCTCTCGGCAAGCTAAGCGGGAGCGCGGCGTTACAGCGAGGCGAGGCAGGCGCGCGTCACAGAGCTATTTTTGGTATGGATGGAGGCTATGAGTGACGCCGACGCTTGGGCTAAGGTCACCGCCTCGCGGTGTGTTCAGACGTTGACAAAATTGCGACCGACGCGCGACAACGACACGTTGCAGGAGCTGATCGCGTACGCCATGGTCATGATGTATCACTTCCCTTTACCACTACCAGTGAGCGCCACCACCCCTGCCGACCGAAAGCACTGTGAGAGGAAAGTGAGAGATATAAAAGGCACGTTTGCAAAGACTGGCGCAGCACAATGCAGAAAGTAAAGATTACCGTGGCTCAGTGAATAGAGTGCCTGGCATCAGTTGTTGCGAACCGAGAGGTCGCGGGTTCGACTCCCGTTAACTTTTTTCTTTAACATCTGATCGTGTACATTTTTTCAGCGTCATTTCCGTGACGCAAATACGTCACGGAAGTGTTGGTGGACCCTGGCATACAACGTTTTCGCGTTAAAAAAATTAAGGCAGCTTCACCCTATTGATGCCAAGCCTAAAGGAAGTGCGAACTGCGGAGATGGGCAGCCTTCTTTGTTTCCGTCCCGTTTTATGTTTCTTTCCTCCTCTGTATCTTTACAGTTCTATTTTCCAGTTTTTTCTGTGTTTTTCTCTCTTTATTTATAGTTATTTCTACTTTTCTTTCTATTTTTTTCCTTTTCTTTTTCTGTCCTTCTATTTCTCGCTCGCTTCCTCTTTTAATTTTTACATGCGGTTTGTGTTGGCATATTTCCCTAGCCATACTAGTAATGTCCGAACTTTATATAATCCTCAAGGCGCTCGAATAAAAAGAAGAAGAAGACTTCTCTTTGGCGCGAGGCCACGCTCAATATGCTACAGCTGGCTATGCTATGCGTGGTTCGGCCTTCTTGCGCCAAGCGACAACGACTGCATACGACAGCCTGCCACCCTAAAGTGCACCGCACTTAAGGGGAGATGCTACTCGAAGACACTTTTTTTTTAATATTCGCCCTAGAGCAATGAAACTTGAGCTGCTTATAGAACTTTTTATGCTGATTTCAAATATATAATTAGATTTCTTGCAAGTTGCATACTTTTAGTTTTGCAACATGACAAAATGAAAAACTTAAGCTTTTTGCCCCCCCCCCTCTTTTCATAACTAAACTTCAATAATTTTTTACCATAGATAGTTCATAATGTTTCAAATAAAGTGTAGAATGCAAATAACTAACTAGGAAGTCCATACAAAATATGTACTAGACATGAAAAATTTTTACGTGGGAAGTTCATATTTCTCCTACCCGAGTAAAAGTTTACATAATGTTTTTAATTATATAATAAGAATATTGAAACTTAAACAAGATAATTGTATTTATCATACATTGGAAAATGTTTGGGCAAAATTTCATGCAGATCTGAGCACCAGAAGTACCCCAAAAAGGAGGGGCACATTGAAAAAAAATGACAAAATTTGTGTTTTGAGAAAAATGAGTTTTAAAGTCAAAATGGCAGGTTTATTTATCAAAGATTTCATTAAGTGCGATGAAATTTATACACAAGAAAGAACAATCCTCCTTGTAGAGGCCACTGCCATTAAAATGCGCCAGCACCATAGGTATGGCCCTCGAGGCTCTTTCGAGCTGACTCCTCGAAAGCAACTCGCCGCGAAGTATATGTCGCCGAAAGAATAGTTTCGGGGCACTCACTGTTTGGGCAGTGCAGTTCCACGAATGACGCAAGTCCTTTCCGCTTGTCGGCCGGTTCCCGGACACGTAATCCCAAATTGCGACACGTCGGACACATTGCACCGCGCACAAGCATGTTCAGTGCTGTCATATCAGCAATCAACGAAGACTCGTCGTCCTGTGATTTTTCTTCGTCTTCGAAGAGTCCGATCTTTTTCCGGGAGGCACTCACATATTCGAATGCCACGGCAAACTCGTCGGACGCATCGGCGTCACTGCCACTACACCTTGCGGCAGCAGACGATCTTTTCGTGGTTTGAGTGTTTGGCTTTGATTTGCGCCGGCGTCCTCGAAATTTGTGCGCCGAGTGAAACTTCACAGGCCGGTGACCGCGCTTACCACGGTTTTCTTCATCCATAACGGATAAGCACTCGAGAAAATCGTTGTTCAACTGCGCTGCTCGACGAGACACGGATCCTGCATGTAGACTTCACAGCACACACAGGCGCGCAGCGGCCAATGGCGGCCCCCGATCCGTACCACGTGATTTAAAAGCCAGTCGCGGCGCTCGAAAAGCGCGGCAAAAGCGTGCTTCTCTTTATTATTTCTTGCACTGCAGCAGCGCGGGAAACCGTCGTTATTTGAAGAGTGAGGCTCGGCTCTTCGCCCCATGCGGTCGACAATGGCGAGCAGCGGCGCATTATCAGCGGCAAGGTGCTCGAAGATGACACACTTTCGGCCTTTTGACAGCCACCTTGTGCTCTTTAGACGCAATTTTAAACCATTTCCAGTTGAGTCTCGACATAGATTTTTTTTCAGAACAGTAGAGGTACTAATCTTAACAAAACAGGTGAAAACAAAAAATCGATAATTTTTTAGAAAACTCGCGTTTTTCGACCCGCATCTCCCCTTAAAAGTTCGAGCAATTATGATGCTGAAGACGGAACTCTGACATGCATCGCAGACTTTCGGGTTCAAAACCTAATTTGTGCGAATAATGAGCTTAAGGACGTCCACAGATCGCTCTGTTCAAAAAAGCTAGCGCAAAAAAAAGTTAGCGGACCGCGTGGCGTGTCGTCACGCCTGCCACGCTAGCGCTCCGGTGGCTCAAGGCCGATGAAACGCGACGAATGAACTTGGAACATATAGCGTCAGAGAGCTTACGCTCTAAAAATCAAATATATTGTTTTTAATTCACCGCATAAAGCTGTAGAGGAGAATTCCCGTTCTCTTGCACTAATCAAACCAGTTTTAGAAGGTGTAAAGTTCATAAAATGCCCAGCCGTCTTCTTTGACGAATATGTCAACAGAAGACTTCTTATCCACGGGGTCTGCAAGAAACTTAACATGACTTGCTTCCTCATGTGAAAATGCCGCGACATTATCGACGAACAAACAATACGAATTCGTTATTGCAACATATTTCAGAATCTCTGACCATTATGGTTTACGCAAGAAATTCCGCTTTGATATAACGCAAATGGGCTCCGTCAAATAGCTTCAGCTGTATTCCATTGTACGAATACTACAACTGCGATTGCTGGAAACTTGTATACTTTTGTGTCTTTTAATTCCACACAATCGACGCTAAACTTTTGTTTCGTACGTTTCAGGCGGCATAAGAGTCGCGCAAATACACCTTTCCTATGAATAGCTGCAGCGACAAAAATATTCATAATATCTCCATAAACATTTAGCTTAAGACACCAACTTTAAAAACCTGTTATCTGCGTTTGTCTGTTTATTGATGAATACTTTATATCTAAACGACAAAGGCGCTTAGAAGCATATTAGTATTGTACGATACCATGAAACCAGTTATTTTTTGCACGATAACGTGCGGATGGAAAGAAACGAAAACAAGAACCGAAACTAAATGAGCTACATTTCGTCGTATGCCATCTGGCGAAAGGCTTCCAGATTAAGCGAGAAAAAAAAAAAGGACCCCGCAGCCGGAATCGAACCTGCGAACTCGCGGTTGTGTTATCGTCCTTCAACGCGCTCGGCTATCGCTTCGACGCGTTGCAACGGACGAAAACCCAGTTTATATATCTACCACAACGAATTCCGCGAACTTGTAATGAAAACTGCTGTTTTGGAACAACTTTTTCGCCATTTGAAGAGTTGCTGCAGCAACCATGTGATAGCTGAGTCATTGAAGTTAATAAATCCCCGGGAATATACCAATCGATGCTACCGTCTCGTTGCAAATCGCATTTTAGTGGCGAGAAAACCGTCCTAAATTTGACGTTTCCATAGACTCCCGTACTTAAAACTTCGCCCGCAATTTGGAACGTGTTTTTGGACGTAAATAATGTTGCCGCTTCCATGAGATGTAGGGACAGTTGCGTAGAGCCTTTTTCCTCTGGAATTTAGCGAAAGATGGCTTCTGTCATTAGTTATTCGCGAAAAACGACGCTCTCCCATAGAAAACGCGCATGTTACCAAGGGCGACCGCTAGAGGCGCTCTTCGGCGATGTCCCTAATTCCTGGACATGCTGTATCTTCTGGCGTTCGCTCGGCGTCTTGTTAATTGAGAGTTATGTACTAACTAGCACAGCAATGAGTTCGGCTCAATTACATCGAAATCACGAGTCTTCACTGTTGTAATAAGCCCGTTTTAAATTTTATATTATTGCCTACCTTCCAGCAGTCACTTCGGCAACAAGAACTAATTTTCAGTATCCCTCAAACGAATTTATGAAGCAAGCATCGATTTAAAGCATTGAAGTTTTGTCGATCAAGGCTTACGACAACCAGTCCTAGTCTAAATAATTGGACACACGCAACAGAAGCCCCACCAGTAATAGTGCCGCGTTGGCCGCGTGCCGCCGACGCGCCCAACAGTTCTTGCGCGCGGCGCAGCGCACCTTCAGCACCGAGCGACTGCAGCGCCACCGCTACTGTCGAAGCGGAAGGCATCAGGCGGCGAGGCGCGGTCACGCACCCAACAGTTCTAGTACACTCTAGCACCGTGTGGCCAGCGCTCCCCGGAGCGCCTATCCCGGACGCTTCGGAAACTAGCGCGCAAGCGCAGTGATAGCTGTAGGCGAGGCCTTTGCCGCGTCGTCTGCTGAAGCGCGGCGACTCGCTTGCTTTATGGTGAAGCACATATAAACCTTGATATGTGTCGAGAAGCACAGCCTTTTCTGCCTTTTCTTCATGCGATCGTACAAGTAATAAACCTCACCTCATACATGATCAAAACTTTCAAGCCGCGCTGGCTTCAGCACAACTAAACTATTCAGCGGAGCAGAGATAATATTCCCGCAATTCACACGACGGTTTTATATATCCTGTAAGGCCTGACAGAACATCTTGTAATGCTTGAAAAGTTTGATTTGTTACTCACCTGCAAACAAAAGGATGTGACCAGTCTGCTATCCTAGAGAACTGATATTATAATATTCGGGCGTTGTCAATAGCGCTGCTTTCATGTGCTACAAAATTTAACTCGCCAGTACTCCGCCCTTATGTACTGCACAATTGCAACCGTGCTTCTTCGTGCCATTCGTGCAGACAAATTAAGAAACGCTGTAATCAAGATGTCAGCTGAGCGTATACGGGTCAATCAGGGCACCACGGAAGTGCCGATGGCAAATCTTTTCTTCTCTGAGCAGGCGCAGAATAAAGCTTCACTCCCTTTCTTTTTCTGGGCGACACAAGGCACGCGTATCGCTTCATATCTTTCTTGGCTCAAAACATTAGCACGCCGGAGGCAAATTTTCTGTGAACCTTCAATTCGTAGCGCCGTCAAACTTACCGTTTTTTATCGCTGCGTGATAAAAGGGCTGCATATGTTCGGTAGTACTTCATTCCAGTATTGCCTCCCGACTGAAGGACAATGCCGAAAGTGCCGGAAGACGAAAGACGACGCATCGATTGATGTCTGAGAGAATATTTTCAACGCGCAACTTTGCGACGCCCAACTTTGGGCTAATAAAAAACAGTCCTGTGAGCTGCGGGAATATTCTATCTGTCCCGCTGAATAACTTAGCTGTGGCAGTGCTAGCGCGGCTCGAAAGTTTTGCTCATGTATGGGCTGGGGTTTATTACTTGTACAATCGCTTTCAGAAAATGCACAGTCACTGCGCTTCTCGAGAACCACGCCGGCTTCTCAATTTGCGTGCGCACATAGCAAGAGCGAAGCTTGCTTCACCGCAAAGCAAGCGCAATTCGGTGGAGCCGCCGCGCTTTAGCAGACGACGCGGCGAAGGCCCCGCCTACAGCTGTCATTGCGCTTGCGCGCTAGTTTCAGAAGCGTCCTGGAGAGGCGCTCCGCGGAGCTCTGGTCGCATGGTGCGGTGTTCAAGGTAGAAGTGGACGGCTCTATACGTACGTGTAGGGACCGTTTTCGAATAATTGCTGCCCTTTCAATTGTGGGCTTTCCGCGGTCAGCAGTTACTAATATAGCAGTGTAATTTTAAATCGATGTTATTAAGGTCACTTGTCAGTCCCGCGGCCACATTCCATTATTGCCTGCATACGTACTCATAACTGTCATTCATGCTGGTAGAAACTAAGAGCCGTGCTGCTACACAGGTTGGTGACGGTCTAACTCTCGAAGGGAACATTTAAGAGGGAACATTCCGTAATGCTATATAAAGAAAAAAAAGACAGAAGGTAAGAAAGAAAGAAAGAAAAAGAAAGCAAAATGAGAGAAGCAGCACGTGAGGCATGCAGGTGTCAAGCACCACTTGCCCAAATTTTACCGCGATAGCCTTAAAGGGCTCGTTTGGCAGTTATCCCTACGTCGGATTCGTTGGTTGCGTTGCGAGGCAAAAAGATCAGCGGTGTTCGTGAGGAAAAATTCGAGATAAATACATATAAAGAAATGAAATTATGCCAGCTTCACAGAAGTGGTGCCCGCCTTCTTTGTCCCTACACTCACAGCCCCGAGAGAGTGCCAGCGACTCCCTTTGCGGGAGTAAACGCTTGTCCCATATTTCACTCTCTTTTCAGGAGTGCTGAGAACTCTCTGTTGCACAGAGTAGGCACACTCTCCCGACAGAGTTCTGGTACTCTGGCTGAGCGAGAGTGAACAAGCTCTCTCGCCAGAGTAAAGTCACGCTTCTGAAATGGAGTGCATACACTCTCTGCGGGAGTTACGCTACTCTGTCACAGAATTTTATAATCTGGTCTGGCTAGAGTGCATCAACTCCCCCCAAGAGTAGAATCACTCTTTCTGCTAGGACTAATGTAAAAAGAAAAAAAAATGTCGAGCATTTTTCACAATCTAACAGTGAACAGGCTGAGATTTTTTAAGCTTACGTCACATATACGGGACAGGCATCGACACACACATTACAATCGTACACAACACAGCAACACTGAACATATACCGCTCGCGCTACGGACAACCTTACGTTCAGCAACCGGTATATATACCCATGATGTCTGGCCCCCCTTCTAGTGCCGGTGGCGCAACATATCTATTGTGCGTACTGAAAGACAAACATACGCCGAGCCCGTGTAAGTATCTGGTGATAGTTAGGATCACTGTAGGCACGTCTGCCTTTTACTATAAAACTACATAACAATCAACGCAATTTTCCTTAAATTTCAATTATCAGCTGGCATTCTGTCATATCGGCTCAATGTAGTTCAGCCGCTAATGCCTAAGTCTGGGAGCTGTAGCTACGCGCTTACAAATATAGTTGGGACAATCTTTCAGCAGAGCTGGCCGAGAAATAATCTACGAACGTTACGATCCGGCGTCCGATCCGATTTGCGGTGCTGCGGCATGTACTACAAGTACGCCAGAAAAACAACGCCGGTCGGCAAAACTACAACTCAGGCGCATCTCTGGCAATCCTTACAGTTTTGCTTACCTCGGCTACACTTTAATGGGATAGTAAGAGGCTTGAGAAATGCGCAAACCTCAACCTTCGCGAGCCACTTGCGCCGAGATCGGGCCAACCAAATACGACCCGTACGAGTACGACTCAACAGCGTACAAAACTGGGCGAGTTGGTTGAACTTCATGGTTTTAAAAAGCAGCGCAAAAAGACGGTACACAAGATGAAGGAGGACACAGGACAAGCGCTGACCTGTGTCCTCCTTCATCTTGTGTACCGTCTTTTTGCGCTGCTTTTTAAAAGCATGGAGTACGACTCCCAGCGAAGGTAGGCCTAGCGTACCGGCCGAGTCCGTGTACGTGTCATCGGCGCTTCTGGGCTTAATCATACGCGATTCCGATGAGTAATAATGACTGTACGGTAGAGCTTTGGCATCAGTTAACCTGACTGAACCATTGTTTCTTGCGTACGGTGTCCGCACTTGGAGCGATGAGCATCGATGCGACGTGCTTTCAGCCAGTGCACACAGGCCGCCTGCGCCGAGATCGGGCCAGCGAAGGTAGGCCTAGTGTACCGGCCGAGTTCGTCTACATGTCATCGGCGCTTCTGGGCTTAATGATACGCGATTCCGCGGAGTAATAATGACTGTACAGTACAGCTTTGGTATCGATTAACCTGACTGAACCATTGGTTCTTGCGTACGGTGTCCGCACAAGGAGCGATGAGCGTCGATGCGACGCGCTTTCAGCCAGTGCACACAGGCCGCCGCAGATAGCCGCCGGGCGCACTCCCCGGCACTTCGCTGACTCATACGTGAAAACACAGGCTTGTCACTTGGTACGCCTTATTGAAGTAACATGAAGGCATACTTTCCTGCGCATTCAATTTGATTTTTAGCGATCGGTTAGGTAGTTGCAGCTATCGGTATAGCAATGCAAATCTGCACACTGACACAGCTGCTGCACTAGCATATCGTCGCTTGCACAAGCAAATACAGATTATTCAATCAAATACGCGCGTACTTATCGAACGACATTACAGTCGACATAAAGCTTCTGTGCACGTCAACCAACGGAAAGAGCGAGAAACGGCTCTTGTACTCGGCAGTAACAGCTGATAATCCGCCCCAGATCCTTGTAATTTTTATATATTTTGTTTTCCATGTTATGATTCTGAACGAAAGTTGGCGCTGTTGGCCATAGCCGCATGTCATGCGTGGCTGGCAGCAGTTTTAATCTCATGAAGACGCAAGGTTTAGTTGGGAAAGACAATCGCGTCTGTGTTGAGAATGCGACCCGTGAAGCGAAACGGCTTGTTTTGTTTTCATCAGTTTGTTTACGGTGTAGTCAGCGCTGTGAGACGTTGCGTGGTGGTAGAGCTAGTACTCGCCTGGTAATCGGGAGGTGGCGAGGTCGAATTCTGCTGGTGAAGTCTTTTTTTTTTTCTTTTTTGTAAGGCAGTTTTTCTTTCTTTTTTTTTCTTTTTTACGAATGTCTCGAGTGTCTACGTTACTCTAGTGGCAATTAGACTGTGCCATAAACTAATTTTTGGCGACGGGTTAGAAGTTGGCGCTGCTCCTTGCTTCTAAGGTGCCGCTGTTGGCGTTTTCGGAATGAAACGTTCACAATCACAAAACCATACTTTTGTTATCACTGAAAGTTATTCTACTAAGTTTACGCAATAAACTTGCATCTGTGGCGTCTACGCTCAAAGGCGTATGGTTACGAGACAGTTATATTGCTTTGAGGCGTCGCCATGGTCAGATGCAGGCGCTACATTGCTAAGGACGGAGTACCAGACCCCATTCACGCCGCATCGGCACGAGAGTTGCATAGATTGGGAACTCCGTCTGAGTAGCAGAGCGTTCGCAGCCTCTTTTACTCTTCCTTCAAGGAAAGAGTACGTTCGGCGGCTAACTCTGCGCTACTCCCCCACGGAGTTAAAGAATTCTGGCGAGAGTAATGCAGTTGCCCTGCTCTTCAAGTACTCCCTCAAGTTCTGTGAGTGTATTTACTTGTTTTCGTTATGCATTCTTCTCTCTTTTTTTTCTCTCGCCACTCTCTTTTTCTCTATGTCTGCAAATCAGTTCTGCGAAATCCCGCTAGGTGACGGAAGGATTAAGAAAGGGAAATCGGCTTCTGCCCATTTATAGTACGAAGTCACGAGCAAATTCATATGGATTGCTCAGAAAGAAATCTTATTTGCCGAAATATTTGTCCTGGTTTAGGGGTTTTACCCTAGAGTGCCTCGATGCGCTCGTTCACCTCCGCTTCGTTCAGGGTGGAGACAAGCGCGTCGTCTGCTACAGCGGTCGCCATTACTGATCCCAATCGTCAATGCGCGCACTGCCAGCGCGTTTCGCAGCCTTTTGCTCACGAGTATATACACTTTGGGCTGGACTTGCCTTCGCAAACGCATAATCATTCACGGATGTTGCTAGTTATAGGTTTGTAGGCACGTATCACAGTAAGTAATCGAATGTTTCGTGCCTAAAGGTGTTGCACGGCGTAATGACCCTCACCGCCAGCGCGGCCGCTGGCTGCGGCTGAGTGGTGCACAGCTGCTTTGGATCACTGAGAGCTGGAGGCATCGCTATTGACTTTTATACTTTGCGGGTGTATATGTTCGTTTATTTATTTATTTATTTTTACACCGCATACACACAGCATTTCTCAACATGCATCAGCAGTGATAAATTTGCTGACGTGAGATCCCTAAGGTTTAAATTACTCGTTGTTTAGCTAAATCTTAAAGCGAATAGAATTCGCGCGCAGGTTCCGAGGCTGCTGTTTTATGTGACCGATTGCCGGATATATTCGTCCTCGTGCCCTCCTATACTGAATGCCTATTTAAAATACGGCTGTATTTCCTATTTCGAGAAAATACCAGCGAAAATGCGGTAAGCATCACAATGTCGTTTAGCGATCGCAGCGGAAATGACTCTACTCTGTGATGCTTCAGTTTTTAGGAGCGAAGCTCCTTAGGCTCTCACGATGTCCGTTGTCACCATCGGACCGAAACACAGATGTTACATATCCCGTACAAAGAGCGTTCATAGCGCGCATATGATTTAGAAATAGACCGTACTCTGTCCATCCGTCCGCGCATATATCCGTCCATCCGTCCTGACGTCCATCTGTGCATCTGTCCGTCCCCCCGTCCGTCCATCTGTCCGCCCGTGCGTGCGTCCATCCGTCCGTACGTCCGTGTATCTATCCGTGCGTCCATCCCTCCGTACGTCCATGGATCCGTCCGTCCGTCAATCTGTGCGTGGGTCTGTCCATATCTGTCCGTCTTTTATACTAGTCGGGGAATTCAACGTAGACAATATGGACCTTAGGACCTAGCTTCGCTCGGTGATCAGCATTCATTTCGTGGATCTTCAGACCTTTTTTTTCAGCGCCGCAAATCCCGCGTTGAAATTAATAACCGCGCATGGTACACAAAAAGCGTTCCTTCAGGGCGGTAATTCTGGAAAATTATTCCACCGGATAACGAAAACAATTTTTTTTTCTATTTGTCATTCTTGTTCCGCAAGAAAACACAACTCGGAGTGAATAGTTGTAGTTCATTACAGACGCGACAATATTCATAATCACACGTTCATGCATCAAAAAAAGAGAAGAAGGAGATGCCCGTGACAGCGAAAGTACGATTTCCAAGCACATCCCGAAAACAACGCCAAATTTATGAGAACGGTTCTCAATGTTCGAGGCACCAACACGCAGTCAAAACCACACACTTAACTTGTTATGGCGTTGCTAGTAATATAAACGCCGTTTTAAAAATCATCCCAAAAGTACCCGACGTGCTTGCAATACTTACGCTGCATAGATGAGAGGCACTCGTCGGCTGCCACTTGTCACGCTTTATTATCATTATCCATAAAAGTATTCTTTTAGGATCCCTTGGGAAAGAAAACATCTTCCATCCATTCCTAGAATGGTTCGTGCACTGTGGCACGCAACATCCAGTCATCTTGCGGGACTGGCGACGAATCAGACGGGCGACAAGGCGGCAAGCGCCGCGTGCACACTGAAAAAGAGCGCGGCGTGGGCTAAAACATGGCGGACGCGCGAGGCGAGGCGGCGTCGACCCTTTCGAAGAATGGCCACACTCTAAGCGGGGGGGCGCGCATCGAGGTACTCTATTTTACCCGGGACCAACGCCCATGCGGGTGAGTCAATACCAAAAGAGTGAACCAGGAAGCTAACATTTGACAGTGCAAGGGCGAATTCATCGACATCTCGAAGGACATGGACGCATTATTCCAAATCAATCTTTTGTCACCCCGCAAGACAGCAGAAGGGTAAAAAAAAAGAAAACTGACTATCACCCGTTTGTAGTACAGTCACAAGGAAATCTCTACGGATTGCTCTCTTTCACGCTCTTTCTGTCTTTATTCCCTTTCATTTATTTATTTCTCCTCTTGACTTGATATGTCACACTTTAATTTCTCATCAGGGTTTGCGAGGGAACGAGAAGGCGCACGCGCTGGCCCGAGGTCTCACTTTCCGGGATTCCAGCGCTGTCTCGACAACATCCCTAAGCGAGGAACCCCTACAGACTGCTGACGAACTGAGCACTTATAACGAAATCCTTAACCATTATAAGCTGGGGCGTAAGACTTACCCGAGAGCGCATAAGAACCTTTCAAAAAGCGAGGAAGTTATGTGGAGACAGTTACAAACAGGGGTATTTCCAAACCCACAATTGTTGAGCAAGTGGCATCCCTCGGTGTATAGCCCTCGGTGTAGGCATTGCGATGGTAGAGCGGACTTAGTCCACATGGTTTGGAGGTGTCCTAACTTTGATGAGCCAGACAGATGCAGAGAGTCCCTGGGAGTCCTTGCTACTCAACGACGAGGAAAATGCTCAACGGCAAGTCATCGGTCTCGCCCTGACCGCCGCCACGTCCCAAGGGATCCCAGTCGACGGTTAGGGAGGATGAGTGTGGGTTTAGGCTGACGCCTCTACCCCGTCATCTATTTGACTGGTGCCAATAAAGTTACTTCTCTCTCTCTCTCCCCTTCTCCTTGCCCTCCTCTTCAACCTTTTTCCTTTCCCACACCTTTGCAAGACTACACAATACAGGGCTATGCTGTGCTGTCGTAGGGTCCCTGGATAGCCGAGTGGTCACGACGGTCGCCTTTGGATCGCGGGTAGCGCCTTGCCAAAATCCCGCCTCACCAAGATTTTTTAGATGCGAAGCGTCTTATGGCGAAGTTTAATCCGGTGGTGGTAATGGTGGTGGTGGTGGTCGTGGTGTGCGGCCGACCACCCATACTGCGCATGCGCGAACCTTTTAAAAAAAATTAAAAAACCTCCTCTCCCCCTCTAGGCATCCCTCCTTGCGGTAGAGTGTACTAGAACTGTTGAGTGGTGTGAACGCGCCTCGCCGCCTGATGCCTTCCGCGTCGACCGTAGCGGCGGCGCTGCCGTCGTTTAGTACTGAAAGCGGAGCGCGCGGCGCGCAAGAACTGCTATGCGTTCGGCTCCCCCCGGCGCGCTTCTTTGATGCAGCTTTCTTCGCGCCTGCCCATCATTCATGTTTAGCTTGTCCTGTCATAACCCTTGAGGGATGACACGCCAAAGTACTGAATTTCAGTTCCATAAAATCCCATGGGAGAGATCGAAAATTATTTATTTTCTTGAGGTTAAGAATGTTACTAAGGTATGAAAATTATCAGAAAAAAAACCCTGATCGGCACAGTGTGGCTTTATAGTCCCGGCATTATTACACACGTTACCTGAATTTAGATGTGCTTCAAATCAGTTTTGTGCTGTGAACATCGGCAAAAGCGTGTGTTCCATAACAGCCGGTAACGCGTTAATTAAAGAAAACTTGGCTTCGGAGATTTCAGCAATCATAATTATTTGGAGTTTAGCCCACTTTAGTTGCACTGCGTCATAAAAATGGTCTTATTTATGCGTAAACATTTAATAGATGCTTGCTTTATAAATACCCTTGAGAGATGCTGCAAATTAGTTATTGTAGCCGAAGCGACTGCTGGAAGGTATGCAAAATGTAAAAAAATGAAAACGGGCTGATTGCCGCGGTGAAGATCCACAGTGTCGGTGTAATTGAACCGAACTCGTTGCTGGGCTAGTTGGTAGATTACTTTGAATTAATAGACGCCGAACCTTGCCATAAACAAGCGTTAGCTGGCTTGCAATGGCATAACGCCAATAGAAGATTTGGAAAGCAGTGCAATATAAGCTGTCCATAGAAAAGGACAACTTGTTATAGTGAATTTAGGCGGAATAACAGACGGGCTTATAAACAACTGCGCTTTTTCATATGCTTTATATAACCCCGTATGCGTAGAGTTCGTGCCTCGGAAGTAAACGCGCGCCATCGGCTCGGCTTCCTGGCTCGGCCTCCGGGTATTTTAAGCACTCGAAGCTTGCATAAGCGATGCACAGTAATCGAGAAAGCACGCGGTTAAAAGAAGGCAAGCCTTTCAGCATAATCATTCTGCGCAAAACCGGCACAATAAAACTGAATCGTCACCGATATAAATGTTGTGATAAAGTTATTTGTACTCAGGTTTTTAATAAAACAATGTATCGCGTGTGGACTCATATGAGGATCAATGCTCTGGATATCGTAGAGACTGCCGACAGAACGAGCGTATGCTTTCCTCGCGGGTTTGATACTTCTTCACTCTTTGTAATGCGCCCGTAGCCACTTATGGTGTAGCGCGGCTCAAAGCGCTGCTTTCAAACCCAACAACACGGAATGAGCAGTTAGGCGGATCCGTGCGAATTCCAATTCTACGTCTTTTTTGTTAGGTCGGCACGCTCCTGAAACAGGGAATGGCTCGGCGCAATTTTGGCACGCCTGCATATTCACTCGTGCACCACGGTGCGTAGCAGGTGTGCGTACCCAATAAAGGTTCATCAATGCATTAAATGCGCCAAAAGCGAGGAATTACACGTTTTCGTAGGCTACGACGCGCGCGCGCCAAATGCAGATGCTCTCGACAGCTTCAGTACAAAGTGACTGCAGCGCCGCCGCTACTGTCGCCCGCCGGAGAATCAGCCGACATGCGGCGCAGCCGCTTCGTTCGCTCCACTGCTACCTTCTAGTACACTGTACTTGCGGCGACCACACTCTCACTGCGCATGCGCGTCCCCTCCTTCCTTCCCCCTCTCTCATCTAGGCATCCCTCCCCGCGGCGTTTACACCCCCCACTGCGCATGCGCGTCCCCTCCCTCTCTCCCCCTCTCTCCTCTAGGCATCCCTCCCCGCGGCGTCCACACCCCCCACTGCGCATGCGCGTCCCCCCTCTCTCTGCTCTCCTACGCTCCCCCCTCTCTCGCCTCGCGACGCCGACGCAGGCAGCGTCTGCTAGCGAGCTTCTTGGTTGAAAAAACCGACTGCTCGCGCTACACAACCGTTCACTGGCCACCCCGTATATATGGCAATGGATCTCCCACCTGCAAGGTAGTGCCGGTGGGAGATTTCTCTTGTGCGTTGTTGAACAATAAAAATTCGCAGCGTGCGCGTTAACGAAAAGCGGACTGTGGGTCGCTGTGTCCAGTCGGAGTCTTCTGTCTCTCATTGCCCATTAGCAGCGATTGGCATGTTCCAGCAGGAAACACCGTTCTATCACTGCGTGGTTGCGCTCCCCCAGGTTTCTCTCCTGCGCAACGCCGCGATGAGCGCCAGCGTCAACGCCGCCGCCGGTGTAAGCGTTAGCGCCCGCTGCTTCACATCTACACATGGTTCCCTTTAGCGGAAGATGGTGTAATTTTTTATCTCTCCGCTTTCACTCCCTCTCCGATAGCAACAGCTGCGGGCGCGCGCGCTTATCCTCGCCCCTAGCAACCGGAGCAGGTGGTGCGGGCGGAGTAGCGGAGAGTGAGTGGAGAGGAGGAGCGCGGTCTGGTGTGTGAGAGCGCTCGCATCGCGGAAGCTCGGCGGAGCTCCCGCGTGTGTGGAGAGTGTAGCAGAGGGTAGGTGCAGTGCTTCGCCGCTCCTTCTCTCGCCGTTCGCTCTCTCTCCTCCCTGCGCCCCACACTCCCGTCCGCTCGCTCGCACGTATATATAAATGGAGTGAAGCGCGCGCGAAATGCATTCGCATTTCCTCACGATTTCCCTTCGGGGAGGTGGGGGGCATTTTTTTTCTTCCTATCTCTTTATTTTACTCTCTCTGTACTCCGCCTCTGGCGCATGAGAGTTATTGCATTCCGTATCACACAAATCGGCGGTCTTGAGTACCATGTCCCGATGATCTGGGCGCAGCGCCATATACTCATGCTCATTTTGACGAAACGTGGAGCGTGTAAACTTTTCGCGATTGTAAGTGCATTCAGAAGGTTCGGTCACGGGTGTATTCAAAATCTTTCGTTATGCAAGGCACCTCCTCTCCCCAACCTCTCGGAGGTACGAACTCGGAATGCTTCTTCAAAACAGTGCTAGAACGCTTCCTAATGACGTTTTGCTATAAAGATCAATAGCGATAGTTGGCACCTGTGTATTTCCACTTGACTCTTTTTTATTATATGGGCCCACACAAAAGTTGTATACCTTTTTAAATTTTGTTCAGCTGCATTTCGCACTGCACGCGCTTTTTATTGCTTCAGCGTTGGCCCCATTATTCGGCCCTGGTGAAAGGCTGGGAACAGCAGACTATTTCCTAACTTTCATTCTAAAAGTAGTAACTACGTGAACAATAGTGACCTCGATTTTTAATACTTCGGTGTTCCGCAAGAGTTCTCTACTTCCAGCTATTGTACTAAAATCTACAAATACAAGGCTTGCTGTTCCGCAACCGTATGGAAAGAAGAGATTTGGTTTTACAATAAGGACTTAATATTGTACCACTTATTATCTTTAACGTGTTGTATGCTGTTCACTAGGATTTCTTTTAAAAATTATGATGCGCGAACACATAGCATGAAACCATATTTTTTCAGCCTTTTCATTAGATCATTGTCGAGACGCTGCATTTAGGTGCTCCCCCAGCACCATTATCTGTGCAAAGTGGCCCAAGTGTTTCTTGAGCAGTAATTGTCGCATGAACTTCATTCGGCCTTGTATAGATGAGAACAAACCTATTTATTCTGAAGCCCAAATTAAGCTAAGAGGACAAGGATGGCATAAGGTACGACAGGTGTTCTTGATCGCTTTAGTGCTACTTGGATTCCCAATATGACAGCGACAGTCAGTACTGGTTGGGGCAGAACACCATGCTAAAAGTGGGACGGCCCCCCACAAGCCGCCGACTATGTAAGATTGCATACAGTTTAGAAATCATCCTCTCCGCCATTTTCATGAGTTAAATAAGCACCACGTATGAAAAATAGGCAAATGCATATGGCTTTTTCAGGTTTAGCAATAGCAATGCACATCTGTGCTGGCTGCCTCTTTAGGCCATGATAAATGGTAACACCACAAGTAAACACATCACCGCTTTAAAACAGGATGCGCTAAAGATTCGCACTTAGCAAATACTAGTAAGGCTTCATTGCTGCCACCGAAACATGCCGAAACCCCTGTTCTTGAAAAAAAGAAAAACATTCACCGACCAATATGATACTGCCTAATGCGAATTCTGAGTGCAGCTTCGTGTTGGGGCAAGACCAACAGCGTTTGAAGTTCTGGCTTTCTCCTAGATGTCGACCACGCCATCAATCGTAATTTTTGTGAAGTAGGACAGCGCCAAATATGCCATTATTCGTCTTTCTGAGGATAGGCGCGGTACCCACTAATCATCTGTATGGTACTAGGGCACTTGGTTGGTTCTGCATGTAGCTGATGACGAATAAAGAATTGTGGCTGAGCACTTGACAGTGGGAGGAGAGCTTTAAACCGCAGAATCGTTACGAAGTTGGGATTGTGTGATGACGGGTTGTTATTTCACGCTTAAGTCACGCTATGTTAGACAGAATAACGCGACTCCTTGTCCGACATGACGCCTTAATAGGGTCTTTTAACACGAAACTGTTTTTAGGGGCGAAGCTCCTTAGGGTGTGGGTCTGTCCCTCCTCTGTGGTAGTAGTAGTAGTAGTAGTAGTAGTAGTAGTAGTACGTAGGTAGGTAGCCACGTGTAGTGGAATGTACCCACTCCACGTGATAACGATGAAGTATAAGCGCGTTCCAGTATAGTGGAATGTACCCACTACACGTGATAACAATGATGATGACGCTGATGACCATGAAGTATAAGCGTGTTCCAGACCACACATTCTCTTTCTGCCATGGATGAAAACGATCGAGCTTCGCCCACTCATCATCATTCACTTCGTGGATATGGCGTGATTTTTTTTGCCAACATGCCACCAAGACTTGAGTGACGCATATACGCCACGGAAATGACGTCAAAAGTGCACACGTTCTCTTCGCAAAGAAAAAAGTCCCGTCACAGGCAGTCGAACCCATGACCTCACGGTACTCGACAGTAGCAGCCGCGCACGGTATCCACTGCGCCGCCGCCTTCTTTTCTTTATTAGTTCCTTATGCACATATTTGCCATTGCGCCACGGTGACACATTGTGGATGCTGTACAAACGCGCCTTTTATGTATTGCACTTAACTCTCGCAGGGCTCTTGGTCGGCGGTGAAGTAATGAATCATAACCATGGCCACCGCGATTAGCTCTTGACAGGAGTCGTTGCTACGCGTCCGTCTGATTTGGTACGCTTCCAAAAGGAAAGCGCAGTTTTGTCAACGCCTTAACACAACGCGAGGTGGTGACTGTGAACAGCTGGTGCTACCCAGGATGTTTCGACAATGTGTTGTGTTAGGCCAAGTGGAATGTGTTAGGCCAAGTGGAAAAAGCGATGTTTTTTCCCTAGACGTCATTTCTTGGTTTTTGGTAATATTAAATGCGCAGTTTCTTGCTCATCATTTTGATGCACAAAGTTTTTGTCTACGCAGATTTTTTGAAAAGATACAAGCAAAAATGTGAGACCACCCATCACCTACGAAACCGAAACTGAAAGTGCTAGTAACTTGATCTGTAGTATTTTATTGCTTCCTTAGCAATCATATCAAGTGCGAACATCTAACAATGCTCTCAAAGCGTTGTCAACGCATCATTTTTCTTGAGAAAAGTCATGAACTTCTCACCAGGTGAACGCGTAACGTGGTACATGTGTTGTTCACACTCAAGGACATGTACAGTTGCGCTCATTATGAGTTGCAACACGCTGGCTGTGGTTAAATTGGCCCCAAGCCTGAAGAATTACATCGACAAACGTTGAATTGGTTCAGGAATTACCGCTGATTGAGAGAGTTTAATTCACCGATTTTTTTCTATGTAGGTGCCACTTTGCAGTGTTGGCGCCATTTTGAGTACAGACAGCGTGTTGCAACTCATTTTGAGCGCGACTGTACGTGAGCCTGTAAACCATCAAATTTGGTTTGTTTGACGCTGTTACGTGTCATTTCAGTAATGACAAAACAAGCACATTTGATATTTTTAAGCATATTCGGATTAATCCAGGCCTCTACACTGCAAAAGTTTGCCTCACAAATGATCAGCACCGCAGCGCGAGAGCGTCCCGTCATGGCACTGATGCTGCAATACAAGCTAGAAAAAAAAATTGAGAGCTGCCGCTCGATAAAAGGCACACAGTAGTAAGGTCCACGATGGAACTGGCAACAAATGTTGAGAATTTTAGCGCCCGTGATGGCCTTGTGTAATCGCTACACCTTTCTCAAATCTTTTTTGTTCATTTTCTCAGAACTGATCTTTCTGGTATTTTTTCGTGCGCGAACAGTGCTAAGTTTTGTGGTAATGAACATTTTCCATTAAAACTTGGCACACTTCCTTACCGTTTAGTAGGCGTATAATGAACCTCAATAAGCAAAATCTTGCCACAAGGTTTAATATGGCTGCCTGTTATACGAAGGTGCCCCTAGTGCTAGCGCATACTTTTTTGGTGATTCACTGTTTTTATAATTGTCACGTGGTCATGACGTCGACAAAGACAGCAGGCGACGTGTCCAATATGAAACTGTTTATTAGGCCGAACTTGTGGCTGATAAACGGAAAGTCAGATTACAGCAATACACACTGGCACTCATAGCGGCGAACAGAGCGTCGGCCGTCGATCAACTGAACATCGTTGGAACGCGCTGGCTTTTATAAATCCCGCGTCGAACATTCTAGCCTTATCACTAGTAGTCGCGCAAGCTCGGGAATAATCTTGAGTGGTACCGTCTTGCGTGCAATCTTAACAAAACGATCTACAACCGTGAAGCTTCTGCAACAATAAAGCGCGGTCTGCGCCGAGTACTGCTGATAGTCTTTGTGGGCGGAAACCGAATACATTAAAGGCGATTGTGAAGAAGCACGTTATGGCAAGTCAGCGAGAGCAGACAACGTGGCAGCCGATCGCTGGAAAAAGAGAAGGTAAAGGAAGAGGTCATGCTTCGGTGAAAAAAAAAAGGCTCGCGCAGACGAGGCAGTTTGGAACGCGCTGAGAACGAGCTGGAGGGCTACCGAACCGCATCCACGCGCGGGGTTCGCGGTCACAGGTGCCTGTCTTCGGGACAGCGAGCGGCCTTACGTTCATGTCCTCGCAAGACCTGGTACGCGGCTTGCTGGTGTCGGGGAACCCGCACCTATACTCCATATCACTACTACCTTGCAGCACTGCCAAATCAACGAGGAGTACACATGCATTATCCTTGCGCAGCACATAATATAGTTCCGGGCATCATTCTTTCATTGAAAACAAGGTACATGAGTTTTAAATGTGCTTCTTGCACGACGCGGTACAGCTTTACGTGTTAGGTTAGGCATCTTACGAATGCATTTTGCAATTTTTAAAATATTAGAGGCGGGTAACCGTAATAGCCACCCTAACTGCGATGACGTACAGTAACATGGCAGCCCCCCACAGTGCCCAGTCCATCCGCTTTCATCCGAATTTGCGCTTCTTAATGGCTCTCTGCCCGGAGAGCAAGAAATAAGTGGTATAATCGTTTATCGCTTAGACTCATCTAACGCTGAGGGCAAATCATCAGGTAAATTTTTTTCACTATTATTTAGATGGCTTGTTTGTTTGATGCTGCTAGGACTACCAATGCGGTGCCGAGCGGCAAAAGTGGTTTGATGGCAACAGAAGAGATGGTACCATAACATCAGCGCTGGTGATGCGTTGACGATCCAAAACACCCTGAATGTTTACATTGTTCTCCGCGCGAACAATTTGCTGTTCCACTCAAGAACGTTACGTGATGGCCACTCACGTCGACGGAATCTGCAGAGCGTTTTAGGTCAGACATCCACTATTTTCCGAAAGAAACAAGATTAGTCGCGCTAAATTCATTTGGTGCTGTAAAAAAAAAACGCGCTGAAAGTGCGAATATGAACCTCGCTATAAAGAGAACCACGTTCCTCATAAACGAGAGCGAACGCGCCGTGTACATGTGGGTGTCTCAACATCAAAGAAACGGCGAGGTGGCGTTCCCGAAGAGCTTTTTGCATGTTATGTTAACTGCAGGGAGCAAGTATCGACAAGGTAGGCGAGGGGATGCCAAAGAGACAACGAGGAGACTACGCGACGCGGATGAACACGTCTTCAAGGGCTTTCGCATTTCCTATTGGCTAACAAGCCCTGCCGCTTCCACAGTGCTGTAACGTTCTTCTGAGATGGAGTATATGCGAATGGTTAATTCCTCGGGTCTTTGTTCCACCGTCGAGACAGTGAGCGTTGCAAGGTCCTGGCCTGGCTATGACAACACCTACCTTGCTACTACAACGGCGGGTACTGTCTACCGACGGGTGGGTCGCTCACTGGCGTCTTAACCGCTGCTGCTGCTTCCTCACTTCCACGCCGGACTCCTACCTGATGACGACTACGTCCCCGCCGGGACTCTCACAGCCCCGCTACTTCCCGGACTCTAGCATCACCACGTGGGATGATTGACTATAGCTCTACCGTCTCGCTTTATGTATTTCGTGTGCGTGTACCATCCAATATAAATTTCGTGCGGCTTTTCAAATCAGCCACCGTCCCCTACATCTTCTACACGTCACACGCTCTGCAGCGTGACGATCCTGACGACACAACATTACAGTGACATTAGCCCAAGCGTCGGCGTCGCTCGTAGCATCCACCTATACCGAATATAGCTCTGCAACGCGTGTCTGCCTCTCCTGCATGTAACCGCGTTCGACGCGTAGGCTCGCCCCGAGAAAATCATGGCCGGGCTACAGAGGAGGCAAGACGCGCACTGTGTTTCTCTCTAGTCCTGCCGTGGTTTTGAACACTTTAACACGCCGCGGGATGACGACGTTAGCCCAAGACCTGCGTGACATCAGCGACGCTCTTCTAGCTGTCACAGCGCTTTCTATGATTACGATCTTACCATTTACTACAACAGCTACCGCAAGGGATTGTTTAATCATTTATCATGGGCCCCATGTCGGGATGGAGATGTATCACCAAGCATCCACTTGGGTGCATCCATGTCAAAACACCAATACAGAGAGAGAGAGCGAGAAAAGCGAAGGAAAGGCAGCGAGGTCAAGCAGGTTGCACCCGGTTCGCTACCCTACACCGGGGAAGGGGGAAAGGGGAGGAAAAGAATAGAGAAGAGAAGAACGGAAGAGAGGTAAAGTAATACGCTTGCACGCATAGCATCGTGTACCGCGCATGCCCAGAAAGTCGTAAAACTGCGAAATATCACAAAGTACGGGACACCTTCGACGGTCTTAGATGAAGTACACTGCAATCCATGATGTTAATGAAGGCTTGCAAGGACTGGCTCCAAGGTATCCAGAACTTGCAGTGCACTTAAAGCATATGGGGTTGTCAATCCGATGAGGAGTGTGCGCATTGTGCTGATCAGTGACCTCACCACAGCAATGACACGTAGGTCTTCGTCGCGGAGATCCTTGGTAGAATCTTGTGTCGTCTCTCTGTGGACGCGCAGTGGTGGTAAGGACGGCCACACGACATCCGCCACCGCCTTCATCCCCTCTTCGTCTTCTTGGCCCTCCGAACGTAAGGCGTTGGTTGGTGGTGGTGGTGGTGGCGGAGGCAGTGATGGTAGCTGTCGGGAAAGAGAAGTCCAGTGGTCCGCTGAATTATGACATCGCGGTGACAGCCCAGATTGGGCAGCAGTATTCCGAGACCTTCTTCGGTGACGGAAACATCGTTTTCGCTTTCTGACAATATCAGCGGCTTCTTTGTGTGTTGAGCCATCCCTTAACATCTGTTTTAATACGCTTCATTCTTTCTTCACTGCCGGACAGTCTCTGAAAGCTTCATGCGATCCGTGGCAGTTGGGACATTTGAAGGTAGTTGCTCGGCAGAATTCTGCATTGTGGGGCTCGGCACATCGGGGGCAAACCACCACGTTCCTGCAAACTCCGCTGACAACCCATTTTCTGACACTTGTGGCATTATAGTGGCTTTGGTGTAAATGGACGAACCACGTGTCGAAAGTGTCCTACCTTCACGTGGGATGGCAAAGTGTCGCCTCTGGAGATAATATTCACGCAACGTGAGTTACCCAAGCGTGATACTTGGACGATGTTGGTGTCATCACTCGCTTCCTTGATCAGCATCGGAAGATCGGCAGAAGGAATGGCGATGTCAACATCGTATACTACACCAACTACCATGTCCTTGCTCAGTGGAATGTGAGCTTTTATCTTGATACCATCCAGGTCTTTGATGCAAGTCAGGGATAGGAAAGACGGCTGGTGTATTACGTCAACGGCCAAGACATTATTGCGGGGGGTTGACTCGTACATCCTTGATTTCGTTAGGAGCCAAGGACTCTAGTTTTCTCGAGATGGTCTGCCGATTCAGGTGCCTCAGGTGGTCCGATGGTGTGACTGGCACAAATATGACGACATAATTATTCGATGTCACCTTCTGCTTCACAGTAGATGTGGTTGAAGGTGGTGAAGCCCCCAGCGATGTTAGTTTTGGTTTATAACTGTAAACTGGGCTGAATTCATCGTTGGATCCATGACTGCTCACCGAATACAGTTCGGCGGACTCACTGTCGGCGTCGCTGAGTTCGCTGTTCCGTTTCCTCGAGGTGGCCGCCAACGGCGGCGACATGCCTGGAGGGTGCGCAGGTGAGCCTACTTCCAGCGTGGCCAAATAAAATACCGATGGCTTCACCAGTAGATATTCTGCAAGCTATATTATGTCATTGTAGAGTAAACATTGAACTATTTCTGCAAGGACACGTTTTAATTTCGTGTTACGCCGATTCCTATGCCGGAGAGTCAACCATGTTTGTTTTCTGTAATATTTGCAAATGCGTTCCAAGCACCAGCGCGCCCTGTGGTAGAGTACTCCACTGCCCTGCAGAGGTCACGGGTTCAACTCCCCTTTGCTGGCTATTTTTCTGCTCACTTTATTTTTATGTCTATTGGTTAACCTCATGCCTATCAGTTACGCCACCGACGACAATGGCGGCAGCGATGGCGACGGCGACGACGACGCCGCTCAACGCAGAAACGTGCGCCTAAGCGCTGCGCTATGAAAGTTACATTATTTAAAAGTGGCTCATTACTATTTACGAGAGCATTCTGAAGCACCAAAAAGAACTCGGAGCTTGTGCAATTTGTATTTTTTTTGTAATGCTGAATGTCTGTGCAGTTTTGCGAACACCAGGTAGAGTCGGTTCTATAAACGCACACCAATATTTACTCCTTGAATAATCATCGTTTAAAATGTAGTCTAAAATTCTCGCTTCCATGGACTTGGAGACCACGAAATCATAGCGAAGCTTGCATTAAGCCGCTCAAAGTTGGAAATAGCAGCAGTGTAAATAGCAGCAGGGGGATACGAGCTCGCGTTGCCCGGATTTAGGCTGCCTGACAAACGCCGCTCTTCGACGCCCTACTCTTGACGTCTCTCGAGTTTCGCTGAAGTATCGACTTTCGCTGAAAACCACGTCGCATACATTTTATTCTGGAAAGATGGATGACGGCGGAAATGGAAGTAAGGTGTTTTTCTAGGGATCTTGGTACTCATCATGTTCGCCTACGTGAAATTTTCACTTGCCTCACCCCAGCTGGTTTTCAACTTAACATTAAAAAGTGTTACTTTGAGCCTCGCCAGTTGACGATACTAGGGCACGTCGTCTGCAAGAAAGGTGTTCTGCCTGACCCAGCGAAAGCCGGAGACGTTGCCGAATACCCCAAGTCCACTTCCATGAAGACATTTTGGAGTTTCATCGGGCTGTGTTCATATTGTTACGTGAAAGACTATTTACACGATATATTTACAGTAGTGGTTGCAGCGCTGACCGCTTCAGCTCAGAGCCCGAGCGGAGAGAGATCTTCCTTCCCTTCGTCCGGCGCACACGCGCATGCTTCAAGGGGGGCAATATGCATGTAGCCTAATCCCCGGCGGCAGAAGCGCCATCTCGGCGCAGCAGATGTCAACGTCACTGGGAGAGTGGTAGGGCTTCAAGCGTGCGACATCTACGGTATCGATGGCTCGTGTGGAAGATGAAGGCGACGAGGCGACAGGAGCAATTTCATAAGTTACAGGGGTAACCGCACGAAGGACTCGGTATGGACCTGTGTATCGAGGCAACAGTTTTTCCGACATCCCAAAGTGACGGCTGGGAGACCACAGCAGGACCAAAGAACCGGGCGAGAAGAGCACGTCTCGGTGCCTGCGATCGTACAACCTCCGATGGTTTTCTAGAGAAGTCAAAAGGCGAGTGCGGGCGGTTTCACGTGCATGGACAGCCCTGGTGATAGCGTCAAGGGCAGTGGCGTACCAACTTGTGCGCGAGTGGGGGGGCAAATCCCTCCTTGACTCGGTCGGCGGCCGTTACAATATATATATGAAACTACCAATGACGAATCATAGCAGTACGTGTTACTGGCTGAGAAGCGATTGTTAAAAGCACGTGGGGAAACAGTTCATGTGATAGGAAAAGAAACCGTTAATACGCCCGTGTAAGTGTACCCGGTGTTCTTTTTTTTCCTTCTACGTCATGAGTGGTACAGAAGGAAGCCGCTTTTTCGTGCGCATCTCAAGGGCAGTTTTCAATTTGAAAGAAACTGTAAAAGCGTTGCTTGATAGAAAACACGCTCAAGCTGTTCCTAGATCGGTGTTCCGCGAGCGACAAATGGTGCATATGAATACCTCGCGAGTTATATCGCTGGCACGAGCATGGCGTGTGGCTGTGTTGGCTAGCGCAGCAGGCTGTGGAGCGAGTGGTCGCTGGTTCGAATCCCCCGTCAGGTGGTATGGAATTTTTTCTACTGATTTATTTTTATTTATGCCTTTTTATATATAAACATACATATACATATCCGGGACATGACGGCGTCGACAGACGGTGACAGCGACGGCGAAAATCAGCCGAGAGTGCCCATATAATTGCTATCGCAATTTCCGCGATGGCCGGCTGGTGCGCTCTTGGTGGAAGGTTCAGGCAGCTCCTGAATGTCATATTGAGGGGACGTGGTTTATGAAGGCGCTAGCTTCTAGCGACCTTATTTTTTTGCTCAGCATCCCAGATTCCCCAACCAGTGGGGCTTTGTATATAAAGAACACAAAAATCAACAAACTGAAAACAACATATAAACGACATGTTAAGGGTTGTATCTGATAGATGTAACATAGTAGCATAAGTTTATTACAGAAAAGGGCGAATCAGCTTTCACGATAAGTAGGAAATAAGCTGAATGGTGATAGGTGCGCACCGAAACCTACAATAACGAAGATAATGGAGCAGCGTAAGTGAACACAGGTAACTGAAGTTTGATGGGTAAGCAGTGCAAATGTGTAGGACTACGTAGCACACTTGTAATAGGTCATCATCATCATTAACCTGACTGAGCTAAGAGAGGGCAAAGGCCTCTCCCATGCTCTGCCACTCAACCCGGTCCTGTGCTTGATGCGGCCACGTTATACCCGCAAACTTAATCTCATCTGCCCACCTCACTTTCTGGCTCCCTCTCGCGCGCTTGCCTCCTCTTGGAACCCATTCTGTTCCTCTTGATCACCAGCGGTTATCTTGCTTACGCTCTACATGCCCTGCCTCTTGCCGATACTGAATAATAGGTAATTATCTTCACAGGATAGCGCGCAATGACTACGGGGACAAAGGGAGAAGAACACGACAACACAAGCGCTATGTTGTCGTGTTCTTCTCCCTTTGTCCCCGCAGTCAGTGCGCGCTATCCTGTGAAGATGAATACATACCAAGTGGCCCAGTTTTCTGCTTTGTAGGTAATTATCATTAGTCAAGGGCCTAACTACACTGTTGAAAGGCCCTAGATTGGCTCCCAATAAAGTTAAGGAGCAAGACTTTTGGACTGTTCGTACATCTCAAACAGTTACTCATCAATGAATTGGCTCTTGCTCCATTCCCACGTCATTCACACCAGCTACGCCTATTCACAACGCACTGCACGGGGGGGAAGAGTTGAGGGCGTTTCAATTTGGAAAGGAGCGCGTCGGCCAGGGACCGTTCTGCGCATGCTCCGAAACTAACAGCCTTCCGCGCTCGCGTCTGACCATGTGTGCGCGCCGTTGCGGTTCGAGACGGAACTCGAAAGATGGCACCAGGCCACGACCACTGCGCGAGCCGAGCCGGCCAGAGGCCGGAGCTGTAATTTGACACCGGAGTGGACCCCCTGTGGTGAGCGCGGGTGCGCGACTGTGCGCGGGTCCCGGGAGACGTCAGAAGATGCACGGCTGTGCAACTGGAGAGACGCCGTATTCTTGTCTCTCCAGCAGTTTTCTTTACTTTACCTAAATAAACGTTGTTCTGTTGTTAAAGTAACCGTTGTTTTGTTTGCCAGTCTTTCCCTCCCGTCTCACCATCATCATCGTTTTGCACATCTTTAACAATTCAAAAGTGGCGTACGCCCAGAAGTCATCCACCGAGCCCAACCATGCCTGTCACTCGCAACGGAACATCTTCAACGGCTCCGACAAGCGAAGAAGATGGCGGATGGCGGAGCACCGACGGCGGGGAAGGCAGCGCAAGCCGAGGCGTGCTCGACAGTGCGTCTACCAGCGGCACCACTACGACACCCGGACCAGCTTTCGAAATGGCGGCAGTCCTTCAAGCCACCGTACAAGCAGCAGTGAGGGAAGCCATCAACGGGATAGCGCATCTCCAGTCGCAACAGACGGCAGCCATACCTGTAATCGGCGCAGGGGAGACACGGCGCCTGGTCCCTTTGTTCGACCCAACTTCGTCAAACTCGCCAACCATCGACGCGTGGATTCGACGTGTGGACGACCTAGCCGAAGTCTACCGTTGGACAGACAGAGTTACATCTTGTCACGCACTTGCAAAGTTGCATGGACCGGCGAAGATGTGGTACGACTCCCTCCTGTCTGTTAACAAAACTTGGCCCGAGTGGAAGGTGGAGCTCAAACGTGCCTTTCCCACGACAGCAGGAATGCAGAGGCTTCACCGTGAAATGGAGGACAGAATTTACAAGCAAGGTGAGCCCATCGAGTGCTACTATTATGAAAAAGTGGCGAGAGCGCGTCGTTGCAACCTGAGCGAGGAAGCTTGTATCGAATATTTGATCACCGGCCTAAACAATCAGGACACCATCCGAGCCATCAGCACGCGCACGTACGACTCTCCGGAGGAGCTTCTGCGTTGCCTGAAGCGTCTCGAAGAGCGCGTCGGAACCGTTGGTTCCCGGGACTCAAAATATTCCAAGGCGAGCGAATTTCAAAATCTTGCGGGCCACGGCAACAAGGAAAACCGAGCCGCGGAAATGGCCTTGAACGAGAATCAACAAAACCAACAAAACTCTGAACCGAAGAGGGAGACCGAACCGTCCGAACCGAGGAGAGAAACCCCCTCTTCCGAGAAAGGGGGGGCCGCACTTTTTCAACTGTAACAAGTACGGTCACCTCTCTCTCAACTGCCCGAGTCCGCAGCGGAGGGCGAGGTGCAACGTTTGCAACCGAAGCGGACACGAAGCCCGAAACTGCAGGGAAAGGGAGAGCGAGCCGCGCCTCTTTCAAAGTGTCGTGGATCTTGACATCCCTGCGGCGGACGCGGCCAACGAAAAGTACTTCATGCTGGCTAAGGTTAACGGGAAGGAAGTGAGAGCGTACGTTGACCTCGGCAGTCAGTGTGTCACTATTCGGCGTGAGGATGCAGATCGAGTCGGGATCATATACTCGGTGATGGAGAAGCCGCTGACCATTGGGGGCTACGGGTCAGGACGTGTGACACCGTGTGGTGAGGCAAACGTTAACCTTACAGTCGACCAAGCAATAGCCGACGTCCCCGTGCTGATTGTGCCAGATGAGTCACAGGCGATTCCTATCATCGTGGGGCAGCCCTTCACGGAGCAACCTCACGTTGCGGTTGTGAGGCGACGGAACACCGTGCGTATCTTTGAAGAGGAGAAGAATGTGGACGAAAGTGACGACACACTAAAGTCCATCAAAATTCCAGACCTTCCGAGGCGCCCGGTCTGCCTTTGGGCCAAAGAGGTGACAGTTGTTCCGCCGAACTACGTTGGACTTGTCAAGCCCTACGTTACGGGCAGCGAACCCAACGCCGATGTTTTCGTGGACGCCCAACCCAGGTGCCAAGAGGGGCGCGAACATTGCATACCGCGTTGCGTTGTGAACATGGATGCGGCAAACGAGACGTGCATTCCGGTAATGAGCGCTACGTACCATGAATTCACTATCAAAGCCGACGAGCGGGTTGCGCGATCAGAGGTCTGCTACCTCGATGAAGAGCCGATGCAGGACGTGAAATTAAGCTGCAGTGCCACGCGACCATGTTCAACGGCGACCGCGAACGTCAAAACGGGCCCAAGCGTCACACCGGAGCACCGTGAGAAACTCGACCGACTCATCGAGGAGTATGGCGACTGTTTTGCCGACAGCATCGCAGACATCAGCCGCACTAAAGCAGCGGGACTGAAGATCAAAATGACAACCGTAGAACCTGTAAGGTTTCGCCCATGTCGACTTTCTTTTGTGGAGAGAGAGCATTCGCGAAGACGTAATAGCACTGAAACAGCAGGGAGGACAGCTTACAGCAGCACCGCTCCAGTCCACGGGCTGAAGCTCTGGGGCCAGAAAGACAGAGTGATACCGACCGGGACGTTCGGTAATTGCAGGACGCCCGAGTGTGCGCGCCGTTGCGGTTCGAGACGGAACTCGAAAGATGGCGCCAGGCCACGCCACTGCGCGAGCCGAGCCGGCCAGAGGCCGGAGCTGTAATTTGACACCGGAGTGGACCCCGTGTGGTGAGCGCGGGTGCGCGACTGTGCGCGGGTCCCGGGAGAAGTCAGAAGAGGGACGGCTGTGCAACTGGAGAGACGCCGTATTCTTGTCTCTCCAGCAGTTTTCTTTACCTAAATAAACGTTGTTCTGTTGTTAAAGTAACCGTTGTTTTGTTAGCCAGTCTTTCCCTCCCGTCTCATCATCATCATCGTTTTGCACATCTTTAACACATGCGTCAAACTATTTGCATTTTTCGTAGGGTGCCTTGATGCGCGCTTTCTGCGCACGCATCGAGGCACACTGCGTCGCCCTTTCCGGAGGTGCACTGAGGCACAGGGGCGGAGCCACGTTTCTTTTTGTCGTTGTTTGTTTCCTGACGCCATTTCCGTTTCTCCTTTTTTTTTAACACGAAAGTGTTTTATGCCGGGGTCCACCACGGCTCCTCTGACGTATTTCCGTCACGGATATGACGTTGTAAAATATAAACTAACATAATGAGATTAAAGAAAAATTAGAAGAAAAAGTTTCGTCGCCGGGCGTCGAACCTACGACCTCTCGCTCCGCAGCGCGCGGCGCGAAACCACTCGGCTACGGGAACGTACGACCTCAGCTTGCTAACGGCAAGCTATTTATACACACCATATACCATTGGCGGTCCTCAGAGCTCCTCGACTTGAGCGCGTTTTCGTCATCACTAGCGAGATGGCGCGAAGGTGTCACGGAGCGCGCACTCTGAAGGTCGTCGCGCCTCTCGCTGGGAAGAGCGTGCGCCTCCACGGGGCGTGGTCGCTGTTGCGAGCGCGCTTATCTCTTGATCGGGGCATTCGGGCGCTTCGCACGCCTTGTGTTTCCACCGCAAGTTTCCTTTGAAGTTACAGTCGTTAAAGAGTGCACGAAGGTCGCTTCGTTCGCCGCAGCGGCCGCGTTTACGAATGGAGCGCGCCGCTTACACACGAAGTAATAATTGTGGCAGTTGTTCGCTCTCGTCCTGTGTATGCTTGTACGTTCGTTTCGTGCGTCTTTGTGTTAGAGCAGCGCGCTTTAAATGTCGAGCTGTGACAGTTAGTCCGTGCTCGTCTTGTGTATACTCATTTCGTCCGTCCTTTATGCTTGAGGTACGCGCTGCATGTTTCGAGCTGCTTGCCGTTCTTCACGTCACATTACAATTTGTTGCCGCAGCATTCATTCCTTCTCCCTTGTGGCGAAACAATGCACAATAAACGCTCAACTACTTATGTGAATACACGTTTCACTTTCGTGTTATACCGATTCCTTTGACAGCGGGATCAGCCATGTTTTTCTCTATATATCTTTTTCAGCGCGGAGCGGCCGAATGTTTCTGAAGTCATTGTCGTTGCTTACTTCGTTTGTTTTCTTTTTCTCGCGCTGGTAGGGACAGCACTACGCGTCGCGTGGACTCGACAGCGCCGACGAGCATACACGGGTGCATTTGATCGCAGGTTTGATCACAACTTAGTATGAGGTGCCGCTGCATGGTCACTTTTAATTGCGATTTGGCTTACTTCCGAGCCAAACTAGATTCGTGTCTGCCCTGATCGCGATCAAAGGTGTCCGCGCGACACCGGCATGGTGTGAAAGCAAGCTCGACGGCACGCAGAAGTTCGAGCCATCGTGGTAACGGCTAGGTATGACGGTGGATAGGCAGGTCGTTGGAGGCGCGCATTATATTTGTAAACACCTTGTCGCGATTACGAAGATAATTAAGCCTCCTGTGTTCCCGAAGAACCTGTGTTGGAAACTGGACGTGCTAGAGCGTTCGCCTGATGTCAACTGAGTTCAGTAAAAAACTCTGCAATGAAACTACTAGCTGCCACTCGCACGTTAATTCACATGCTCTGGCGGAGCCCCTGATTACAGGGTTCTCAACGCACTACCGAAGATGAATGGAGTTGTGCGCTAAGGAGCTAGAACTTCTGCATGAACTCAGGGCCGACCAGAGGGCCTGTGACGCGTGTAGCGATCACGCTATGCCTTGACCCAGCGGGTCAGTCGCCCCGCCGGACCAGAGCCAAAAGGGATTGTCTCGCCACGGCGTGACGGAGGAGACAACGGGAGCCGACTACACGAGACGGCGCCCACGGCTTGACGACGACGGCGCTGGTCAAGGGATTACCTCTCCCCGGAGTGATTCCACGAACCTGGCCCATCTCGAAAGTGCGGGCTAAAACTTTCCCGTGGGAGAGCAGCGCGCCGCCGCCCCAAAAGGGGTCGATGAGCACGTGCGTCTTCCGTTCTCCCCCTCCCTGTTCTACGGCGGCACTGCGACTAGTGGCAAGGGTGTGTGTGTATGTGCGGGCCAGTGTTGTGCCTCTAGGAACATACATGAAGGGCGTGTCCCTTTCCGAGGACGGTGGTTCACTGAGAGGAACTTCCACATCACCATTGGTCCGCATTGTTTTGTGTAGTGGTCCCCAACCTAGGGACCTAGGGAATGGGGGCCAACAAAAAGGGTGTGCGGCGCCTCGCCGAGGCGTCTTCTGTCTTCATGTCGACAACTCACTGAAAATGTAAATAAACCCGTTGAGTTTGCTCTAAGCTCTCCCCCTGTCCTGACTCGACGGAGCGACGGCGACCGGCCCCGCTACCCGCAGACTGCGGTCGCCACGACGCGCTACACGCGGCGTCAGGTTGAGGCTAGGCCTATCCGTCCCGACGTGGGTGAGCGGCCCGCTGCTCTAACGCCTTGAGCGAGAGCTTTCCTCGGGATCTAAATAAAATTATCTGTTTGTCTGTCTGCTCGACGAGTTAACTGGGTGAGTGGATCATTAGTTCATGCGCGCTGGAGAAGTCGGTACTTCAAATAGAATGCGTCCAATGTCGACCGCACCCGGGATAAAGCGTTGGCCGTCGTACCAGTACCGGACATTACTCGGTTGTTTTGATATAAAACACGCACTGGAACGGGGGCTGGCAGGCTGGTGCGTCGGAGGAACACGGACAATGAATCGAGCAATGTTGCAGGAACAAAAGCAACAAACCGTGTATCAGTGCCGTGTATGATTTTGTTGCCACCGTCAAACAGCTGTCATCGCGATCTCTCGAACTTCTGCTTGCCGTCGAGCTTGCTTTCACGCCATAGCGATGTCGCGCGGACACTTTTGATCGCGATCAGGGCCGAGACAGGTCTAGTTCGGCTCGAAAGTTAGCCAAATCGCAATTAAAAGTGACCATGCACAGTGGCGTACCAACTTGTGCGCGAGTGGGGGGGGCAAATCCCTCCTTGACTCGGTCGGCGGCCGTTACAATATATATATGAAACTACCAATGACGAATCATAGCAGTACGTGTTACTGGCTGAGAAGCGATTGTTAAAAGCACGTGGGGAAACAGTTCATGTGATAGGAAAAGAAACCGTTAATACGCCCGTGTGCATTTACGCAAGAAAAGGGAGTAAAAAAATGAAGCCACAATACACATTGACACGGGCATTCAGCAATTTTCCTTTATTAACCGTGACAATACGTGTCGCCGGCAGAAACGTCAATAACACGTCATAGGTTCAACTGCGAGCAGATTATCGATAAAGATAAACGCGTGCGCAGCATTTTGTCATGATCCCACAAGAATGAAAAAAAATTGGAAACTAATCTATCTGCGTGAAAGCATAGCAGAAATAAAAGCGGGGAAAGTCAGGAGCATTTAGGAAATTGAATGGGTAGAAAGGAAAGCTACATTTATACATAAAGAGAGACAATTAACTTCATCCGTGCTCACTTTCATGGTATTTTTCATATACAGAGAGACAATATGCTCAGCTGCGTTTAGCAACATCATAGTAAAATTAGACAGTCAGGCATATGCGTGTTGTGCATGTAATAGTATTACAAGCAACACTTTTTAGACATTAATCACGTACCTTTATGTATAGTACAATTACGTGGATAGCGGCCCTCCCAGCAGTATAATTCAATTAAATTTTGTTAATGTCGAAAAGTTGTTCATGATTAATAGCGTTTTAAATGCGAAGCATTTCTTAGCGAACTTCGGCGACCTTGAGCGTATCTATCTATCTAGCCGCCTACGACTTTGTGCTCTCCTGGCCGTATCGTTAATGGGATTTATATCAAATTCGGTATGGCATAACATGACTGTATGACGAACATAAATGTCTGGTCATATCATAAAATTCATGAATAAGTTGTCATGGAAAGTATTGATTTACATGCCATGCTCATGGCGCGTTCGCGGCCGTTTCGTTAGGTTGTTATACACCAAACTTGGTATCGAGTGACGTGCTGTATGACGAACATAAATGACAAGTGGTAATATGGAGGAAAGAAGTGTAAACTTAAGGGCTCGTTTGATTTGTTAAACACAATGTTAATTAGAACTAACAGACAATGATGCCAAGGAAAGTATAGGGGATGTCATTAGAAGTAATTGTAATGTAAATCAGAAGAAAAAAAAAGTGGAAGAAAAGATCACTTGCCACCGACAGGGACCGAACCTGCGACCTTCGAATAACGCGTCCGATGCTCTACCACTGAGCTACGGTGGCGGTCATCCCTCCGTCCACTTTATAGGGTATATATGTTCATTTCAACGTGGGAGCGTCAGTCAGCGCCGCCTGTTGCCATTACGGCGAGTGTGGAACACTCTTTTTGCCTCTGGTCGTCACGTAGCACGTGATATTAATACGGGCTGGCAGCTGACTAATAATCCCTCGCACACCACCTGAAGGCATCAAGTCTGCCAGAACGAGACCCTCGCTAAGAATGAAGGAAAGAAGTGTAAACTTAAGGGCTCGTTTGATTTGTTAAACACAATGTTAATTAGAACTAACAAACAATGATGCCAGTAAGGTATAGGGGATGTCATTAGAAGTAATTGTAATGTAAATCAGAAGAAAGAAAAGTGCAAGAAAAGATAACTTGCCGCCGGCAGGGACCGAGTGGTAATATGGAAATCATTACATGTCATGTGCGACATGACTTGCATGCCACGCTCATGGCGCGCACGCGGGCGTTTCGTTAGCTTGATATACAACAAATTTGGTATTGTGCGACGTGACTATATGACGAACATAAATGACAAGTGGCAATATGGAAATCATGACATGTCATGAGCGTCATGACTTGCGCCACGCTCATGGCGTGCTCGCGGCCGTTTCGTTAGCTTGATATACACCAAATTTGGGATTGAGTGACGTGACTGTATGACGAACATAAATGACAAGTGGTGAAATGGAAATCATGGCTTGTCATGTGCGACATGACTTGCATGCCACGCTCATGGCGCGCTCACGGCCGTTTCGTTAGCTTGAGATACACCAAATTTGGTATTGAGTGACATGACTGTATCACGAACATAAATGACAGGTCCTAACATGTAAAACATGACATGCAAATTATGTGAAGCAAGATTTGCTCCTTCCTGGCTGCTTCGCATTACATCGATTCCCACAGTGCGTGGGATCTGCCGGCTTTTTTTAATGCTGTAGCAATGACTGCATCTTTTCTGTTTCTTAATAAATACTGCACTTACTTGCATATATTCAGCTTAGCGTATATTGCTTACATTTCGCCTTCTTTGATCCTAGTCGAAATCGTTTTTCTAGCGTGTGGCTATTATGTTACTATTATTGTTAAATTGTCAGCCACAAGCTTTCTTTCAAGAATTAAAAAGTTGTGTTTTTAGAGGCATAGTACATTGCCTAAGGTCATTGTATTTGTATTTGCAACATTGCTTGGAGGGCCCTTGGGCACTTCAAAGTAAATACGCCAATGCAGTGGTGTAACCACATATCTTTTTTCTAAAAAAATGTGGGCCATTATAGCGTTCAGCTACCCGGCATTGTTTCCTTCCACATAGGTCCTTAGTTGTTTAACATTGGTCGAAATTTGCTAAGTCATGCACAGAGCACCTGCTCTTGAAACGATGCAACGAATAACGGGAAAATTAGCTATCGCGTAATCACTACTTATGCACGACTACGTGGAAAATAAAAGAATAAGTTATTTACAATACGTCATATTGTCGGCCATTGGCTCTTCGGCATTTGTCAAAAATTTTCGATGCGCCATAAAATCGCTTTCTCGTTATGCGACGTCACAAATCTGAAATCTCGTTGCACTAAAATGACGTGTGCAAACAGTGTCTCCTTCGGAACATAATTCAAGAAGACTGTCCGCCGATCACATTGGCAGTGGCTACTTATAGCAGTTGGCGAGATGTATTCATATGAGTATATTAAAATTTTCAATTGTAGTATAACGACGTTGAGATGTTTGCGCGTGTATAACTGTTTCAACTCACCCATGCTGAGAGAAAGGGCGAGTGACAATTATGCAGCGCTGCGCGAGTGGGCTCCTTTGCCGTCCGAGTTGTATTTCGCGCTGTAAAGGGCAATTTAAGAAAAATCAAGACCAACTAGCCCGGCTGTTAACTCAGCCTTCTTTGTCCAGAAACGCGTGGAACTTGACCATTTCCCTCGTCCGGTAGATCAAGTTGCAAGCCTGAAAGCGGGGCTTCCCTATGTGTTTGAGTCCACTGCCTTATTCGTCACCTTTCCGCAAGCCGCCGCGATCCCTTCAAGCTAACATAGAATAAGTAAGGCCAAGCAGGCTGATCGGAGACTAAAACGGAAAGATTTTTCATCGCTTCCGGTTCGGACAAGCTGAAATACTTAACACTTCTGGGCACAGATCGGCTCCCAGCAGCTTGGGTAGAGAGAAGCGGCGGTGCTATTCGTTTTGGGGAAAAATGCGTTTTCTGAAAAAGGAACAGGTATGATTGGTCCATAAAACGTTTCCTGGTTCCCGCTCATATTTGCGTCGTTAATGATTTAAATTTCAGGCCAGGGAGAGCAGACTAAAAGCATAACAGAGTGATCTAGCGCCATAGAGCGCCTGCTCAGCGGTAGCCTGCTCTGCAATGCTGGAACGCAATGTGCGAAAGCGTCGAATAAGTGCCTGCACCGCTGAGAGCCGACAGTGCTTGGTTGTGAGACATGGAGGACAATATTCACGGCGGAAGCGTAGGAAAATTTGATTTTATAATTACGCAATTTCTGTGTTGAAGGAAAACTTCGACTCAGTTTGTTTCCCAGCGTGCAGGCGACAGTGGCCACTGGCGAAAAGTGGGGGGGGGGGGGGGGGCTCCGCCCCTCTATCTTTCTTCAGTGGGGGGGGCTAGCGCCCCCCTTGCCCCCCGGTTGGTACGCCTATGGTCAAGGGCATATTCGCTTGTCGATACTGTGGAAAACGGGATGATGGTGTCTAGGGGCAACGTTGGTTGTCGGCCGAACCACAGAAAAAATGGAGAGCAACCGCCAGTGTGGTGGCGCGAAGAATTGTACGCAAATGTCACGTACGGAAAAGCAAGGTCCCAGCCACAGTGGTCGGAGGAAACATGCTTTGCAAGCGTGTCTGTAAGTGTTCAATTGAGACGCTCCGTCAGGCCATTTGTCTGCGGATGGTACGACGTAGTGAGCTTGTGCCTCGTTGCACATGACTGCAGAATGTCGGCTATGACCTTCGACACAAATGTGCGGCCACGGTCCGTAAGCAGCTGTCGTGGAGCTCCATGTTGCAAAATCACGTCGTGTAGGAGGAAGTCGGCGACATCTGTGGCGCAGCTTGTTGGAAGAGCTCGTGTGATGGCGTAGCGCGTGGCTTAGTCTGTGGCCACAGCTATCCACTTGTTGCCAGAGGAAAACAGGGAAAAGGGCCAAGTAAGTCCAAGCCAACGCGAAAGAACGGTTCTGACGAAATGTGAAGGGTTTGAAGGCACCCGGCGGGAAGCGTCGATGGTGTTTTGCGGCGCTGACATTTCTCACACGCCGCAACGTATCTTCTGACGGAGCGTACAAGCCCTGGCCAAAAGAAGCGTCGGCGGATCCGGTCGTAAGTGCGCGATACAAGAAGGTGACCGGCGTTGGAAGGTCATGAAGCTCGTGAAGGACAGCCGAGCGGAGGTGTTTCGGAATAACAAGCAGCAGGGCTGGTCCATCTGGCTGAAAATTGTGGCGGTGGAGTGCACCATCTTGGCGGACGAACGAGCGATGGGACCGGTCGGTAGACGATGATTCTGGGCGTTCGATGATAGTACGTAAGAACGCATCATGGCGTTGTTCGTTGCCAGTGTTCTTCAGTAAGGAAACTGAAAAAACGCAAGCGTCGGTGTTGGTTTCAGGGATGGTGCTCGATTCATCGACCGGGTAGCGAGACAGGCTGTCTGCGGCTTGATGTAGGCGTCCCGGCTTGTACGTCACTGTGTAGGTATATTCTTGGAGTCACAGAGCCCAGCGACCAAGCCGGCCAGTAGGATCCTTTAGTGACGAAAGCCAACAGAGCGCATGATGGTCCGTTATTACAGAGAAATGCGTGCCATATAAATATGGGTGGAACTTCAAGACTGCCCAGACAAAGACAGTCACGCTCTGTAATGCAATAGTTGCGCTCAGCAGCTGTAAGGAGGCGGCTGGGCTAGGCGACAACGCGGTTGTGTCCCTGTTGTCGTTGGGCTAGGACGGCGCCGATCCCGTGATCACTAGCATCGGTTCGGACCTCTGTCGGAGCGGATTGGTCAAAGTGGGCCAATATAGGTGGCGTTGTCAAAAGTGTGACGAGGTGAGAAAAAACGGCGGTTTGAGCGGGACGCCGCGTAAAAGGCACGTCTTTCTTCAGAAGTTCAGTGAGTGGTCGAGCGATTGTTGCAAAGTCTTCCATGAACCTTCTGAAGTAGGAACAGAATCCCACAAAACTCCGGACGTCTTTGGCTGACTGGGGTACAGGAAAACTCGTGACTGCATGAATTTTCTGTGGGTCTGGCTGCACACCTGAAGCATCGACGAGGTGGCCCAAGACCGTAATCTGCCGGCGGCCGAAGTGGCGCTTCGACGAGTTCAGTTGGGGGCCAGCTGTGCGGAAGACGTCAAGAATAGCTCACAAATGCCGAAGGTGGATCCCAAATGTAGGCGAATATACAAGGACATCGTCGAGGTAATAAAGGCAGGTTGTCCATTTGAATCCTTGTAGCAGACAGTCCATCATACGCTCGAACGTGGCTGGGGCGTTGCACAGACCGAACGGCATAACCTTGCAGTGGTATAGGCCATCGAGAGTTACAAACGCAGTCTTTTCTTGGTCTTTCTCATCCGTAGCAATCTGCCAGTAGCCAGAGCGTAGGTCTATTGAAGAAAAGTAACGCGCGCCGTGCAGGCAGTCAAGAGCGTCGTCAATTCGTGGCAAATGGTAAACGTCCTTTTTCGTAATTCGATTCAGATGGCGGTAATCAATGCAGAAGCGCCACCTGTCGTCTTTCTTTTTAACCAACACGACGGGTGACGCCCAAGGGCTCGATAAGGGTTCAATAATGCCTCTGGCTAGCATCTTGTTCACTTCTTTTTGAATGACCTTACGCTCTACGGCAGACACCGGATATGGTCGGCGGTGAATGGGATGAGAATGGCCGGTGTTTATGCGGTGTTTTACAAGCGAAGTCTGGCCTAGTGGTCGATTATAGACGTTGAAGATGCTGCGGTAAGAAGCCAAAAGGCGGCTTAGAGCGGCTTATTGGTCAGGTTCGAGGTCCGGGGCGATCATGTGATGTATTGCCATGTCGAGGCATGTGGTATCCGGCGGGTGACAAGGAACATCTGAGCACACGTCTGCAGCGAAAATGGTGACGTGGTCATCTGACAAGGATCGGAGCTTGGCGACTGAGATGCCTTTGGGTAGCACTTGCTTCGTGAAGCCGAAATTTACAACAGGGAGATAGATCCGGTTAGCGGCTACGGTGACAACGCAGTGTGGTACAGTGATGTCGCGCGCCAGAAGGACATCAGCAATACGCGTGACGACGTAGTCCCCATCAAGCACCGGTGAAGACGTTGCCAATTCGACGAATGTTAGGTTTAGGCGGCATGCGGATAACGTCTGTGGTACAGAGGCTGTCCTGGAGTTTGGGGCTAGTATCTGGCAGAAGTTCCAAGCAAAGAGTACCGGCAGAACAGTCGATCAGGGAAGAATGCGTCGAGAGGAAGTCCGCCCCTAAGATGAGGTCGTGAGGGCAACTGCTGAGCACGGTAAAGAGGACGGGAACGTGGCGGCCGGCAATGTTTATTCGAGCGGTACACATCCCCGTGACGGCAACAGTTCCGCCATCGGCGACGCGTACGGCTTTAGTTGTAGCAGGCGTGAGTACTTTCTTAAGTCGACGGCAGAGATGCGCACTGATGATAGACACCTGAGCTCCAGTATCAATTAACGCCGTCATAGAAATAGCGTTGACGTGACAGCCGTGTTCGGTAGCCGAGCGAATTGAGGCACAACGCGGCGGCTTTTGGTCCTTTCGAAGCGGCAGCATTCCTTAATGATGAGGTCGATGGTCGACACATTTGTGTATACCAGCAAATTGAAAGCGTCGTCCGCGATGCCTTTGAGTACGTGGCCCACCTTGTGAACCTCGGACATTTGCTCGTCCACTTTTCGGCACAGCGCGAGTACGTCCTGAATGTACAAGACGTACGACTCGGTCGATGACTGGACACGGGTGGCAAGTGCCTTGCGGGCTGCCGTTTGGCGACCGAACGGGTCCCCAAAGACGTCGCGTAGTCGCTCCTTGAAGATATCCAAGCTGGTGAGCTCGGTCTCATGGTTCTCGAACCAGACACGCGGGGTGCCTCCCAAGTAGAAGATTACGTTCGTAAGCATCATGGTGGGGTCCCATCGGTGAGTTTGGCTAACACGCTCGTATATGCTGAGCCAGTGTAGTCAACGTCAAGGCCAGCTTGGGCGGAAAATGTACCGGGGTCGCGGGCAATATCTTCGCTGATTTGTGCGCGACTTTGCTTCCATCATCGCCCCCCCTTACCAATCTTCTGACAGCCTCCAGCAGCCTCTCTGCTTGGTCACGAGACTGCGACGCATCCTTCCAAATGCAGGCCCATAGCCAGGAATTTTTTTCGGGGGGGGGGGGGGGGCATTTGTTGAACGCCTTGAAAAACTACCATTTTTTTTATTATTTTTCCTCGGTTAAACACCCCTTCCACCCGAATTTCGAAGGGGGAGGGGGGGCAGGCCCCTAGCCCCCGCCCCCCCCCCCCCCCGCACTGCCTACGGGCCTCTCCACATGCTACCACGCTTAATAAAATCGCCTCCAATTCGCCTCGTGTGCCACCGATGGCGGCGCTCCGGTGACGCAAGGGTGGGGATTCGGCTTTTGTCGTCTGCTACGCTCTGGCTAAAACAGCAGTATTTTCGTTATAGTTCGCTCGGCGTCGCACGGCGTTCCTCCACTACTAGCTGCATTTTCTTCTAATGATATTTTTTTAGTTGACTGCTAGCATACAGGAGGTTTAGAAACGTTAACATTTAACATATCTTCTGTATACCCACAGCCATCGCGGTCAGGTTCATGCCCCCGAGTTCGTAGCGTCACTCACTGGGCTGGGTGGCGTTGAAACAGCTTACGTGAAAGCGCGAACGCCCCCCGCCAAGTGAGTTAAAGAGAGTCTACGCTGCTTTAGAATCGAAGCGCGATCAATTTTGCGGCTTATTCGCAGAAATCTGCGTTCTGTAAACAGACTTGAGTTGAGCCAATTGTACTCATGTGGACTTGTGCACATACGACGTTGACCGACAAAATGAAATCGATGCCTTCATTGACCGGTGGGCCATTACGGACAACTAGCACAGATTGGACGAGTGGATGCAAATAGGATCGCTCTGAATGAAACGCCAGCAGTGGTGCGCGTAGTACACTTCACCCTTATGATTAGAGATAGATACGCTCATGCGGTTTGCCGTTCGTGAGCCACATTGATGATTTCGATCGCGCCCGCAGTGCCTAATCGACTGTGCGGGCCTCTCAATGGTGATGACAGGATGGCGCGCACTATACAATTTCTAATGCTTGGGCAACGCGATCCGCTGTTCGTGTTTCATTTGACACCTTAAGGAGCACTGACAACTGGGCGAATTGACATCGATACCGATAGTTGACACCAATAGTTCAGCTTGGTAAGCAGTAGGAAAATTCGGCAAACGTGTCCAGGAAGAGGAGAAAGAGAGCTCTTTCCCACCATTCTTTTGGCCCCTTTGGCTGGTTATTTCTATTTTTACCGTGCTGTAAGAAGATTGAATATTTTAAGGTGAAAGCCTTTGATTCCTCATCAAACGCGAAAATTGACCGTCGGCGTCCCGCGTCGCCAGCGTCAACACGAGTGATGCGAAAATTCATCACACAATGACGTCATCATGACATCACAAACTGACAGAATTTGTCACGTCATAACGCCATGTCACACGATGACGTCATCACATGACACCGTCGCTTTGCATTGCCTCAGTGATCGGTGGGCCGATCTCGGAGGCGATGCAAAACCAGGAGATTTGTAGAAATCTTGCAATGCCTCCGATCCTGAAGGCAGTGTAAAACCATGTTACGTTCAGAAAGCATTCGGAGGGGGGCGGCGAAGTAATACATCGACTGAAGAAAAAGATGGTCTTCGCCTTCGACTGAACTTAGGCAAATGCATAAGAAACCCGATGTCTTTTTAGTACAGTGATCGCACCAAGCCCTATTAGAAGACGACCGTTGCCACTGATTTACAGTATTTTACTGCAAATACACCTTCTAACGACTTGCGATGCAAAAACTTTGTATTTACCTACGTTGGTATCGTTACACTAATTCTGTTCAGCATACGTTGAGACCACCGTGACCAAGTGAACACACGTCGATTTATTAACGTAAGAATTAAAATATATTGAAAAAAGAAGACGAACTCCGCACAACCTACCAATATTTTATATCAGCGTGGTGCATCCCCTTTTGACTCACTCTGGTTATCTCGTGTTTAAGTACATACGACGCGCTTACACAGCAGCTGCTAAAAATGTGGATTTCATGAAACGTTGTTGCCGGTAACGCTATTTCATTTTTTTTTGAATCACATCACACGTCGTTTGTCACGCGCTTAAAACTTCGAACAGAGGATCTGAACCGAAGGAGCCGGCTTGCCAACCCAACACGCGTAGCACGCAGCATACATTTATTGCGCTTAACACAGACATGAAAGCCGAAGCCCGAACGCTGAAGACATTGATCCAAAACTGGCGGGAAAGTAATTTTGAGTGCGCCACGGCCATACAACAGTCGCGAAGAGAAATCGTCGCCATAGAAGTAGATGTACACAATGATGCCTAGCAGACGACACCAGGAGCAATCAACACAGAACGTGCTCCTGACGGCAACTCCGCTCGATTTTGCAGGGCATTTTGCTTTAACAATAAGGAGAAATTGCTTTATGAACTTGCCCACTAACGTTTCAATAACTCGAGCACGATAGACAGGCCGGTAGCGTAGAGCAGCCTTCACCTGGCGAACGCGCGCGTGAAGAGCTGCATCCGAGGTCCTCTCCATGACGTCACAAGCGAGAGGACGCCACTCAAAGATCTCGAGGCGAATACCGGCTGTCGAATGCTCAGGCAGACAGAAAAGACCCCGCCCATCTTTAGCGAGCTTGAAAAAACGCGAGGACGGTAGGCGGGGGGGGGGGGGGGGGGTCGCTCTAGCACAAACTATGACCTTTGATTGTACGAGCGCGGTCGCCGCTGGCGCGCGCGTTATCTGGGTATTTCGGCAGCCGTCAGCGAGCTGCTCGTACATCATTCTACCTGCTGCGCTCTGAACGTGAAGAGACGGTGCGAAAAACGTGCCTTCAGCAGCCGCATTCTCTTGCACCAGCGTTTTTCAGAGTTTCGTGAGATCGGATCCAAAAGAGTTAGCTCCCAGCCTCACTTCGTATAACATTACAATGTGTTGCTATCGCATTTATTGCTTCACCCTTGCGGTGAAACTGTGACTTTTATAGCAGTCTATTAAACGTTACATTTGTATTCGTATGATTCACGAAGCTATATTCAAGCGTTTCTCTACCCTAATGGAAAATTCTAACGAAAGTTACGTGTGATATACACACTGTAAAACCATAAAACGCCCTTCGTTTCAATAATACTGATGTATGTGCTCTAACGTGGCTGCTGACGTTATGTCAGACCATAATTACCCAGTGTAGTCACCAGTAGACACCAGTTTAATCGACGTTCCTGGTAAGTCCACGATGTGTACACAACTACTACACTTAACTTCGATCCACCTCGTAACACTTGCCTCAAACCCCCCCAAAATTCAGTACACGCTTCGGCATTACGCTTCGCGTAACCAACATCGCGGACTAATACAAGAACAACATTTCAGCTTACCACTGCTAGTGTTGGTGGTACGCACGATATTGGTGGCGTTCTTACGGAACTATGAATAACCAGTTCTCACATTTGCTTGTTTTATAGATACGTCAATGAGTACAAAATTTCTTGATTTGTTTACTGAGTAGAACACCCATCCGCCTCATGACGTTATGTTCATTTCAAATGCGCCCCATAGAAAACTTCGTGATGCATGGATGCTTTGCATAACATTGATTCGAACGGTACGTTGGGTCCGTGGATTTTTATTTAAGTGAACTTAGTCAACTTTATTATTCATGTTCGCATCGGCAAAAAAAATTTGAAGGACACTTTGTACATTCCAAAGTGTGTACGGCGAAAGCGTGACCATTCGACTGACTACCCCATGTCTTTTCTTCTTTTACGCTCTCAGTGGGATAACACTCAAACGGAATGTATGCGTGTTTTCTTTATTATTTTTTTAGCTTGAATCGCAGCGAGACGCGAGACTAATCTTCCCCCCGTTCGCATGCGTTCGGATTTTCTCGCCCTTTGCGCAACGTGCAAACGCCATCCGCGTTCCAGCGCTTAAATTGACGGACCCTTTGTAAATTATCAAGTGTGTTCCGCGAACGCCCGTGTCCATTGAGACGGTGTCGGTCAGAATGATTCCAAACGCTGGGCACAACGACGCTACGCAAGCAAAGCGCGAGCGCTGTAGAGTCCAACGCGACCGGCGTCCGTTTGCGCACACCGGCGGCCACCTGGCTCCGTGACAGGGTTCGGACGGACGGCACGGACAGGCGGACGGACGGATGGATGGATGAACGGACACGGACGGGCACGGACGGATGGACGTGAGCATCAGACATTAAAGGCATTCGCCTTAATATTGACATTGAGCTGTAGGTTGCCTAGTATAGCCCCGCCACCCGCAGCGGAGGTCGAGTGGTTATGGTGCTCGACAGCTGACCCGCAGGTTGCGGGATGGAATCCCGGCCGCGGAGGCCGCATCTCCATCGAGGCGAAAATGCTCGAGGCCCGTTTACATAGATTTTGGTGGACGTTAAAAAACCCCAGGTAGTCGGAAAATCCGGAGCCCTCCAGCACGGCCTTTCACAATCATGTCGTGATTTTGGGACGTTAAAATTATTATATTGTTTGAATAGCCCAATAATCTTGCATTAACGTTGTGCTGAAATCTGCCTGGTTGTTTCTTTTTTTCGTGAAAGAGAAAGCGCGCTTAACTATTGTATCAGATTCCGCATTTTCTGAGAGAACATCCTACTGTAGCTACTCTGATTGAGGATATAGAGTCGTACTACACTTTTAAAAGGTTGATACAGTCACACTTACTATCTGCACAAACATAATCACCATTATCATAAACATTGTTTTGTATTCCCAAAAGTATTTGATGTTCTGAATTTTCGAAACCTTATGTACTGAATATCTTATTTTCGTCATGTAAAATCACATTCACGTTTGGTTGTGTTTTTCAAACTGTGTTTCATTTGTTGGTCACATGAACTACCTATTGATGACATTGTCTGCACCAATTCGGTCATTCTTTTGTTCTCTTATACACATATCACTTCCATGTAGCAATTCTCATTTATGCTTTTTTCCTTGTTCACTGTCAATCCTACTCTGAGAAATGTGCCATTTTAGGGGGGATTTTGGGTTTACAGGGGGCAGGCGCCTCGTCAGGCTTTTATGCCTTTTCGCCGGTCCCCTTGGCAAATTGTACTTTTTTACTTTTTGTCTGAAAATGAACTTTCAATTTCAATTTCAATTCAACGTGCGCTCACGCGTTGCTACTCGAGCACTTCCAGGCGTCGTTTCGTTTATTCACGGCTGCCGTCGTTCATCGCTGGATTGTGCAGGGCATCACGCTCTTTGAAGAACGCAGCAGGAAAACACGCTGTTGAAAAGCAACGATTATGATTACAGCACAAAGGAAATGCTTGATTTTGTTGTTTTTTGAAGCGGCGTGCCACTTAAAGCTAATATTTTGCAGATTCAAGCAAGAGTAAGGTAATTTACTAATTTAAGTTAACACTAAAGCAATGAAAGATATACCGGTGATATGTAAACACGACTGCTGCTACTATAAAGCAGGCAGAACTTTCCTAGAGTGCATGGACTTTTCTTTCACCGTTGGTCCAACTTAGTGGGGACCCTGTAAATCTAGCTAAGGTATGGAAGAGACTCACTGAAAGTTGGAGGGGGGAGGCCTACGCTAGAACATTTTTTCACGTGATAATCGTACAAGTATTGAGGATAACACCCGTAAGCCCGACTCATCGTTTGACTGGAATCGGTTAACCTGCCAATAACCAGAGCTCGTACCTACCTCGTCGACATAGCACAGCACGTCAGCGTAAGTGAACTAACAAAATGTGTTGGCTTACGCGTAAAATGACGCCGCGAAGGACGCCTACAGGCTGCGGTTGCGAAACGCGTGATGGAACAGTGTCGACAAAACCGAAGAATCTTGCCGATGGTGATGTGGCTTTCGAATATAGACACGTAGGAGGTGTTAGTAGAATGGCCAGAGGAAGGCCTATTCGCATGAAGCTTCGATGGAAAAGTGGTTGAAAAATAAATGGTGAGCAACACCAACGAAAAAGGGGGGTAAGGTAACCATGCAGTTTCCTGATTATATACTAGAGGGAAATCGGGCGTTAGTGTCTATGGGGTCCCTCATGCGGATTTTTATGTGGATTTGTCTGAACACCGTTCTTTCGGCTCCGTTTGGCTCCTGGTGGCCTGCAGGCGCTTTGTCGTTTTTAGGCTAACCTTTTTAGGCTAACCAGTTTAAATCATCTCACGAAGTTCTCACCAATCCATTCGGTCAGTTCACAAGGATCCAAAAAAACAAAAAAACAACAACAATAAACACAGCCACAAGGGCGTTTGAAGCAACAAGATTAGGCAAACCCATGTACTACGCATCCCTGCCAAGGTGGCTGAATGATCACAGCGTCAGAGTACGCTCTAGTAATTATTGTAGGAAACCCTATACAGGTAAATACATCAGTTTCCAGGGAAGCGCGACTAACGGATGATGAGGAAGACACCATCCGTAAAACAAATTGACGTAGAATTTTGTAATATAGCGGTTAGATATCAGATATATTTTTTGCAGCCATAGGAGAAAATGCAGGGAAGGGGGGGCTGTCCACTGGTTTATACGCCGCTATAGAAAACGAAGGCTCGTTAAAAATTCTACATATAGTCACGTGACCACTCAACGCGGAGGGGTTATAGCGTGTGTGAGGAGCGCAAGCATGGGCGTGCGTGAACAAGGCTGTTATTCCGGACGCTAAAACTTCGCCATATTGTAGAATTTCGTAGTAGGGCATCTTAAATAAAAGGCCGTAGCAGGATCCCTCTGAGGCCATCCTAGTTTATCAATGACCGAATTTAACAATATCCTGTACAGAACTTCAGCTGCCCATGAGACGATTCTCTGGCGCAGCAGATATGAAGGAAAACTTTCGCAGAGCGGCACCAGCTGCTTGGAAGTTACAAATGAATACCAAAGGAGGCGTTGGTATGACTGAGACTTCTTACGAGTATGCAGTAACGCGCAAAACGTGCGCAACGGGTGATGCTGAGCCATGACCTCGAGGATTGCGTGTGTGGTAGTGGATGGTGCGCCAACACCACAGGAGGCTCGACAAGCACGCACTAAGGGTTTTCCCTGCGAGTCGTCTCAGCTATTTTGCCACGCGCGTTTTTTAATTTCGCGTTTGCTGTATTCGGTTTTCGCCCACAAAGACTGTCAGTAACGCTCGGCGCAGACCACGCCTTAGTGTTCCAGAAGCTTCGCAATTATAGTAGATCGTCTTGTTAAGATTGCACGCCAGACGCGAACCGACCAGCTTATTCTAGAGCTTGCACGACCAGCAGTGATAAGGCTAGAAAGTTCGACGAGCGCTGTATAAAAGACGGTGCGTCCCAACGATGATCAGTTGATCGACGGCCGACGCTCCGTTCGCCGCTGTCTGTGCCAGTGTATTTCTCTAATCTGACTTTACGTTTCACGGCCACAAGTTCGGCCAAATATAGAGTTTCTTCTTTGAAACGCCGGCTGTTGCCTTCGTCGACGTCACGACCACGTGACATCTGGTGGAGGTGCTGCTTCGTCCATGCTCCGGACGCCCCCGCGAGGCGCTGACCCAAGCCCAAGCCGCGAAGAAGATGTCGTAAAGGATAACCCTGCTCGTCGCACCAGCCGCAGGCAGCAGGGACTACAGCCAGAGCACGTGCTCCTGCCGGAAAACACCAGGACAACCAAGACATTGACCTCGACCGCAGGCACGATGACAACACCTGCGCAGCCTACACCCTTCCAGCTTCAGCAGCCCAGGGAGCCTCCGATATTCCGGGGGTCATCGTGCGAGGACCCGGAAAGCTGGCTCGAAGAATATGACCGGGTTGCCCTCTTCAACCATTGCAGCAATGAATACAAGCTGAGGCAGGCGTACTTCGCCTTAGAAGACGCCGCTAGAACGTGGTTCGAGAACCAAGAGTCGACCCTAACATCATGTGACGTTTTTCGAACCAAGTTCCTGGCTATCTTCACTAGCGTCATCCTCAAAGAGAGGGCCGAAACTCTGCTTGAAACCCGCGTCCAGCTCCCCAACTAAAGCGTCATGCTCTTCACGGAAGAAATGACTAGACCCTTTCGCCATGCAGACCCTGAAATGCCTGAAGACAAGAAAGTTCGGCTCCTCATGCGAGGAGTAAAACATGAGCTTCATGATCTTTTTGCGGGACTGATGCGGAACCCTCCGAACACGAATTTGTCTCGGAAGCGACGACAATCGAGAAGACCATGGACATGCGCAACCGGCAGTAGAATCGCCGTTCGACGCCACAGTTCACCGATATCCAAGGGTTATGCTCCGCCGACGTGCGCGAAACGATCAGAGCGATCGTGCAGGAAGAGCTGCGAAAATTCTTGCCTCCATCGCAGACTCAAGTGGATTTCATTGCCGACGTCGTGCGCCATGAGATCCAGCAATCCCTGGGCGTTCCTCACCAAGCAGAGCCACAGCTACGCTGCTGCTGTCCGCCGTCCCGCTACTTCTTCCCGCCCTCGTCAAGACGCCACTCCACCGCAGTTGCGTCGTCAGACACCACCGCCGCCACCATCGACGTCATATCGCCCGCCAACCGGCCAGCGCTACGCGCCAAAGAAAACCGACGTTTGGCGCGCTCCTGACAACCGCCCGCTCTGCTACCACTGCGGGGAGGCCGGCCACACCTACCCCCGCTGCCAGTACTGACAGATGGGGCTGCGTGGTTTCGCCGCCAACGCGCCGCGTCCACAGCCAGGTGACCGACCTCGCGACATCGACGACTACCTCACCGGAACACAGTGGCAAGACCGACGACCTTCCCACTCGCCGTCGCCCGGCCGCTACATGTCACCGCACCGCCGGCAGTACACTGGCCCAAACCGTGGCCGGACGCCTAGCCCGTATCCGGGAAACTAGGGGCAGCACCGATGGAGGTGCGCTTGCTGCACTACGAAATGCCGAAGATCCTCCGCGGCCGCCGACGACGACAACGCGACGAGACCTGCAGAACACGACGCCAAGCGGACGAAGCCCTGCCGACGAAACCTCGCGGACCGAAGAAAACCTGACGACGCAGCATGGAAGCACCGCAACAAATCGACGCAGCCGTGATCCGACGCCGCGACCTAACCGCAACGCAAGGCGACGGACTAGCGACCTCGACGTCCTCATAGACGGCCACAACGTCACCGCTCTCGTCGACACTGGGGCCGACTATTCCGTCGTCAGTGGGTCATTCGTCACCAAGCTGAAGAAAGTAAAGACCGCTTGTAGTGGACCCGAAATCCGGACAGCTGGAGGCCACCTGATAACACCGATTCGAGTCTGCACGGCGAGGGTCACCATCAATAACCGGATTTATCCTGCGAGCTTTGTAATCCTACAAAACTGCTCCAGCGATGTGATACTTGGGATGGACTTCCTAAGTGACCGCGGTGCCGTCAGCGACCTGAGGTCTGAGTCGAAAACACTAACCTCAGACAAAGCGCTCCCGTCCCACGCAACGCCAGGGAACCATGCATTGAATGTGATAGAAGAACAGGTGACCGTTCCGCAGCGCTCCAGCGTCATTATTTCCATCGGCACCGAAAAAACTGCGAACCTTGAAAGCGTCATCGAGGGCGATCAGCACCTACTCCTGAACCGTCAAATTTGCGTCGCAAGAGGCATTTCCGAATTGTGTGATGGCAAAGCAAAGGTACTGCTCACAAACTTCAGCCACGAATATAGGCACCTTAACATTGGTACGACGGTCGCCTACATGGAGAAATTCGTGAACACCAGCAATGCATTCGCCCTCTCCGATGCTACCGAACCTGCTTCGACGAATCGAGGTCCCGGAATAGATTTTGACGTCAACCCGAGGCTCCCGTAGTACAAGCAAGATAAGCTCAAAAGACTGCTCCTGCAATTTAAGGACTGCTTCTCGTCGTCGTCAAGAATTCGACAGACAGTCGAGAAACATCGTATCGTAACAGAAGAAAGTGACGGACCAATCCGTAAGAGCCCGTATCGAGTTTCGGCGAGAGAACGCGAAGCCGTAAACAAACAAGTCGACGAAATGCTACGCGACGCCATAATCCAGCCGTCCAAGAGTCCCTGGGTGTCTCCCGTGGTGTTGGTGAAGAAGTACGGGGCGCTACGTTTCTGCGTCGACTATCGTCGCCTGAACAAGATCACGAAGAAGGACGTGTACCCCCTCCCACGGATAGACGACGCCCTGGATCGACTCCACAACGCTGTACTTTTCGTCGATGGACCTCAAGAAAGGCTAGTGGCAAATCGAAATCGACGAGAGAGACCGAGAAAAGACTGCTTTCATAACTCCAGACGGCCTGTTCGAGTTCAAAGTCATGCCTTTTGGTCTTTGCTCGGCCCCCGCGACCTTCCGACGCGTTATGGATACCGTACTACCCAGCTTGAAGTGGCAGACTTGCCTTGTGTACTTGGATGACGTCGTTGTGTTCTCCTCAAACTTCGACGAACACCTCCGGCGCCTTGAAGTTGTACTTCAAGCAATCAAGACCTCCGGACTCACTCTCAAGCCACAAAAGTGCAGCTTCGCCTACGAGGTACTCTTGTTCTTGGTCCACGTGATAAACAAGTCCGGAGTAGGCCCCGACCCGCAGAAGGCAGCCGCCATCGCCGCATTCCCACCACCCGCCGACAAGAAGGCCGTGCACCGATTTCTCGGCCTGTGCGCCTGTTACAGGCGGTTCGTCAAAAACTTTGCCGGCATCGCCGAGCCACTCACTAACCTTACCAGGACCGACGTCGACTTCAAGTGGGAACCGCCGCAGGAGGAAACATTTCAAGAACTAAAACGACGCCTGCAAGCGCTTCTGTTACTGGCGCATTTCGACGAACACGCCGAAACAGAAGTGCACGCCGACGCAAGCAGCATGGGACTCGGCGCCGTCCTTGTGCAGAGGATGGACGGACTGGAAAAAGTCGTCAGTTATGCTAGCCGGTCGCTATTCAAGGCAGAGGCCAGCTATTCCACAACAGAAAAGGAGTGCCTCGTCATCATCTGGGCTATGGCAGATGATGACGAGGTACTCCCCTACCTCTATGGCAGGCCCTCCAAAGTTGTGAGAGACCACCACACCTTGTGTTGGCTAGCTAACTTGAAGGACCCTTCTCGTCGTCTCGCAAGATGGAGTCTAAGGCTTCAAGAATTCGACATCACCGTCGTTTACAAGTCCGGCTGAAAACACTCTGACGCCAACAGATTGTCTCGCGCCCCTGTCGACCCGCCGCCGCGGGACGACCACGAGGATGACTTCTTTGGGAACCATAAGTACCGACGACTTCGCGGAACGACAGCGAGCCGACCCGGAACTCAGGGGCCTTATGGAGTATCTCGAAGGCAAGACAGCCATAGTTCCGAAGGCATTCAAACGAGGACTCGCGTCGTTTCTCTTGCGTAACGGCGTTCTTATAAAGAAGAATTTCTCGCCACTTCGAACCAACTTCCTTCTCTTATTGTATTCAGCATTGCGACCAGATGTTCCAGAAGGTTCTCGGTTGTAGTAGATCGTTTGTGTTAAGATTGCACGCAAGATGCAAACACTCGAGCTTATTCCAGAGCTTGCGCGACGACCAGTGATAAGGCTTGAATGCTCGACGCGTGATGTATAAAAGCCGGTGCGTTCCAACGATGATCAGTTTTTCGACGGCCGACGCTCTGTTCGCCGCTATCATTGTACAGCGTGCCTTGCTTGCTGTAATCTGACTTTCCGTTTCCCAGCCACAAGTTCGGTCAAATAAAGAGTATCATCTTGGAGACGCCGCCTGCTGCCTTCGTCGACATCACAACCACGGGACAGTACTGTCATCTTATCAGACGACGTTTCAGCCCACCTACAACCGGGCCAAGCTGTCGTTACTACACTCAGGTCTCATGGCCGTGAGATAAACTTAAGTTGTCTAATCACATGTTTAAGGCCTCAAACATGTAAGCGAACTTGCTGCTCATGCTTCACTGTGAAGAAGGCTCCCGCACGGGAGCCGAAACGTCTTTTTGAGAAAATATTTTTACTTTGGTCGGCGCTGTGTTTCCTTCGTCCAGGTGGCACTACTTTGTTCTTATCGTGTAAACATATAAATCCTAGAAATGGCTACGTATAGAAATACATAAGGCTTTCCAAGGGTGAACATTACTTCTCCGCGACAGTGTGCTTCCCACTTATGTGGAACGCCATTAATAATCATACCCCAACTATACGTATGACGTCTTCGTAACTGTATATCGTGAATTTGCAAATAAGAAAAACAAAGCGTAGCTTGCATTGGAGGCGCAATGCTAAAGAGGCAGCGGAGCGGGTGGGCACATAGGAAGTTATGGCTGTTGCTGTTTTGCTAAGCATTGCAACTTTTAGATGTGAAGCATCTTATGGCGAAGCTTAATCTGGTGGTGGTGGTGGTGGTGTGCCGGCGTGACCACCCTTACTGCGCATGCGCAAACCTTTCAAAAAAAAAAAAATAAAAAAATCTCCTCTCCCCCTCTAGCCATCCCTCCCCGTGGCAACCACGCCCTCACTGCGCATGCGCCTCCCCTCCTCTCTCCCCTTCTACGTTCCCCCCTCTCTCCTCCAGGCATCCCTGCCCGCGGCGTCCATACTCCTACTGCGCATGCGCGTCCCCCCCTCTCTCTCCTCTCCTACGCTCCCCCCCTCTCTCCTCCACGCATCCCTGCCCAGGGCGTTCACACTCCCACTGCGCATGCGTGTCACCCCCTCTCTCTCCTCTCCTACGCTCCACCCTCTCTCGCCTCGCGACGCCGACGCAGGCAGGGTCTGCTAGCGAGTTTCTTGGTTGAAAAAACCGACTGCTCGCGCTGCACAACCGTTCACTGGCCACCCCGTATATATGGGAATGGATTTTGACCTCTAAGGTGGTGCCGGTGGGAGATTTCTCCTGTGCGTTGTTGAACAATAAAAATTCGCAGCGTGTGCGTTAACTAAAAGCGGAGTGCGGGTCTCTGTGTCCAGTCGGAGTCTTCTGTCTCTCATTGCCCATTACCAGCGATTGGCATGTTCCAGTAGGAAACACGGCTCCATCACTGCCGGCTTTGTGCCGCCCCAGTTTTCTCTCCTGCGCAACGCTGCGATGAGCGCCAGCGTCAACGCCGCCGCCAGTGTAAGCGTTAGCGCCCGCTGCTTCACATCTACACATGGTTCCCTTTAGCGGGAGATGGTGTAATTTTTGTCTTTCTTTCTTCCTCCATTTCTTTACTTTTTATGTTTGTGTTTTGTGGTTGTCTTTTTGTCTCTGTTTATTTTTATTTGACTCTTTCTTTTCTTCTCTCTATCTAATTCTGGACGCCTCTGTGTTTCTCTCGTTCTCTGTTTCTTTCTCTCCTTCTTTCTCTGTCTTTCTTTCGTTCCCTCCAGTTCTTTGGACATGTACTTCACTTTATTTCCTCCTCATTTCCCTTCCAATCACGCTCGCTCCTTTCCTCCTAACCCTCACCTCGCTTTCACACCCGCTTGCTATGCTTTATTTTACAAGGCTATGCGTGATATTTCTTTGAATGTGTTTCTTTCTTTGTTTCTCGCTCTGTATATTTTGTCTTTATATCTTTTTCACTCCATAGTCCTTTTGTTTATGTCGATCTTTTCTTCCTCTTTTTTCCTGTCTTTCTCTCTGGCTGCGTCACTCTCTGTTTATAGTCGCTCTGTCGCCTTCTATGTGTGTCCTTCTTTAATCCTTTTTTTTTCATGTAGTTCTATCGTTTTATATTTCTCTCTTCATGCCTCTGTGTACTCGTTAACCCCTGTCATTTCTCTCCTCCTCACCCTGACATCTGTCCTCCTCTCCCTTACTGTCTATTCCCCTACTTGCTATAGTATACTATGCAAGGCTGTGATGCTAAAATCTGCTAACTTGCACGGTTAGCCGATAGGTTAAGACGCTCCCCGTCGGATTGTGGTTAAGGTGCGAATCTCTCGAAGAAATGTTTCTGATGGAATTTCTCTCTTTCTTTTTCTCTCTTTTCTCACTATCGTTATCTCTTTCTTTTCTTGTTTATGTACTCGTTGTCCCACCCACCTGAGTCATTGCACCCCGCACTTGTGAAACGGGCGTACGTGTTCTAGGAGTGAAGCAGACGTTGAAGACGACGACGGTGAACAAGACAAGGAAGTCAGCGCGCGCAGATTTATTATGATCATAATATCTGATCGCAGCTCATGAACCATCAGTCGCCTTAAACAGCTCCGCTGTTAAAATATTTATGCTTTCATTGACGGAAGCTACTACCTTCAAAAGTAAGATCCATACTTTAAAAAAATATGTATTTCAAAAGTGGCTGCGAGTCTATCTCAAAAGACCGACAACACATACAGGCTCGGCAAGTTGAATTTGGCGCAAACTTAAATAATAAGGGCATGGGGTGGGCCTTATAGCTCCAATGCAGTTCAAGACTTCTCTAAGACCATTGCCTCTGAAACTACTGCATGTTAAGCATTCGGGTTTGTTTGATTTTCTTCGTCCGCATGTCGTCTTATAATTGAGCTAGAATTAGAATTGTTGTTTTTAAATTTTCACATTTTGGCAAGTTTTCTAGCAGAGCAATTATTTTTTATGATTGATTTTAGCTAAAGTTGCATGAAAATGAAAACTTTACCGCATAAGTACCCGCAGTGCAATCTGGCGACGGAACTGTGGCGATGCGGTGTCCGGACGTGACGGAACGGCGACGGGACGGCGGACTGTGGCAGCGTAGGTCATAGCTTGTGGCTGGGGTGGTGCTGGCTGAGCAACAACCAGTGACTGCTGAATTTCTTCCCGCTGCCTGAATTTCTTCAGGCAGCGGAAAAGGCGCGGGTTCTCGCAACCTTTTTTCGCACGATGTTTCGGATCGTTTCGCGTAGGTCGTCGTAGCCGAGGGCGTGAACAGCTGCGCTGTTTTGAATTAATCGGCAATTGTACTGGCGGGTGCGCATTGCGAGCGCCATCTCAATCGTCGTCGCTTCTGAGGCGAATCCTTGCACTGTCTTGAGTGGGTTGCGCATCAGCCTAAGGAAGAGTTCTTGCATAAGTAAAACGATCCTTCTTTTCGTCGGTCATCTCAGGGACGGTGCGGCAGAAAAGTCTGGTCATCTCTTCTGCGAAAATTTTCACGTTTCGATTCGGGAGCTGCACCCGTGTTTACAGTAAAGCTGCGACCCTTTCCTTTCGAACGCCCTTGTAAATGTTGCGAGGAAGCTGGTCCGGAAGATGTCCCACGTTACCATGGTGGATTCCCTCTTCCCGAACCAGGTCCTAGCTGCGCCTTCCTGGTAGAAGTACACATGATGGAGCTTGTCTACGAGGTTCCAGTTGGTAGATGCTGAGACCCTTGCGAACGTCTAGAGCCCGGTTTCGCGTGTCCACATGGCGAACCACGGAACGTCTGTAGCTCCCTGAGCGGCTGCATCACTATGGCTGCAGGGGTCATTGCGGCCGTCATCGTGCCTGTTGTCTTCGTCACCGTGGCTTTTGGCTTGTCCGGTAAGAGTCCGTATTTCGGGGGTAGTCCTTTCAGTTTGCGGCTGGTTCGACTGTCGCTGGTGGTGTCGGTGTCTTCTTGGTGATTTGGGCCGGTTTCACGGTTTGACAGGGGCATCCGGAACATGAACAAACTTCACCTCCACCAGATGTCACGGGGTCCTGACGACACAAGCAGCGGTCGGCGTTTTCAAAACTGAACTTTCTATTTGAGCGAACTTGTGCCCAGAAAACGAAATGTTACTCTACAATCAATACACTCTGTAGTCTGATATCGGCGAACAGATCGTCGGCTGTTGATGGAACTGATCCGCGGCAAGGTGCGTCGGCATTTATACATGCGGCATCGAACATTCCAGCGTTATCGCTGTAGGCTAATTTTGTTCTAGAATAAACCCAGCTGTCCGGGCTTGCGTGCGCAAGCGTAACAGATGATCCTAAAATAATCTGGAATGCTCCCAGACCATCAAGCCCTGTTTGTACAAGGCAGTATCTACACGTGCAATGGCCCGGTAATATAAAACATGAGAAAGGAGTATCTGTGGCATTATTCTCGCTCAGTAGCTTTGTATTAGCGTTCAGTTTGTTCAGGTAAAAATCAGCCTTATGTCTTTTCAACTTATTTTGGTAATGGAGCGCATGTTACAAAAAATCAATTCTCAAGTATTGAAAATTAATGAGGAAAAATACGTTTATTTGATTTTTGTTCAAACAGGTGTACCGAACAACCTAATTGATAACAACCAGCCATGCAGAGATCTCAAGAATTATCTCTTCGCTTCTCTTTGTATTTTCTCTGTTACCTGGCTTGTTTTGTGATATATTATGTTTTCTTTGTCACAGTACTGTTGACGGCGGCCGTTCTGACCCAATCACATAACTGTGTTGCGACTTGGGGATATTCCGAGCGGTCTTGGGAACATGTACTCTGGCCATGCAGGCGTTTTTAAAAGTTACAACAGTTTTAGAGGTGCTAGCTCTGAAGGTTTCTATTCCCAGGAACACGATCAGCTGTGTTCCTTGTGACTGTCATTGTTTTGTCCCCATCACCTGACGACAGTTACTCATAATCACGCTAGGTACAAACTCAACATTCATCAAAGCATAGGCGTTGTCATTATAGGTACCATTTAGTCTCTTCGGCGACGCGGAATGAGGAAAAACCTTAGTTACTCAAATTTCTCCGACGAATGCTCGCGGTGTCGTTTGTGTTAGTAGCCGAAGATGGTAGGTATTCTATTGTACTGCGCTTTCTAAGCAGTTTTGTTTGACTTTGTCAACCCGAGAATGTACGTTTTACCCAGTGTCAACAAAGGCCAACTAAACTATAAATAAATGCACAGAACAGCGTCTCCGTGCGTGTCTCACACACAAAAGGCAAGTTGACTGGGTGAATCAACTGTTCTACTCTAATAGTGTCCAACGTATGCATGGGTAAACTCATGCTTTTAACAAACCCTTCCTGCTGCCAGACATTGAACATCAGAGCAGCCTTCCTGAATCTGTTGTTCTCCAACGCGATCCACTTAAATTCAAAGCCTTCTTGTCTGCTACTTTAGCTGCCCTCACACCAACCAGTTTTTCAAGAAAGCTTCTTGCTTTCAAAAAATGTTTCTTTCTTTTAGCAGTTTAAAACTGCAGCATACTTTGTTTAGTATCTCCTGAAAGCGCACTTACGGTATCCATTGGTATTGCCGTCTTGCAAATATACACGCGTGGCAGTTATAATACTTTGCCTATTTACTTTATCTGCTCTCTCCAACACTGTCTGCTGTATAGTTACTTTTACTCCTTTTCTTCAAACGCTGCATTCGTATGAGGACATGTCCTTATGATAGTTATTTCTCCACACCGCCCCTATGTAATCCCTTGTATGGGCTTTAAAGGTTTAGTAAATTATAATGGTGATGATACAGAATATATTACGCACGCTTTCGAGATTTTCATTGTAAGGAATTTAGAAGTTGTGATGTGTTTAACGCCAATTTTGAATTTGTCTGCAACTGTGACACGGGTAGGGTAGTCCAATGGTCCAAGAAAAGCGCAGCCATCAATAATGCACCTTACTATGCAAATATGCATCAGAGAAATTACAATTCATTCCTCTATAGCAAAACACACGATTTTCTTCCGCTGTCATCAGCTTATGTTACAGTTTTCAACTACCAGCCTTATTCCCTTCTGCCCGACAGAGTGTGTGCGCGTTCCTCATTCCACCGTGTTCCTGCATGGCCCTCCTCGCTGTCGTCATCACGTGGCATCGACCTTGGGGGGCGTCTCTGGAACATCTAGCGGCTTGCCTTCGTAGGTATAGCAACCCAGAGCGCGTCATTTCCTCGGGCGAGCTGACTAGTCGGAGGAGCTCATCGTTTCTGACGCGTTTGCACCTCTCATTTGTCATCATACGGTCGTCTACTCAATTTAAAGGTAAACATATTTCACAGATATCTGCCTCGCTGGGTAAAATTATCAGAAGACTCTAAAGCCAGGTGTATCTTTTTAGTTTCAATATAAAACACTGAGCTTGCATTTCGAGGGCCGTTTGGCCTTTTCTTCAGGTGGTTACTGTCCCGCGTCTCCAAAGCTAGCTCTCTTTAGTTGTTGTCTCTCTCTCCACCACCGTTCTCCCCGTCATTCTTGTCAATTCGTTACCTTCTCCATTGATTTCGAAGGCCGTGTGCATACACGCTCGGCATAGTCTCCATCAACCGGTTGATGTTTCCCGGTGTCCTTTGTATATGCCATGGCTCCGAGTATTGCGTTTTGATGCTGCTACCTTCCGTTTCCATGACTCGGGTGGCGCCGAAGTTGATGCGAGACCTATGACTCTGGCAGCGGCAGAACAACTGAAACGGAAAGCGCTTGGATCACGAGAAATAAGAAAAATTACACCATCTCCCGCTAAAGGGAACCATGTGTAGATGTGAAGCAGCGGGCGCTAACGCTTACATTGGCGGTGGCGTTGACGCTGGTGCTCATCGCAGCGTTGCGCATGAGAGAAAACTAGGGGAGGCGCAAAGCACGCAGTGATGGTGCGGTGTTTCCTACTGGAACATGCCAATCGCTGCTAGTGGGCAATGAGAGACAGAAGAATCCGACTGGACACAGAAACCCGCAGTCCGCTTTTAGTTAACGCGCACGCTGCGAATTTTTATTGTTCAACAACGCACAGGAGAAATCTCCCACCGGCACCACCTTGCAGGTCAAGATCCATTGCCTTATATACGGGGTGGCCAGTGAACGGTTGTGCAGCGCGAGCAGTCGGTTTTTTCAACAAAGAAACTCGCTAGCAGACACTGCCTGCGTCGGCGTCGCGAGGCGAGAGAGGGGTGTAGTGTAGGAGAGGAGACAGAAGGGGGGACGCGCATGCGCAGTGGGGAGTGTGGACGCCGCGGGCAGGGATGCCTAGAGGAGAGAGGGGGGAGCGTAGGAGATGAGAGAGAGGAGGACGCGCATGCGCAGTGGGAGTATGGACGCCGCGGGCAGGGATGCCTGAGGAGAGAGGCGGGAACGTAGGAGGGGAGGCGCATGCGCAGTGAGGGCGTGGTTGCCGCGGGGAGGGATGCCTAGAGGGGAGAGAGGAGGAGAGGAGATTTTTTATTATTTTTCTGAAAGGTTTGCGCATGCGCAGTAAGGGTGGTCACGCCGGCACACCACCACCACCACCACCGGATTAAGCTTCGCCATAAGATGCTTCACATCTAAAACAAGAAGGCACCCGCCATGCAAGGACACCGGTCAACCCACACACAGGGCACCCGCCTATCACAGAGCAGACGCTGAAGTCATCACCGTCGCAGCAACAGCGCAGGCCATAAAGGCCATATTTAGTGCATATTTCAGTGGACTTTAAGATATCGTTTAGCGCCCGCAAGCAGGTCTTGAACTCGCCAATGGAACACCGTTGCCGCCACGCATGCCATCGGAAGAGCGAGTGGACTATCGCAACAAGACCTCGACGACAAGGTACGCGTACAAGTCCAGAGAACAGAAAACTTAATTATCGCCAGCACTGCAGCCAAGGAAGACGCAAAGAAGCTTGTAAGCATCAAGAAAATACACCTTGGAGGCAAATTTTACAATGGGAACGGACATACGAACTCCGGACGGCGTCTCCAGAGGCGTGATCAATGGCTTGATACCCGGAACGAGCACCGCAGAACTCATGGCTGGAATCCGCGCTCCGGCAAGATACACCGTTCTTCACGCCCGAATACTGGGTGAATCCTCCGCGGTAGTCGTATCTTTGAAGAACCGCACGTTCCCTTCTACATAAGGTTCCAGAGCGTAGACTTCTGATGCAGACCATATCGCAAGTCAGTGCAGTACTGCTGAACCTATGGCAACACCAGACACCGTCAAGACATCTGTCTAAGGCCTATCTCGGATTTTTGCTACAAATGCGGTAAGGCCTGGCAAACGCAGGGACATGAGTATAAACCCACCTGCAAGATCTGTGGAGAAGGGCACTATACTGCAACTAAAGAGTGCAAGAAGAGACTAAAGCCAAGCCCACCACCGTACAACAAAAGACAACGGCGCCTCAACAGGATTCAAGAAATAGACAACCACTGGAGCTGCATCGGAGAAGAGTTCCCCGATCTTTGCACCTCAACGGCTAGCTCAAGCAGTCGGAGCGCGGGCAGCTTCCCCTAAGCGCGGCAAATCCAAGTCAATCTTGCGATCTACTTGGCGCTCCCGCTTTCGCACGCGCTCGCCATCGGTCAAACGCGCGAGCTACGTCGCCGTGGCAAGCGACTCGAGTAGTAGCAGCAGCTCGACCTCTTCGTCGGCTGAAACCACATCCATACAGGTCCTCGAAGAGAGACTGCAAAACAAGAGGAGGAAGCTCCAGAATCAGCACAGCCAATTGCAAGACCAAGAAAACCTTATATACAAGCTGCTTCAGAGTCAGAAAAGACAACAAGAGCTCATGGACAAACTACTTGAAAAATGCAAGGAACAGCAAGAAATTTCTGAAAATGCACATCAACTATGCCAAGAGCTAGAAAACACAAGCTCGCAGCCGGGTAAGACGCTGCTTAAGCCGGGCACCCAAGCACTAGTGGAAGCAAGGTGACCATATTTCAAGAAGCCTTTATGAACAACACTCATGCCGCGATGGAAAAGATTGTCCAATCAGCAATCGAAAAAAACGGCCGCAACCTTCGAACACAAGATCAGCACGTTAAATGCCAAGATTGACGGGATCCCTGCAGGAGTCAACAATTTTATTGCATACGTGAAGAAAAGCTAAGTCACCGTGACGCAATTCGACAGCTTCAGCAACCCATGCCAACTGACTCTGAAGAAGGCGCGGGCGAACAGGCACAACGCCTCTCACTTAGTCTCACCCACTCGCTATCGCCGACATGACATCGAATCAATCGAAGATGGCGAGCCGTAACAATGAGTGTAATGACCAGCATTCAACTTTACGCATATGAAAATCTAACTGTCGATCGTACCGTCCACGACATACGAACCTACAAGAATTCATCAAGCCTTACGAACCCCACATCATCGCACTCCAGGAAACCAACACGCAGAACGTCCGTCTGCATGGATACATTACCTGCGCACAAACCCAACGCACTGCCATACTTGTCAAAAAAACTATTTCAGCGCAAAAGCACGAGGTAGAGCGAACGCCGACGGAGCGCTCCCTGACAGAGATTCTGCCGGAACGAAAGACGCAGAAAAGTCTATTCATAGCCAACGTATATTCATAGCCCCCACGAGACCATGCGTCAGATTTCGATCACTTCGTACCAGAAATCGGGAAGCGCACGAATGGCCACCAGGTCGTTATTGTTGGAGACTTCAATGACTCGCACATGGCATGGGGTTATGATATCACCACGAAGAAGGGCTCTAGTGTGCACGATGTCGCCCAGCACCACAGACTAACACTGTGGAACGATCCTCTTCAGAAGGCGAGAATCAGAAGACGAGAATCCCGATCTCACCTTCACGGCGAACGTCACCCGGACAGAGTGGAGTGTGCTACCAGAAACCTTAGGTAGCAATAACCATATCCTCCAACTTGATGTAGTACAGACTCGCTGAGAGACCAAGACAGGAATAGCATGCTTAACCGAATGGAAATTCTTCAAGGATGACTTCGATGTTGAAACCACTATAACCGACATGCGGCACAGAAGCAGCATCTTCAAAAGCTTATCCACAACTACGCGGGATTGGAAGAGCATCTCCTACAATAAATAGAGAAAAAGCTTTGCGGAGACGCGCCCGCTATCGCATCAGCTAACACCAAAGTGTACGCTGGAACACCAAATCCTGAACTTGACCAGCCCTTCACGCAAGCGGAACTATACACGGCCCTATCGAAGTTGACAAGAAATTCCAGCCCCGGCAAAGACCGGATAGTCAACAAACACTTACGCAACTTACCGCACCAGGCCACCGCTGCTCTTCAACCGATAAGGAGGATTGATGGGAGAGAGGAGAGCTTCCTACGGTTTGAAGCACTCAGAGATCCTCCTGCTCCCCAAGCCTAACAAACCTATCGGCATTGAGAACTTGCGCCCGATATCCCTCACCTCGTGTCTGGGAAAGCTGTTTGAACACATGGTGCACGACCGCTTGACCGTGTACCTAGAAGAGGCACCTACCAGATACCATGCTCGGCTTCAGGCAGCACCTCTCGACGCACGACGTGCCTTTACTACTCAAAGAAGACCTCCTTGATCGCCTCAACCACTGAAGCAAGTACTCAATATTCGGAGTCGACGTCAAGGGGGGCCTTCGATAACGTCAGCCATGACGCGATCCTCACCAAGCTCGAAGGCACCGGCTGCGGCGCTAGGACCTACACGCATGTCAGAAACATTTGACGGACCGTACAGCAACTGTGGCCATCTGTAATATCCGCAGCAAAAGCTTTACCTACCGGAAAGAGGCACGCCGCAGGGATCGATCATCTCACCGCTGCTGTTCAACATGGCCATGATCAGTCTGCCTAAGGTTCTCGATAAAATACCAGATGTTCCACACGCAATGTACGCCGATGATATCACACTCTGGACCAAGGCTTCGAACATCGGAAGGCAAGAGAGCTGCTTACGAGATGCCGTAAATACCATCGAAAGGTATCTCCGAAACTGCGGCCTCCACTGTGACCCCGAAAAGTCCGAGCACCTTGTCCTCACAGCAAGAACGAGAGGCAGGCCTCCCATATACGAAGAGCCCTACCCTTGCGTCACCCTCAATGACACAATAATTTCAAGAGTCGATACGCTACGGGTGCTTGGACTTCACATACGCAAGGATGGATCGGGAGCGGCCACCCTACTGACACTCCAACGAACTCTCTCGCAACTCACGCACCTCGTCAAGAGGATCGCAAACCAACGCAACGGGCTTAAGGAACATGACACCCTACGAATATTGCAAGCTCTGCTCACCAGCCGCATCAAGTACGGCACGCCGTACCTAACTTTGAAAACCGCGGAAGTGGAAAAAATTCACAGCATATCCACGAGGTGAATGATGATGAGTAGGGCGAAGATCGGGAGGGAATCATCGGTAAAACCGTGAATCTTCCGTGTATCGCCCCATTAATCATGGCGCAGTCGTCGAACATGAAGCTTTAAGGCAGACGCCACCTGTGCTCGTGCGTCCTCGGCGTTCCGGACAGGCCCTCCCAGGAAAGCCGTCCACGCTTCCTCGGCCATGGAACCCGCCCACCTGCCGCCGCACCAACCACAGTTCGGGGACAGCGTCTATGCCTCCTCGTCACCCCGTAACCTTCCGGCTCTGCGAACGCCGACCGGGGACGGCGTCCAGGCCTCCTTGGCGGCTCAACATTCATTCATCGGCGCCGCGATACCAGTTCACGCTACGGCACCACACGGGCTCCTCTCGTCTGGGAACGTGGTTAACGCTCCCATCGGCGCGGTTCCCGTGAAGTGGACTCTATCATCCCATCGGCCTCCAACGGACGCCGTCCACGCGTCCTTGGCTATGGGTTGTGCCGCCGTGAGTACCGGAGCCGCCGCATGCTCCGCAGATACCGGCTGCCATGATTTTGCATGCGACTCACACGACAGCACTGTGGAGCTGACTACCTCCTTTCTGGGGAAGTTCACCTCACCGTTGATCACGATGGAGTCCACCTCCGGTGCTCGAGTCCGTGTACCGCGTCGGCCCGACGATCCCAATTATAACAGCGTCATCTATCCTCTTTATTCGTCAACTATACGAAAACCACTAAAGCCATCTAGTGATATAATTTCCAACGACGGATGGATGGATGCTATGAGCGTCCCCTTTATAACGGGGCGGTGACATGTCTGCCACCAGGCTTGGAAAAAAACTTTCTTTTTATGTTGGCCTAATGCCTTATCTACATTGATTAAATCTATGTTATTATAGCAAAGAAAAATATATATTCAAGGTCCATCTCTCTGCCTCTTAAGGCAGAATGACCTTATTTTTCCCCATTCTTCATGTTTGTCCTTTATCTCTACTTTTCTGCCACCAATACTCTAACCGTCTCTTACTTACTTCGATCGCGGACGTGTTCAGCTTTCCATTGTTGTCCCTAAAACCCAAGGCTTCATGTAGACTCGTGCCCACACGTATATCTGGGTGGATATCGCCACATTCAATCAGTACATGTTCCATCGTTTCCTTAGTTCCCCCACAGCATGTACATTGTTCTTCTTCGTTACAGAATCTCGCTTTATAGCTACGCGTTCTAAGGCAACCCGACCTTGCTTCAAACAGTAAACCGCTTCCCCTTGAATTATCATAAAACCTCTCCCTCCTTATTTTGTTTTTTTCCCTTTCGGTAATCACTGAGAGCTGGGTTCTTTTCCATCGCTGTCATCCAATAAGTCCTCTCCGCCTCTCTGACTTTTCGCTTAATGCTCCTTGTTCCCATGTCGGCCACACTGCAAGCCGTATATTTACAGGTGAGCCTCCTAGTTCTTTTTCTCCACTGCGTGTCGACGCTTTTTCTATACAAATACCTGAAAACCTTCCCTGCCCATCTACTCTCCTTCATTTTCCTCAGCCTCTCTTCAAATCTAATTTTGCTCTGAGCTTCCCTCACTTCAAAACCTGTCCATCCCGTATCACCCTTTACAGCCTCATTTGTCGTCTTCCCGTGAGCGCCCAACGCGAGGCGCCCCACAGTCCTTTGATTTACATCCATTCCTGATTGCACCTCTCACTTCATGTACACCACTGAGTTCCCAAATGTAAGCCCCGGAACCATCACACCCTTCCACAGCCCTCGAAGCACCTCGTACCTATTGTATCCCCATAACGCTCTGTGCTTCATGATTGCAGCATTCCTCTTTCCCTTTGTTACCGATGCTTTCTCTTGTACCTCCATATATCTATCCCCCCTCATTTACCCACACTCCGAGGTACTTGTATTCGCTTACCCTCGGTATTTCTTGGCCCTGTATTAAGACCGCACGGTCTTCGTGATCATTGAATACCATCAATCCACATTTTGTTGCACTAAAACCTAGTCCTAGAGCCTCGCCTTTCCTTCCGCATATATCTGCCAGCCGCTCTATATCATCTTGACTGTCCGCAAATAAGACAATATCGTCAGCATAAAATAGACCTGGAAGCTTCCGCTCAACCATCGCGCCTGCCTGTTTGTGTGACAGATTAAATCCCATGTTGCTACCTTCTAGCGCTTTTTCCATCCTCACCATCTACAGCATGAATAACAGCGGGGACAAAGGACATCCCTGTCTCAGCCCCTTGCTAATGTCAACGCTGTCCTTGCTGCTTATTCCTTCCCATTCTACACAAACTGTATTTTCTCGGTATATTTCCCTCAAAAGCTGTATACAGTCGTCACCTATGCCCACTTCCTTCAATATATCCCACAAAATTTCCTGTCATATGCCCCGGTGATGTCTAGATAGGCTACGTATAAGGGCCTGTTTCCTATTTTAAATGCGAATGCATTTCATAGTCGGGCTATGTCAGGCATCCGGCGTTGGCGTTGGCGTTGTCCGCGGAGGAGGAGCAGGAGGATAGGTTGAGGAGGTGTGCGCGCCGGCAGGTGTTAGATGTGAAGCATCTTATGGCGAAGCTTAATCCGGTGGTGGTGGTGTGCGGCGTGACCACCCTTACTGCGCATGCGCAAACCCTTTCAAAAAAAATAAAAATAAAAAAACCTCCTCTCTCCCTCCTCTAGGCATCCCTCCCCACGGCAACCACACCCTCACTGCGCATGCGCCTCCCCTCCTCTCTCCCCCTGCTACGTTCCCCCCCTCTCTTCTCTAGGCATCTCTGCCCGCAGCGTTCACACTCCCACTGCGCATGCGCGCCCCCCTCTCTCTCTCTCCTCTCCTACGCTCCCCCCCCTCTCCCTCTCTCGCCTCGCGACGCCGACACAGGCAGCGTCTGCTAGCGAGTTTCTTGGTTGAAAAAACCGACTGCTCGCGCTGCACAACCGTTCACTGGCCACCCCGTATATATGGCAATGAATCTTGACCTCCAAGGTGGTGCCGGTGGGAAATTTCTCCTGTGCGTTGTTGAACAATAAAAATTCGCAGCGTGCGCGTTAACTAAAAGCGGACTGCGGCGGAGCTCGGCGGAGCTATATATGAAAAAAAAATAAAAAAAATAAATAAAAAAAATTAAAAAAAACAAGAAAAAAGAAAAAAAAGGCTCTGCGCAGTGCTCCCGACCGGGCTGCAGAAATTAGGCGCCTTTTCCTTCTTCGAACCACAACCACCATATATAATTGGAGTGAAGCACGCGCGAAATGCATTCGCATTTCCTCACGATTCCCTTCGGGGAGGTGGGGGGCATTTTTTTTATATTTCTATACACTGTGTAAGAACAAACAGGTTATCGTCTAACCGCCTGTCGATTCGGAATCCATTCTGGAGTTCTCCCAAAATATCACTTTGCTCTACCCACGTTTCTATTTTTAATTTTACTGCCTGCATCGCCAACCGGTATAGCACCGATGTAATGGTTAGCGGTCTATACGAGCGATTGTTATCCTTTTCTTCCCTGCCTTTATAGATTAAGTTCATTCTACTTTTTCGCCAACTGTCTGGTATTTCCCTCTCCTGCAAGCACTTTTCTACGGCTTTCAGCAGTGCTTCTTTAGTGCTATGTTCTAGTTCGTTAATGAGGCTGACGGGAACCCCATCGAAGCCCGGAGTAGTGCGCTTAGGAATTTTTCCTTCGGCCTTCTTCCAATTGAAATTCTCAAGTACTACATCTTCCTCGGTTGTACTCTTATGCATACTTTTAATCACCGGAGGAATCCCCTGGGCGACCTTTTTTAACGAATCGGCTGTTACCTTTCGGATGTAACCTAGCGCTTCATACCCTTCCAATTGATTTCCTCCTTCATCTACCATATGTTGTTGCATTGTGACAGACTTCCTACCTAGCGCTTTTAGGGGGCTCCAAAATATCCTAGGCGCGGCCTTCTTCTTTTCGCGAATCTCTGTCATCCAGCGTTCACTTTCGCCTTTAATTCTTGCCTCGACTAATTTCTGCACAATGAATTTTTGCTCTAAATATATTTCCCATACTTGGTTGACTTCATCCTGTGGCCACTTCTCCTTTTTTGCCTGTCTGTGCTGCCGTGATGCCTCACGTCGCTTCTCGATCGCATCCCGGATTTCTTTGTTCCACCAACTTTTTGGCTTTATCTCTCCTTTCCAAGAAATAGTTTTCTTTTCTTTTTCTATTTCTTTCGTGATTACATGTAGCAGCTCACTATACTTCCAGTCTTTGCCTGGCAGTTTGTCTACTTCTTCCTCGAACTTGCGGCTATATTTGTTATTTGTTTCTCATTTAAATACGAGCTGCCAATGTTTGATTCTAGGTTCTTATTTTCAGTTTTATATCCCATTTGTAATGTAATGCGTTTATGATCACTACCCAAGATGTTAATGCCTTCCTCTTCTATTCTCATCTCTCTAAGTTTGTCATAGATTCCTTCTGTCATGAGACAATAATCAATGCTCGATTGCCTGTTTCCGACTTCTCACGTGATCTGTCCCTCACACTTAGGCCCCGCGTTAACTATTTCAAGACTATGTTGCTCGCAGAGATCTAGCAATAACTTGTCATTGGAGTCTGAATACCCGTCAAGGTCATGTATGTGAGCATTCATGTCCCCTAGAAGGATTATTTCGGCATCATGACCAAATTCTTTAATATCGGTGCTTATGCATTTCACTTTCTCCAGATTCTTTTCTCTGCAGTTAATCCCCGTCCACAAGTAAGCTACACCTAGCCACGTTTTCTTTCCACCTACTGTGCCCGAAACCCATAGGTGCTCTGAACACGTTTGCTTCCCCCCTATCGCATTTTGCTCTGCTATGAATTAGCATTCCAACACCCCCCACCTCTCCTTTTTGATATGATCCTGTTGCATCCTTCCCAAATATAATTGTCAATATGTGGTGGCTCTTCCAAGTCTCTAAGGTGTGTTTCTGTAACAGCATAAACACCTATCTGTTCCTTGTTTAACTGTCCCTCAATCTCTAACCATTTTGCCTTTTTTTTTCTGCCACCCTGCATTGTTAATGTCACCAATTGCGACACGCGCCTTCTCCCTTCTTTTACCTTTTCTCTGGTTTTTCGCTATACTACCTGTCACAGAGTCCCCCTGGTTGTTGTCCTCATTACACGCTACCATGGACACCGAAGGGCCCGCGTGCCCCCCCAAAAAATCTACTGCGCGTCCTGCACGTCGCCAACCCACCTCATGACCAAGCCTCCTATTGAAGTGTATTCCGTCTCTTCGAAAACCACCCCACCTGTGCACCTCTGTTTATTTCCACTACCTCGATGCCTTTCTCTCGACTCATCTGCCATATCTCTTTGTTCGCGTCGACAACCGCTCTTGGCAGGTTGCCGTCACGCACCGTTACCTCCGGTATTGTGCATACCACTATCTGCACCTGAGGGGAAATGGCGCGCATGTCATCGACCCCTTTCGCCAATGTGGTCGCTAGTTCGGCTGATTCTCCATTCAAGACGTCGTTTAGACCTCCCGCAATTACCACGAGGTTAAGTCCATTAGCTTTAGCTGCGAGTTTTGCGCTAGCTTGTCTCATCACTGATCCCAGCCTATGTCCCGGAAACGTCCCTATTAAAACTCGCTTGTCGCCTCTTACCTTTTCCTTGACTGCTTCTGCGCATCTAGCTAAATTCGAGTCCCCAGCCATTATCACGTGCTCCGACTTTTCTGCTGGACTGTCCCGCACCTGGCCACTGCCTCGGTCACCAGCTCGCGCAACCGCCGCTGTTTTGCTCCCTCCCATCCCCAAAACCACCTCGCGGAAACTGGGTCCTGTGACTCCTGCACCTGTCTTCCCCAAACCTGTTTCCCCCCTTCGCGTCTCCCACTATGGGGGTTGATGCCCCCCTGTTCCCGCCGTTGCTTGCTTCCTTGTTCACCATGACTGCCTTCGCTAACCCTTCCTCAGCTGACTTAAGCCTTTCTCCCATAGCCATCGTTTTTTCTCGCTCTGTCGCCAACGCATTCTCCAGCTCGGCGATTCTTACCTTGAGCTCATTCTGGGCAGCCATCATTATTACCATTTTCGCCTCTAACTCACATTGCTTACACTTGGCGTCAGCTTGTTCTGTCTTGTCATCCGCACAAACCTCTATTTTCCATCCCATTCCGCACCCTGAACACTTTACGGTCTTTTTGACCATGGCTAGATCGTTCACACTTCGGATTACATACACTCAAAGGAAAAGGTACCACAAAACTCCGCCAGTATGCTTCAAAGCACTTGTGTACCCTTCAGCCACGTGGTGGCCGAACAAAAAAACAAAAGCCAGGTGACATATACACACAACGACATATACACACAACGCCATCTAGTGAGCAATTCTTAAAACTAACTAGAAGTGGCTACTACAACATACTTTACAGAGGAGGGAACGACGCGCGCCCTAAGGAGCTTCGCCCCTAAAAACTCAACCACCAGCTCCCTATAGCCAGCTCCCTATAGGGAACCAAAGGTCACGTTTGCGGATCGACGACAGCGCTGCGCTGCGGCTCTGGAGGCAAGCGCCGGTGAAACTGGGGGTAAGTGTGGCAGATGGCGCGGCCGATTCAGCCTGTTTCCCCGACAGCCGACTGCAGCGGCACGCGTGTGCACGCGTCCTTCGGTCGGTGCGGGGAGCTGAGACGTTGTGCCGTGAGCTTAGCACGCTAAATCGAGAGGCTTGCTTTGCGAAGCTGCATTTCCGCGATGGTAAAAGCGACCCCTCGAAAGCGGAAGCGAGGTCCGAAGTATTGCTGTGTGCCAAAACAGTGCAGACAGTACCAAGGCACGCGATGCACCTGTAAAACTGTATCCCTTTCCGGACAAGTCGTACGAGAGAGAACGTACACATGCGTGGATCACCGCAGTTAAAGGAATAAAGTCATATCTCTGTCTCGCCTTCCGTTTTAGCCGACCCAAATCTTGGCTTGAAGTCATTTGTGTCGACCACCTGAATCAGTATGTAACGCGGCGCGTGCATGCAACGACTGCAGTAGTGATTGCTCGCCGTCTCGCATTTTTACATCCAATTACGGTTGTTGAAACAACTTTGTGTTTTGATTCCTTGTGTTTTTGAGACCTAGCTGTCGATGTTGGATGTTCACACTCACATACGTCATACCGCGGTTAGCGTTTCGGTGTTGGTTGCTTTCAACTGAACTCCACACATTGTCAAAAGTTCGCCGCCTGCAATTCGCCTGCAATTCACACGTCGGGAAGGCCGCATCATCGCGCCGGAACGAACGCCTGTGCATCTTCAGCTAACTTTGACATCGTTTTGCTGTTTTTTTTCTGTTTTTGTCGCTTTATTAGGTCCGTACATATTTAAACCACTGAATCTAATTGGCACTTAACTCATGAATTGTAATTATGACCTTCGGAGATCGTGCGGTTTTCTTTCACGCGCACCCGTACATTGCTTCGAGTGTGCGTTTACGGGTGCGCTTTGCGCGAGCTCGTCGCGCGCCCGATAGCACATCGCGCCTGAAATTCGACACTTCTCACACTGAGCCGCGTCCACGCAGCAAGTCTTCTACACCTGTAAAGACGATATTCTCATAAAAAGGGAGTGCATGCACGAAGCGAGAAGCGAAAAAAAAAATCACAGCATAACCGCGGAGTGAATGATGATGAGTGGGCGAAGCTCCGGAGGTTCATCGGTAAGCCGCGAATCTTCCGTGAAATTCGCCCAGCCGTGATTTTCCGTTTTGTTTTCGTTTCTTCGTTGGTCGTGGTTACCGTTTACATAAGCCGTGGCTTCCGTTCCCCCCTTCATTATAACGGATTTATGGTCGGTGAAATGGAGGGAGAGCGGTTCCTGGATGTGTCGTAGTCGAAAGTTTGCAAAGACGAGATCGATGCAGGTTCCTCGGATGGTGGTGGTTACATGTGGTCAAACGATATGCATGTGAGACCATATCGCGATGCCATGAATTGTATGGCATCGCGATCGTAATCATCATCAGCGTCATCATCGTCATCAGCGTCATCGTTATGACGCATAGTGGGTACATTACATATACCCACTATGTGGGTACATGGAACGTACCCACATTCCATGTGCTGTGCCGTGATGGCAGCGTCATCGTCATCACACAGGGGTGGCTACGACGACGACAGACGACGACAACGCAGGACGACGCCGGGCTAGCCTACGCCCTAAGGAGCTTCACCCCTAAAACGTAACGTTATGATAAGAAAGGCAAGCAAAGAAGCCCTGGGATCCATGGCTTTTACATCACGTCTCCTGACGATGGGTGTCCTACAACACGTGGCAAGAGCTCACCGAAGCTCACATGAACAGCCAGCTGGATGGTACTCCGGTACCTGAACTACAGCGAGACGTACATTGCGGATGCAGACCAGAAAAAGCGCATCCCGGTGGACGTGAGAGAGTGCCTATCCATCGCGCCTGTTCCACGCAACATGCACGCGACATTCCACAAAAGTAGACATGAGTCTAGAGCTGACGCTATTCAACGAAAGTTCAAGCAAGACCCGGATGCCCGCTACGCCGACGCGGCCAAGTATCCGCGTAGAAATGCGTGCGCTATCAGCGGCGTAGACTCTCGAGGCCGAGAATTAGTGTCGGCCACGGTCAAGGCACGCAACCCGGAAGCAGCGGAAGAAGCGGCAATTGTTCTCGCCAGCACCACATGTACAGACGCCGCGGTGATCATCACTGACTCGCTAGCCGCTTGCAGAAATTATGCTAAGGGCGCGTCTCAGCCGATGCTCTTAACATCATGAAACGGCGAAGCACTCCACTCCCAATTACCTGCGTAATATGGGTTCCAGGACACGAGGGCCTACATGGAAATAAAGCGGCCCATGCCTCTGCCCACGAGCACGTCAGCCGGGCTGCCCTCAGCCCACAAGATACCCGACCCATGGCTGAAGAAATGGAGCTTGTGCAAAACACCTATTCGTCGCTATTTCAACACTACACACTTGAGCGACGGGTGTACCCTCCACCCCATGCAAAACTGACTAAAGAAGAAAGTGTGATCATCACACGCTTGCAAAGCAACACACACATACACGGAATATTAATGCACCGCCTGTACCCACGAAACCTGGAGCCTACCAGCCACCCTAGCAAACTCGCTCCAGGAATGCCAGTGGCATGCAAACCGCGACATGCAACCGGAAAGGGACGTGAGCGAAGCACCAAAAATGAACGACGACCACCTAATCGAAACGTGGGAGGCCAAGCTTGTCCTCGAGGACCTGGAAGACCAGCGACAACTCGTCGTCAGACCCAAGAGGGCAGTCGAAACCAGAGGGTTCCTGGACAAGGGAACTTTCCCACCTTAGCGTAATACCGGGCATCGCTCGGAACACTGTTTCGCAATAAACGTTTATTTCCCTCCTTCCTGTCGGCACAGCCACAGCCTCCACAGCGCCGCGGAGGGACCAGAATTGGGTCCGAAAAACATGGCTGCTCTGCTGGAAGCAGTTGTCGCCCACCTCGAATCTATCAAGTGGCCGCCGTGCGCTCTGCAGCTTCTAAGCTCCACACTGATGCTTCCATATGCTTTAGATTCATGTCTTTAAGCTTCGATAACACAGTATTCGTGCCGATTCGGCACCCTAGCTTTTTGAGAGCCTCACTCAAACAACCGATTTTGTAGGCTTAGCGTGTGGCAATGTGCGCTTCCCAAATCTCGGAGGGCATACATTACGCGTTTGTGAGTTCTTTCTAATCCTCGATTACGAGCGCCATTTGTGCAGGCGCCAGCTTAAGGACACGTTATTTGGTGTCACGCTACGCTTTTTCGAATACCGGCACACTAAAACGCTCTACTGACTACTCGAACCACGCCTGGCAACGACGCGGACGACATCCGCACTTATGACGTGCAAAACACGGAGCAAGAAGCAAGCAGCTAGAAACGTCCCGCAGCATACGCAGACGACTCGAAAACGCGAAAGCAGACGCCGAAGTAGCTGTCACTCAAGAAACTGTTTCGAGGTGGCAGGGGCCTCGATCAAGAAAAGCTGTTGGACCACTTCGACCTCGGTCTGTTGCAGAGTCTTGCATAATTTCTCTGAAAGAAAGGAAATTCCGACGGTGCGCAAGCTCATCGCTAGCAGTACTCGCCGCTTGCAGATGACAGGGCGCGGAAGGATACATTTAGATGTGCTCGCCCTCTTGATTGGTCGAGAAGGACTGCAGCTTCCACAGTGCTGCAAAGAACTACTGAAACAGAGTATAGGTCAACACACTTCTCGGCTTGCATGTTAGCCGCGATCGACCAGGTAAAGTAACAACGGAGCGCGTTCGTTAGTCCGCTGCCGGCAGGTGGTATCTATCGGCGGGAAGACGCCACTCAGACAGGAAATTCTTCCTGCACCGTTGCTATCCGCCTCGCGCACCGGTATGGTGGCGTCACCGCTCGGCTCCCCTAGCAACTAGTGCGTCGAAAAACGGTAGCACCCTCTTCCAAGCACCCATAGGATCTCATGCATTTTGAATGAAGTTCGCGCACCTGTTGTTCAAAAACAAACGAGTGCAATTATACATAACTTGCAAGTACGTCACGCTGCGGAACTCTGGGATACGATCTCGGCATATGCGCCGCCATCACCGAGCACATGGCAGCAGACGATACCGAGTCAAGCTGTGCGGCTCTCGCGTTTCCCGTCAACGCCGTCCGTCGCAATGGCGATATTCGACTGCCGCACGAGAAGTAAGTGTGAATGAGATAAAAAAGACCAGAAGCGGGGACGTACTGTTTGCCAAAGGTGAGCACAAACCCGTGCGACCGCACGAAAGAGCTGTCCAAGAAGCGGAGCACATGGCTCATGCGCGCATAAACAGGATGTATCCCAAGACTGAACAACGTACGTGTGTGCGGGCGTCACTTCATAAAAGGCAAGCTATGTTTCCAAATCTCGTGCGAAGTTGTTTCAGCCATTACGTGCGACACCATGGACTCGGACACTGCAGACACGGAGGATCCGAGTTCCCCATTCAACACTGCTTCGCTGCTGGCTGCATAATGTCTTGAACGATTCTCCTTCGTCATATGCGCAACGCAAACGATCGAAACGCGCGCACTACGCCAAACGATCCGCCGCACGAACGTAAACACGGCGCGGTCACTGCGACGTATGTGCTCGGTAATGGCGGACGGAAGACGGACGGAAGACAGGAACTGACGTCACTTGCAAATTATGTATAGACGCTTCTCCTCGCTTCCACCGTCTTAGCTGCTCCAAGTGAACCCCTCTCTCCACTTCTTTTATTTCTTTCGGTTGCCGTGGGAGCACGGGCTGTGCAGGCGGCAGCGCACCCAACAAGACTGGCTGGGCGGTTGGGCTTGTCTCTTTCGTCGCAGTCGCGGTTTCCTTGAAAGTTGCAACGTTAAAATTGTGTAAACGTCATGGCCACACGTCGGAAGATAAGCCTTGATTTCGCTCTGCTGCCATCGCATGACCGGCAGTGCTTCAGATGCTTCAGACGTGCACTTATGTTCGCTGGTCGCAGTGCAAGATGGCCTCCTACAAGACGGCGTTTTTCCTTGACAGTCAGCTGTGTGTGTAGTTGTCGGCGTCGCGACAGTTTGATGAGCCGAGGAGCGGAACTGGTGCTACATCGGGCATACCGCTGGTACGACGTCATCCTTTCCGACATTAATGTACTGTCGGCCGCAAAAGTTTGCGGGATCTGCAGCGCGTGGCCGAGCGGCGGAAAACTGCATTGCTGCGCCGCCTATCGTGACGCGGTGTGGTGTTGAGGCTATCGTCCGCGGCCTCGGCGATTGGCAACGGCGCGTTTAGACAACGCGCCGTTGCTGTATCTAATCTCGGAAGCCGTGACAGATAACCTCGACACTATGCCGCGTCACGTTAGGCGGCGCAGCAATGCAGTTTTCCGCTGCTCCGCCACGCGCTGGAGATCCCGCAAACTTTTGCGGCCGACAGTACGTCCACGATTGTGCTACAGTTGAAACACTACGCTTGGCCTTGCGCGTTTACTAGATACCACTGTGCGGTAACATGTGTGTTGTTATCGTTGTTGCCTTGGTTAATATTGAATTGCGATCGGAATACCGGTTTTACAAAGGTGAGTGAGGCTGTAGGTAGTGGCTCTTCTATATGCTCGCTAGTCCACGAACAATACTTCTAGAATCGCATGTCATGTGGACATTCATGTACCGAAGGAGAATCTAGCCTACGATGTATACGCACTACAGGCGTGCGTATTTCCTATATAAATCTGAGTAATGCCACGCGTGCTCATTTCCTATATAAACCTTAGTAATTTCGTGCCTAATTTAAAACGCATTTGAAAGAGGATTGTGGCTTCAACGATGAAAGTGATTAGATTTTCAGAAATACGTGATTGTAATGCCGTTTGAAGTTTCTTATAATTTTGTGAAATAAAAAAAAAGCACTGCGTGAATATTTGTTGGTCATTTGCTCTAGTACTTTCACACATTATGCAGCTGTGTGACGCCTGTTGCAAAGTTGAAGAAGTTAGCTTTCCGTGTTTTTTGCATAACAGCTGTACAGCTCAAAGCAGCAGCGCACGAGGCGGTACCGACGTGGTCAGTGGCAACGCCTCCTCTATTTTATTCAATGCCAGTGCAAACGTTCGCCCCTCAATAGGAGCCGCCGGTCCGCCTTTGTTCAGGGAGTGGTCGTGATGCGACGCCACATGTAGGGTTTTCCCTCTCCAATATGATGCGTCTGTCCAATTTGTTCCTTCGTGCTCCATTTTTGTAGCTCGAAGCACCTCGCCGCCGCCTCACAGCGCTCGTGAGGCACCTCTCAAAGGCAGCGATTGCACTGCAGCGTTGCAGTGACGCGTCCCCATTGGTAGCCCGCATAGCGCCACGAACGGAGACGCGCTATCTCAAAACACCGTGTCTCTAAGGGTAGGTACTCACTAGCGGCAAAAACGCGAGCGACACGCCGCATACGGCAAGCGTGCTCGCGGCAGGCGCGTGCGTTCGTGTTTCCATTCGCGTTTTACGCTACAAGGCAGCGATACTTGGAGTCTCGAGTTGTATAAGACTTCAAGAATTGCTGCCGTGCCGCATAAAACGCGAATGGGAACGGGAACGCACGAGCCTGCCGCGAGCACGCTTGGGGCGCGCGGCGTGTCGCTCGCGTTTTTGCCGCTAGTAAGTACCTACCCTTACAGAGCCAGGGTGACCGCCAACGTAGTGAACACGAGGGATGCAAGACGCCGCCCCACGGATCTGCACACAACTGAACAAAAAATTACTTCATATGATTTCCGTCGTGAGGCACTACATGACGGGTGCTCTCCCCCATGAACGCAAAGCACACGCGAAGTCTAGGCGATGGGTGAGAGTAGGAAAGGGTTAGAGGAGAGGGTAGTGAACGGCTGGAACGGGCGCATTTGGCTGGCATTGATAATACAGAGGAGACGTTTTCAGTGGCAACGCCGGCGTCCGCCGCATGTCGCGTTTTCCGCCCTCGAAAGACGCAGTAGGCGTTTCCAAATTTAGTTCCCGGCGTGTCCTAACCGCGTTCGATGTCTAGGATATTCGAATTTTCCGTGAAGCGGCAGTTACTAAGTGACGTGTTTTAGTCTTGAAGTTGCGCGACTCCGCCGATAGGTATCCGCTGCCGTCAGTGGTCCCACGGGCGCTCGCCTTTGCTACTTTATCTGGTCGATCGCGTCTCGCGAGTGTCCTCACCGAAAGAGTATATATCCTTCACGATGACCCCGGCATAAAACGCTTTCGTGGTAAAAAGCACAAAAAAAAGAAATAAAGAGAGAGAAAGAAGCGGAGAGAGAGAGAGAGAGAAATAATTGGGACAAATAGAAATAAAAATATAGCGAGAGAGACAAAGGTAACAGACACAAACACACGAAAACATACAATGCACAGAAAGATAGAGGACCCAAGGTAAAAAAGACGATAAAAACAAGGAAGGCCGTCTAGCACCGCTTTTGCTCGACACCACAAGTGCGAAGCTAGCATACATTTTTCATCTTTATATAAAGTCAACCTATCTGTGAGCGTTCAGAAAGCAGTTACTGGATTAGAGGCCTACATTCCAATTGTAATTTGTTCGGACAATAAGCATTGTATGCGCGTGCTTTAGGTAGTTTCAAAAATTTTTTCTGCATCAAACATTACTTTAAGCTTTTCTTTTACAAAACAAGCTGTCTTGGATACCAAATAAAGCTTGCAATTTTTCTTGGGTGACAACAATGCTACATTTTTTACATCGCACAACAGTGCCTTCTAGCGCTAACAGGGTATATAAATGTGGCACAAAGCCCGTGCACCCATTACTTTATATTATATCGAAATAGGGATCACTAGTTTATGAAAGAAAATGAAGCTGCATCACTGCGGTCTTTTCGCAGTATGTGCGTTCGTGTTCACTGTAATACGTAAGTACAGCAAACTTTGTAAGCGCTTGTCCTGTGTGTCTCTATGCTTCGTCCCCGTGTCATTTTGCGCTTTTTTATAAGATGAACCTTTTCCAACTAGGCCAAACAGCCGTTTTGCTAAACTTTGTAACGTAGCTGTACAGACAGATTACGCTTCAGCGTAGTAGATTGTGTCGGATTTTATTCAAGATATATTATCTCAGGCGCATTTTATGCATATGTCGTTTAAATGTATTGGACGGAGTTATCCACGCATATTAAATGCGAAGCATTTTTTTTGCGTACTGTAAGCACTTTTGCATTTCTATCTATCTATCTATCTATCTATCTATCTATCTATTTATCTATCTATCTATCTAGCCGCCTGCGTCTGGATGTTCTCGTGATGGCCTCCTAAACTTGGGGTAGACCAAAAGTTGTATGGGAGGGTAAGATATATTGACGAATATGTCTGGCTGGTCATGACATGAATAACGTGAAAATTCCGTCGCGTACGTCGTCAAACTCATTTCTCCGGACATGTGGTGCTCATACCCGTATACCACGGGCAGCGGAATGCGGGTATGCGCCACAGGACTCTGCCCAGGAACGGAGAGAACAGGTATTGGTAATTTAAAGGCGACAGCGTTAAGAAAAACGGACATCGGCGGCGTTGACGCCAGGAATACAAAGAATAGAAATCGGACTCTAGCAGGAATTGAACCCAAGCATTCTGCGTGGCAATCAAGCATTCTACCACAGAGCCACGTCAGGTCTCGAAACTGCTTTGGCAGAACACCCTATGCAGGCGTAATGCTGGTGAAACGTATATTGTGGTTGCAGTGCTGGCTATGCAATTTTATAAACATTACATATGTACTCCTATGACGAAGGAGTCATGTCGGATTAACGTCAATTGTATACTCAAGCGCCATCCACTATAGTTTGTTTACATAGCGCTATCCAGGGCTACCATCCTTGCAAGCACAAGCTCTACATATCAGCTTACGGCTTCTGGTGTTGGCAATACCCAGGTTTCTGTTGGCATCTTTACACAACCGTAAATAACTAGTTATATCAAACCTATGCGACTGTTCAACATGTCTGTGCGTGCAACATTTGTACATATCTTCAGCGTCATTTCATAACGTTTCGCTCAATAAAAAAGATACAACCCAGTCACCTTACATCCGGATGCTTCGCATAACATCGATTCCCATGGTACTTGGGATCTCCCTAATTTTTATACTTATGTGACTGTTACGTTGAAGTTCGATTACTGCGCAATGGTAGGCGATCGACCAGAACTCAGTTGACTTATAGTACTCGCATGGAACCTCTCTACACTGCTGTCTATCCTAACTGTCTATACAGGCTGCTACTGCTTTCTCGAAAATGTAAGGAGGCACGAAAGGAGAGTAAATGAAGTCAAAGAATATAAAGTCCGGATGCGTTGCTAACACCCTCTATTTCTCTCTCTCTCTCACACACACGCTATATATATATATATATATATATATATATATATATATATATATATATATATATATATATATATATGTGTGTGTGTGTGTGTGTGTGTGTGTGTGTGTGCGCGTGTGACGTTAAAGAACAGAGACACGTCGTGGTTCAGATGCCATCCATGTATTCTAATGCACGCGCACTTCTTCGTCGGCTTCTCCTACCATCGCCTTATTCATACATTACACTCTTCCCCCCTCCCCTCGAGACAGTCTCAGTTCAGAAGGCACAAAATAACGTAGTAGTTTGCTAACATGAACAATGTCCGAGTTTCTAACTAAGGGCAACACAGAGCGGTTGATCTCATAGTTCACTGGTGAGACTTTGTGTAGAATCTTGTAGGGACCTTCCATGACGGAACTTAGTTTGCCGTTGTTGGGATGCCATGGTGTCTCGTAAAGGACGAAGTCACCGACTTGGAACTCAATCGGAAGAAATTTCTTGTCATACATTACTTTGTTCTTATCGTGGTAGGCGATAGAATTATTAACAGCACCTTTGCGCGCTTCTTTCACGGTTTGTTCTCGCTGTTTCAGCACAGTTGGATAATATGGAATTTCATACATCAGGAAGGACGGTGCGTAGCCGGTAACTTCGTGAGGCGTTCTGTTGTATTCGTCTATTACCTCCGACAGCAGCTTAGTCCAACACTTCTGTGGCTCGTCATTGATCTTGCACTTAAGTCTGGTTACGATGGTCTGGTTTGTCCGCTCGTTCATACCATTGCATTGCGGATGATCAGATGAGGTGAAGAGTTGGTGTATTCAGTTATGTTTTAGAAACTGTTAAAATTTTCCTGCAGTGAATCCCGGTCCACGATCTGAAAGGAACTTCCGTGGTTTTCCGGCAGCAAAAATGGTTTTTAAGCATGAGATGTAGGCGTCGATTTTCTCACTTTTATGGGCGAACACCCATACGTAGCGAGTAGCATGGTCAATAACCAAGTGGATAAACCTTTTTGATGAGCCATATCCACAAAATCCCCCGATGGTGTTCATTGCAAAAAGGTCAAAAGGCTCTTCAGCAGGAGGCAGGGATTCAAGTGTCCCACACTTCTTTGTTTTCGTCTTCTTGCATCTCTGGCATGTATCACAATGCCGAATGTAGGTGGCAACATCGATTAACATATCCGGCCAATAATATTGCGGCGACAAGAGTGATAGTGTCTTCTTCACTCCGACATGCCCAAAATGTTGATGTGCGTTCTTAAGAATGGTTGGGCGTAGTTCATGGGGCACATACATCTTCCTTAGTCCTTTTCTTTTGACGATGACTACGTTGTTTTCCAATGAATACGTTCCTTTTGGGCGCTTATTGCTGCATCGTTGAAGTTCATCGTGGGACAGAAGTTGAACTATTGGGGCTCTGGAGAGTGCATCTGCTTCGACGTTGCTTATGCCCTTTTGATGTCTGATGTTTACTTCATACATCGATAGTTTCAACGACCACCGGAAGAGACGACCTTGAGGATTCTTAATATTCTTCAGCCACTGTAGTGCAGAGTGATCCGTTACAACCGTGAACGGCTTTCCATGAAGGTAGCAATGCCATTTATCAATAGCATCTATAATGGCAAGGCATTCTCTTTCTGTAATAGCATAATTGACCTCGTGCTTAAGTAGTTTGCGGGAGTAATAGGCAACGGGATGTTCCTTACCTTTGTCGTCAGGTTGCTTCAGCACTGCACCAATGCCTTCGCCAGATGCATCACAGTACACAGTACAAGATCTCGAAGTGTCGTATATGCGAAGCACCGGTTCTTCAGTTATGCGCTCCTTCAGTTCCCGAAAAGCTTGCTCGCATGCTTCTGTCCATGTCCACTTGCTTCCTTTGTGGAGTAGTTTCGTGAGTGGGAGAGCGATGTCGCTGAAATGAAGGATGTACTGACGGTAAGTGTTTACAGTGCCCTGGAAACGCTGGAGGTCTTTCTCTCGTTTAGGTGTCGGAAATTTGAGTATTGCAGCCATGTTACTTTGCTTAGGTGTCACTATTCCTTGTGAAATTTTGTGGCCCAAGTATTCAATGCTGTATCTTGCAAACGCAATTTTCCGTTTCAGTTTTACGTTCTCGTCTCTAAGAGCTTTCAACAGTGCCTCGAGGTGTCTTTTTTAATCTTCAAATGTCTTATAGTATACGACCACATCGTCAAAGTAATTGCTAACATTAGTGAGCTGATGTTTGGCTATTATTGATTTCATGGCTCTTTCAAATGTAGCCGGAGCGTTCTTTAAGCCGAACGGCATTACCAACCACTCATAATGGCCATTAGTCGTGACAGACAGACAGACAAAGAACTTTATTGAAGTCCTGAGGGACTAGCCGGGAAGGACCCGCTGGGGTCCTCGGCTCGCCGCTGGCTGCTCCCATGTCGGAATCGGGAGGCCATGCCTCTCCGCTCTTTCACGGGCCCTCTGGACGGCCGTTGACTGGATATCGAGGGCAGTACTTGCGATGGCGTCTTCCCAGTCCTGTGCGCTGGTGTGTGATGTGTCCCGTAACGCAGGACACTGCCAGAGCATATGAGCTAGAGTGCTAAATGCCTCCCCGCAATCCGGGCACTGTGGATCAATATCTTGATTAATCCGGCTTGAGAAACCTCTCGAGGGATATGACCTCGTCTGACAAACGCAGTTTTTTTAACGTCGTCGGGATGCATTCGGACATGCCAGTATCCCGACATTACATCTAGCGTAGTGAAAAGTTCGCCCTTCCCAAGTGGTCCACAATGTCGCCTATACGTGGAATTGGTTGATAGTCGGGTACCGTTATGTTGTTGAGCTTGCGGTAGTCAACACATAGACGAGTACGTCCTTCGCCTTTCTTTTCCGCTAGGATGACCGGTGCGGCGTAGGGCGACAACGAAGGCCTCACAACACCTTGCTTAATGAGGGCGTCAACTTGTTTGTTAATTTCCACTTTGTCGGCCTGTGAACATCTGTATGGTGCTCGATGAATAGGGACAGCATTGGCAAGTGCAATCTTATGTTGTTCAGTAGCGATGCATCCAATATCTGTCTGGGATTTCGAGAAGATCTCGTCATACTTATTTAAAAGAGAATCGAGCACTGCTGATTCGTGTTCTGGCAAGTGTTCTGAATTCAGGGTTCTCATCAGCGGTGTTTTAGTGGTTTTCTTTTCATTGTGATTCGACAGGTTCAAATATTCACGTCCTTGTGTTACTGACTAGCTTTCCTCCAAATTTACAGAAAGATTGAAGTACGAAGCGCTGTCTAGGCCAAGAAATAATTGTGTTCTCATGCCTCGCAGAACGTGTACATAAACTTTCTTTGTGACGTTCTCAATTTGCAATTGAATGTTTACGCGACCCAAAGTTGGAATGCTTGAAGTAACTTGCTGCACCATGATGCTGGAGTCTCTCATCAACTGAAGCTTGAGCTGTTTGTACACATCTTCACTGATGCAAGTAATTGTTGCTCCTGTATCATAAATTGCAGTTACTGGCCCTCCGTTGATGATAGCATCGAACTGTATTAATGAAACTCTGGGTCGCTCTCCTCGTTTCCCGGTCTAGTCTCAATAGCGGACACGTTGCCGCGGCGTGGAAATTCGTTGTGCCAATGGAACTGTCGTGGGAAACCAGCAGCTGAGCAATATCTACATTCATTTTGGGGTACACGCGGTCGAGAAGTCAATGTTGACTGCTGCGGTCTGCTGAAGAGACGTGGAGCTCTTGATGTATTACTAGGAGTACGAGTAACGGAAATTCCTCTCACCCATCTTAAAGATGTCTCGACCCGTTGGGCAGCGGCGCGCCACTCTGATGACGAGTCGAAAGACAGCCCGGCTAGCGCCAGTTCCACATCAGGAGGAACACCGTCAGTCAGTCCAGAAATGATGTCGCACTCTTTAAGGTCGGCCAAAGAGCCCAGTCGTTTTTTCTTGTCGTAGTAATCCTTGATGGTCTGCCCTTCTTTTAGCCGGTAGTGGATGAAGAGACGAAAGGCATCCCCGTCAGTCTTAGCAAAGCGATTTCGCATGTCGTGCTTTATATCGTCCCATGTCTCGTCGTTGCCAAAAATCTCTGTCAGGTACCACTTGAACGCTTCCCCTTCGATGTATTCGCTGAAGTGACAGACCCGATCGCGGTGTGTCCATGATGCCTCGGTCGCCTTCGTGTCGAAAAGGAGTAGCCACTTGTCGACGGGGACGTCTTCTGGTGTTCCCTTGTACTTCGGTATGTTGAGCGGAGGCTTTGGCCTAGCCATGGCAATTTGATGAGGTCGATCCTGTCGACTTGTGTGACGTTAAAGAACAGAGAAACGTCGTGGTTCAGATGCCATCCATTTATTCTAATGCACGCGCACTTCTTCTTCGTCGGCTTCTCCTACCATCGCCTTGTTCATACGTTTTAGATATATATATATATATATATATATATATATATATATATATATATCTGGAGAAGCTTATCAGCCCTGACGAAGACCGGTCCACCGGTCGAAACCGTTGGAAAATAAAACTAAGACAACCGCTAAGTTGTGTCTCTTCTTTTATATATATATATATATATATATATATATATATATATATATATATATATATATATATATATATATATATATATATATATATATATATATATATATATATATATATATATATATATATATATATATACTCTATCCACTTTGACGCGGCCATCAGAGCAGACAGTCGTTGAGCGCCCGAGCAGAACCAAACGCTCTCCCACGCCCGCCAGCAGCACGTAGGTTAAATGAATCATGAACTGATGCGTAGTCGACTGTACCGACAGGTACAATCGAGACATTGTGAAACGTCGCGTCCTGCGTGAACGACATGTCACAGTTTCTCGACACGTGCCTGCTGTATTGGGTAGCGAAATGAGTGGATCACGGCTGCGCGAGGAAAAAGGAGTTTGGTTCCCGCCCCCTCTGCCGTCTCGCGTTCTGCTGCTGCATGCTTTATTTGGTCTGAGACACCACCTCGGCAGGTGCAATGATCTTGCGTGATGTTCCTGCCGCCATAGAGCTGGTGAGAAAAGGAACGTATGCGTTTAGGCACTTTAATTAAGCTCAATACTGATGGAATATTTTAATGGACCTTATTAACTCGCCGTCTACCCTTAGCATTTTGTGGAATGCAATGCGAGGTCAATTAGTGCTTTGCTGGGTTGATATGACCATAAGTTCAGGGCGAACTGAGTTACGTACCATATTACAGTAAACACAACTAGCCGCCCAGCAGCACTATGCGCACTCGGTAGGATGAAGCTAAGACGCAGAGTAGGAGAACTACAGCGTCTGTACGAAAAAACGAAGCTTTGCGAATGCTGTAGCGAAGAATGTGCATGTCACTGTTTGTCTCGGAAAGCAATATAAACAACGCAAGCAGTTGTAGTGAACGAGAGAGACCTGACAGTGGCCGAAATGACCGTGCCGTCGCCGTCGCCACTTCACAAGGTGAATCGATTGACGAAACGGGGCTGCGGCGTCCTCTCTGACAGAAATCGTAGCGCGTTCTCTTTCTCGCCCGCGCGGCAAGCTCTTAGCATGAGCTGCGCGAGCGGCGAAGTAAAGATCATGATGAGCGATGATGATGCCGCGACAATTTCAAGCAAAGCACTTCGCGAGTCTCGGTGGCTGGAAATCGCCGTGGCACGAAACCGCAACAAAGGAGCACGCCACCCGGCCACTCAGCGTGATTTCCACGGCGAGTGGCCGTGGAGCCATGTGTAATACCAAATGCTCTGAGTATTTTGCAAGTACCGGGCACGCTCCAGTAATATATAAGTGTGAAAGAATGACAGCTTACCGCGACAGTTATAGAGTAAGCATCTGGCATTATGCACACTTGACGCACACATTTAGCCGTCAGTACTGACGACGCGCAGCAAGGCGCTCACTAACATTGAAAACATGGCCGCTTTCGTGGAGGTTTTCCCATTCATTCATGGCGGCACCGCGGAAGAATATCCCACTACGATATCTTTAAAATCAGCTCGAAGCATTAACGCGCCGGCCACGGGCGCTTCCGCCACCATAGATATCAAAGCAATCAGGAGCTGCTGTCTGCTAAGACTCTCAACATCGCAAGCCCGCCGCACCGCTAGTGGCGCTGCTCGCGGCTTTCAAGGCGCCCCCTATAGGTCCCAAACGGAGTTATACCGGATGACCCAGCTATCCTTGGCCAAGGGTTAAAAATTACAATATGAGCGGCCGGCGAGTGAAATGAGTTGCATATTGCTGACAGTCACTTTGCGCAGAACAGACACTTTTTACAGCGAAAGCTGTTATGAGATCACAACAAGGAGGGTGCCATGGTTGTCCACCGCCGCCGCCGCCACCGCCGCTGCTGCCGCCACCGCTGCCGGTGTCCGTAACCGTTATCGCACGACAGAAAAAAAAATGCTGCAGGTCCACCAAGTGAATGGTCATGATGTAGCTAAGCTCCATTGACGACGTGATAAACGATATAAACAATATTTATAAAATCCATCTGTCCGTCCGTCCATCCATTCGTCCATCTGACCATCCGTCCATGGAAGGACGGACGGACCCACGCACGGACGTACGGACAGATGCACGGAAGGACGGGCAGACGGACGGGCGGACGGAAAGACAGATGCGCATGCGGACGGACAGATGCGCAGACGGATGGACGGATGAACGGACAGATGCACAGACGGGCGGACAAATGAACGGAGAGTGTACGGTCTATTTTTAAACCATATGCGCGCAGTGAACGATCTATGCAGGGTATGTGTAACACCTCTGTTTCTGTCCGATGGGGAGCTACGACGACGACGTCAACAACGGACATCGTGAGAGCCTACGGCGCTTCGCTCCTAAAAGAACGAAATAAGAAAAAAAATATCCGGGATGAAACGGGGTTCAAACCTGGGTGCACTCCGTGCCAGCCTAGTGTTCTACCATGGAACCATGCTGGTACTCGGATCTCCTGCGCACAGAAACCCTATACAAATGTTATGACGGTGAGGAACCGCGTTAACATACGCAATATAACGTGGTGGAACAGTAAAATAACAACCCGGCGTCACAGAATACTATTTGTGCAACCAGACGTCACACAACTTCAATTGCGTTGCGAGTGGGTCGTTGCATTGTATTACGAGTGGGTCGTTGAAGGGCTCAGCCATAATTTTTCATCGTCATCAGCCATCGAAGCAATTAATGTAGTGGTGGGTACCTTCCAAGCGTACTTGTATTAGTAGCCCCGAGAGAGTTCGCAACGGGATCTAGAAATGGCGCTCTTCCAGCTTTCGCGGGGACTGTGAGGCGCGCGGGCCTGGCGTTTTGTTTTTGAATTAATTAATTTGTTAATTAGGATTAGTGAACTTATTTGCTTAAAGGACCCCTGACAGCAAAAGTTTTCTTTGCGACTTTTCTACAGTAATTTGTAGCTTTGCGTCTGGTAATGCCGAAATTGAATCGTAAATGATCTAACGCATCGTATAATTAATGCTAGCGTCGTTAATTCAGGACGATTTTGCTTCAGTTCGAAACGCCCGCCTAAATACCATAAGAAACTAGCGCCCCACAGCGGAGCAGCGCCTGAGACTACATGCGCTCAAGCTTCGGTGACGCTAAACGTGCCGTTTTCATATTGGGTGACCCGAAGGCGGTGAAGAATAAGACGATGTGGGTGCGTTGAGGGTGTCCCCCCTCAGGAATAAGAAAAGCATTCCTCGGATAAGCAGCGAAAATCACCTTGAGAGCAGCCCGACAACAGAGCGAGAGGGGTGACGAACAATAGTCCTCGCCGGGTGCCAGTCGGGGTATTGTGCGCACCCCGACAGTGGCACCTCGTCACGAGGGGGAGCCTCTGTCTACGTAAAACCACAGAAACTGTCGATTTTACCAGAATACTCGGATGAGCACTCACCTTTACTTTAAAACCAAATTAAAATATCTTATAGGCAACGCTCGCCCCTAATAATCGGTGAGAAGTGCCCCCTCATGCAAGAGTCTCAAGCGACACAAGCACCTCGAGTTTCCAAATTTGGTGTGGGGTCCTTTAATATTGACTTGAAGGCAAGAAAGGGGACATGCAAAATTTGAGAGCGTCTTCAGAAAGCCTCATTGCCTTATTTGGGATAAAGAAAGTCTCACGTATACCATTTTTTCCAAGGTGCAAGACAGCCAGCGAAATACAAAAAGAACCGTGTGACAAGCGCATTCGTGCGCCACGATCGTGCTGCTCTCAGCCGTGGTTTGAGTGAACGAAATCAGCAGCGGCCGCCACTTGCCCGATCCGTCGCAGCAGTGGGCCGTTATTTGGCGGTGGTTTTATGGCCCTCACTCGCAAGTTGCACCGTCACACGCGTCAAATAGCTGGCAACGGTCCGAGAAACCACCTACGACTTATCGGCCTACCGCTGCAACTGATCCGGCTAGTCACTGCCTCAGCTCATATCGTTCGCTCAAACGACAACTGAGAGCAGCCAGTTCGCGGCGCGCGAATGCGCTAGTCACGTGTTTTTTTTTTTTTTTTTGTTATTTCGCGCGCTTTCCTTCTACCTTGGAAAAAATGGTATATGTGAGACTTTATCGCAAATAATGCCATAGCGGTTTTTGAAGACGCTCTCGAACTTTGCAAATCCCATTTCTTGCGTAAAGTGAATATTTAACAAATTAGTTACCTAATGCTAAGCAAAAACATAATTGCAAAACAAAGAAATGTCTGTAGTGCGCAAGGTGGCCGCCAGTAATATGCAACTCATTTTACTCGCCTACCTCTAGTATTGTATATTCTATCCTTTAACCCTTGGCTAAAGAAAGCCAGCACAAACGGTATATATATATATATACGACTACGACTTTGGACCGAGGATGATTCCCAAGCCATCCGCATGTGGAATGATCTTCCCGATGATATCGCCTCTGATAGTAACCCCAACACGTTCCGGCACACACTTGAAATGCATTTTCACGATATAGCGTTGTAAGATTTTTTTTTATTATTTAATATTGATCGTCTACCTTTCAAGCGTTTATAATGTGAAGTGTTGCGCTCTATTTTGATGAACGTGCTGTAATCTGCTCTTTTTTTTTACTGTTGAATTATATATGATGACTGATTGCTCTGTTAATTTGGTTACTATGTATTTTGTTGTTATTATTATTAACCTGCACTGTAACGTTGTTCAATAGGAGTTTACTTGTGATTTCACTGTAACCCCCCCCTTACTCAATGCCTTCGGGCCTGTAAGGTATTTTTCAATAAATAAATAAATATCTACATATATATAGGTTAAAGAGAACTTCTTCAGGCTACCGTAATAAAACTTGTAAAAAACTTCCGAGACTAGTGCAACATAGGAAACAAAACAATATTTATTATATCCTAACAGTTTCGGCTGGCGGTCCAGCCTTCTTCGGAGGATGTAAGTCGAATGGCAGGCCGCGCAGCAGAGGGCCGCCCACCCAGTTTAGGAAAAAAGAAAAAAAAACGAAAAGAAAAACAAACACGAGAGAGAGAGAAAGAAGAAAGTGAGAGAGAAAGAACTAACGAAGGAAGGGACAGCGACAATTGCTTTGCTGGGGTGTTCATCAGCGAAGGAAAGAAGAGCGGAACATGTCCAGGAATTAGGGACATCGCCGAACAGCGCCCCTAGCGGTCGCCCTTGGAAACATGCGCGTCTTCTATGGGAGAGCGTCGTTTTTCGCGAATAACTAATGATAGAAGCCATCTTTCACTAAATTCCCGAGGAAAAGGGTTCTACGCAACTATCCCGACATCTCATGGGAGCGGCAACATTATTTATGTCCAAAAACCCGTTCAAAATTGTGGGAGAAGTTGGGAGTATGGGAGTCTATGGAAACGGTCAAATTTAGGACGGTTTTCGGGCCACTAAAATGCTATTTGCAAAGAGATGGTAGCATCGATTGGTATATTCCCGGGGATTTATCAACTTCAATGACTCAGCTATAACCTGGTTGCAGCAGCAACTCTTCAAATGGCGAAAAAGTTGTTCCAAAATGGCAGTCTTCATAACAAGGTCGCGGAATTCATTGTGGTAGATATATAAACTGGGTTTTCGTCCGCAGGAACGCGTTGAAGCGAGAGCCGAGCGCGTTGAACGACGAGAGATCAAAATCGCTGATAACACAACCGCGAGTTCGCAGGTTCGATTCCGGCTGTGGTGTCCTTTTTTTTTCTCGCTTAGTCTAGAAGCCTTTTGCCAGATGGCATACGACGAAATGTAGGTCATTAAGTTTCGGTTCTTGTTTTTGTTTCTCTCTATCCGCACCAAAGTTATCGTGCAAAAAATAACTGGTTTCATGGTATTGTACAATACTAAAATACTTCTAAGCGCCTTTCTCGTTTAGATATAAAGTATCTAGTCAATAAACCGACAAACGCAGATAACAGGTTTTTAAAGTTGGTTTCTTAAGCTAAATGTTTATGGAGATATTATGCATATTTTTGCCTCTGCAGCTATGCATAGGAAAGGTGTATTTCTGCGACTCTTGTGCTTCCTGAAACGTATGAAACAAAAGTTTAGCGTCGATTGTGTGGAATTAAAAGACACAAAAGTATACAAGCTTCCAGCAATCGTAGTTGTAGTATTCGTACAATGGAATACAGTTCAAGCTATTTGACGAAGTCCATTTGCGTTATATCAAAGCGGAATTTCTTGCGTAAACCATCGTGGTCAGCGATTCTGAAACATGTTGCAATAACGATTTCGTATTGTTTGTTCGTCGATAATGTCGCGGCATTTTTACAGAAGGAAGCAAGTCATGTTATGTTTCTTGCAGACTCCATGGATAAGAAGTTTTCTGTTAACATATTTGTCAAAGAAGACTGCTGGGCATTTTGTGAACTTTACACGTTCTAGCGCTGGTTTGATTAGTGCAAGAGAACGGGAATTCTCCTCTACAGCTTTATGCGGTGAATTAAAAACAATATATTTGATTTTTAGAGCGTAAGCTCTCTGGCGCTGTATGTTCCAAGTTTATTCCTCGCGTCTCATTGACCTTGAGCCGCCGGAGCGCCAGCGTGGCAGGCGTGACGTCACACCACGTGGTCCGCTGCCCAGAGACGTCGCCGCTGCGGTATATATGATGGCTAGCCACCTTAGCGGCGCTGGCTTGGAGCCTCACTGCTGCGGTACCACATGACCAGGCGAATGTTCAAAGCTGCTTCGCCAGCGCTCGGTCCTGCTATGTATGACACGTGGGCTGGGATCGTCCGTGCATGCGCTTGAGCGGAAACGACAGGCTGAATCCACTCATCCAGTACACATAGATATGAGGCAGGCTGTGAAAACTTAAGCAAAGTCGAAGTTGCCAGTTTAAAAACATCGCAGCCAAGAGAGGCCAAAGTAGCACGTTATGGAGACGCTTAGCAAGCGCGGACATGTGCCGAGGTCAAAGCTACTGCAGCCCCCCGCCGTGGTCAATCAACACGAACAATAACAAGCCGAAGAAGAAGCCTAACTTTAACGAAACACTGCGTCTATAATCTTTGGGAAACGAAGCCAAACCCATGTTTCGCTCGTGATAAATACGTTTACAACAGTTAACCGCACCCCTTTTTCTTTCTGTATTTGGCGCTAGCTTTTTTGAACAGAACGATTTGTGGATGTCCTTGCACTCATTATTCGCACAAATTAGGTTTTGAACCGGAAAATCTGCGATACATGTCAGAGCTCTGTCTTCAGCATGCATAAATACTCGAACTTTTAAGTGCGGTGCACTTCATGGTGGCAGGCTGTCGTATGCTGTCGTTGTCGCTTGGCGTAACGCAGGCAGAACCACATATAGCATAGCCAGCTGTAGTATACTGAGCGCGCGCTCGCGCCAAAGAGAAGTTTTCTTCCTCTTGTTCTTCGAGTGTCTTGATGATGATTTTAATGCATCTTCTTCCTCTTGTTCCTTGAGCGCCTTAATCACTATACGCGTATAAACGCAGGCAGAACCACATATAACATAGCCAGCTGCCGCATATTGAGCGCGCGCTCGCGCAAGGAGGGTCTTCTTTCTCTTGTTCTTCGAGCGCCTAAAATGCGGACATTACTATTATGGCTGGGGAAATACAACACAAGCCACATATAAAAAGAAAGCGAGAAATAGACAGAGAGAGAGAGAAAGGGAAAAAAATTGGATGAAAAATAGAAATAAATAGAAATAAAGAGAAAAACACAGAAAAAAAAACTGGAAAAATGAACAAGAAAGAAAGAGAGGAGCAAGGAAACAGAAAACGGGAGAGAAACAAAGAAGGCTGCGCAGCTCCGCATTTCACACTCCCTTCAGACCTAGTACCAATAGGGCGAAGCTGCCTTAATTTTTTTTTAAGACGACAGCGTTTTATGCCGAGGTCCACCAACATTTCAGTGACGAATTTGCGTCACGAAAATGAAGTTGAGAAAATGTACACGATCAGATGTTCACGATCAGAGGCCTGCCATGCAACTGGACGCGTGTTTGTCGCGTACCTCTACTATCGCAGTGAATCACACGCGCGTCTGCGGGGGTCATTCTCAATCCGACATTGTCACCTTCATTTAGCGGCAGTGGTACGCCCGAGGAACAAGGAGCTTACGAGGAGAGACGCGGAGAGCAGCGAGAAAGAACGCGCCTGAGACGCCGAGTGCAATTGACGACGGTGACAACGCTGCCGATCGTTTCGCCGGGGACAAAGCGAGGTTTCGGCGAGTCTTTCTTCGGCATAAGGGAAGGAGGGGGACTTAAAACGATGGCGTGATGTTTCTTGTCCCTGATGGTGATGGCATCCCGTGCTGCGATATCGCGGTGCCGAACCACACAGCTACGTTGGTCGCACAACTTCACAGAGTAGAATGCCGCTGAATTTTCTGTTTATAATGTTCATTGACAAGATCGCAAGCAGTGATAACAAAGCTAAATTTACAATCCATGCAGATAACACCAGGTTATACTTTCGTGGGAATCATAATAGGGATATTGTAAGAAGAGCTAATGAGACCCTAATTCCTGCAATTTGTCTTCATCCAAACAACTTAAAATTACCATACCCAAACTCGGGAAAGAAGTGGAAATTTAAGGGCTCTATTTGCTTTGTTAGACATAATATTAATCAGAACTTACAGACATTGATGCCATGGAAAATACAGAAGATGCTAATAGTAGTAATTTTAATGTAAATATGAAGAAAGAAAAGGGGAAGAAAAGATAACTTGCCGCTGGCAGGGACCGAACCTGCGACCTTCGATAACGCGTCCGATGCTCTACCAACTGACCTACAGCGACGGTCATCCCCCCGTACATTTTATGGGGTATATATAGATTTTAGTCATTTTGGAGATAGGTATCGACATGTTCAGAAACGACCTGTATATGAGATAGTGAAACGTTTTCTTTTTTTTGCAAATGGCAGCGCTTGCTGACAACTTGCCACCGCTGTACCATCTTCTCTGCCCCGGCCCTTGCGGGGCTAAATTGCGTGAATGCGGCCCGCTGATAGAAGTGAGTTTCAGACCCCTGCTTTAAAGACTCACCGATAAGCGCGTCATAAAAGTTTTAATTGGGTCCTAGCGAGGGACCTTTTAAGAAACATTACTATGTAGAAATCTAAGTACGCGCAAAGAAACAATGACGCAAGTAGCAGCAAAGAAACCAGACGAGCGCTAACTTCAATCTCGCTTGTACGCGTTCCTGGTTCTAAATGAAACTGGCCGAAATGGCCGGGTCTCAAACCAAGACCTGATGCCGTTGTGCAGACAGCATGGACAGTGGAACAAACAGGCGGGTTTTACGGTCGTGTACATCCAAATATTATCGGGGGTTTTACATCACAAAACCACCATATGATTATGAGGGACGCCACTGTGGAGGACTCCGGAAATTACGATCATCTGGTGTTCTTTAGCGTGCACTGTCATCGCACGTATAGCATTTCGCGTCCATCGAAATGCGAACGCCGCCACCGGGATCGAACACGCAACTTTCCAGTGGGAAACTGAGCACTGTAACCGCTACAACACCGCGGCGGATGGTCGTATATATGAATATAATTGGTTTTATTACGCTTTCACGAACAGTTAGCAAAGATGCGAAGACGAGCTGTATACCATGTACATAATGAAAAGATTATTTCGGTCTTATTTTATTATGTGCGCTAGAAACGTAAAAAGCGTTGTTTAAATTAAAGCGTCTTATTCGAAATTCTTAATTCCAGAAGGTAACTGAGCAATCTCGCACTTGTCATCAATTTCGGCCTTTATTTCTGCTCCGCCTCGAGCTCTAAAAAAATATTGTCACTGGCAGTGAATATGGCACTGCCTGTTGCCTACGCGCTATAGCGCAAAATAGAGAGAGAGAGAGAGAGAGATGAAGAGGAAGGCCGGGAGGTTAACCAGATATTAGCATCCGGTTTACTACCCAGCACTGGGGTGGGGGAAATAGGGGCAAGAAAGAGGGTGTAGAGAGAGAGAGAGAGAGAAGAAAAAAAATGAAAGGATATAAAATGCACGCACACGTAGGATAAAAATGACACGCACAGGAAGGGCGTTTGCAACGCGCTCAACAAGTTAGATGACCGACCTTTGTCGGAAGAAAGGATTTTAAGCCATCGACAGGACGCGACGTCGCAGAAGAAGGCCCTGGAAGCGCTACAGCGATTTTTACGATCGACCGGCCTTCCTGAACGACTATAGCGCAAAATAATTCATTTGTAAAGTGACGCCAACAAATATCAGGCACGTCATGTCTGTTTCTGCATATTGTCAAACCATCGCCATCTCATAGGCTGGTATTTCCTTGAAATTAGCGTTTTTAGATGAAGAAAACTGCAGCGACGAAAGGACGTCCTTACTTTCTCCAAGATACCGGCGGGGGCCGACGACTGCACAATCGGACGAAATAAATCGAAAAGGTCGAGAGGAAGGGCCGCACGCCCTTTCGATATTCGGTGTTTTTCAAGCACAGCCAAGTGAGTTGTGTACACGCATTCGTTGAAAAAGAACTGCTGATTCACTTTCGAGCATCCAACCGACCGCCTCCTGTACGCCTAGCTCTTATCAGTCAGCGATCACGGTTCGCTTTCGGTGGCGATAGTCGATATTTTTTTTTATGTATGTATTGTCGTTTCGTCTGCCGCGCGGCCTGCGTCACGGCGCCAATTTTGAAAGTTGAAGGTCTGTACGCCACGTGGTGGGAAAAACGGTGAACTAAAAGCGATGTCCCGAATTCCTGGGTATGAGAAAGCAGCAACGACGGAGAGCCGCCGGAAGCGGGCGGGTTATCTGTGTTGTCTACGAGGGGTAGATAAGAAGGGCGGCCTGAGCAAGCGGCCAAGGAAAAGGGAAAAGATAAGAAATGCCGCTTCTACGCATTGCACATATGGTTAAATCTCAGATAGTTCGGCGGTTGGCCCGCAATGCAATTGAGCGCGCTCGCTCTTTCGACAGAGAAGTAACAATGGAAGAAAAAGACAGAGAGAAAGATATAACGTCAGGGGCAAATTTAATCCTCACATACTCCGCCGCCGCCCCTCGGGTAAACACTATACTAAGCCGCCACTTCAACATACTTAAACAGAGTAGTCGACTCTCTGCCGTTTTTGAAACTCCGCCCAAGGTGGTTTACCGAAGAAATAAAAACCTGAGAGACTTGCTTGTCAGGGCGAAAACACACAAATCCGACCAATATCAGGGCTGTAAACCATGTGGGAAACCTCGTTGCAGGGTGTGCACACACATGGTGACCACAAATACGGCTGAAGCCTCCTATTCAGACTTTGTGTATAAAATTAAAGACGACCTTAATTGTGACTCGGCCAATGTGGTATGCAAAATTCGCTGTGAAGTGTGTGTGGCGGCAGCCAAGCCAAGCCAAGCCAAGCCGCCAGGCAGCGCCACCCTCCGCTGCTCTCCGGAACCTCCAGAGAACCTGAATAAAACCAGTTGATGTTGGGATCTACACCGTGCGGTTGTGTCTGCTTCTCCCGCGCGTACACGCGTCCCAACAGTGGTGACCCGGACGAGGCTTACCGCCTTTTTCAAGCGATCGACGCCATCGAGATCTCCGCCGTCGACATCAGGCACCCGCCGTTTTGGACCGCGGACCCTCCGCTATGGTTCCTGCAGGTGGAGTCCCAATTCACCGCTCGTCGTATTGGCGCTGAGCTAACAAAGTACCACCACGTGGTCGCAAGCCTCCCACCGGCAATAGCGAGCGAAATACGCGATCTGCTGGTCGCTCCACCTGCAGAGAACGCGTACACAACGCTCAAACAGCTGCTCATCGGCCGCCTCACGCCGTCGGAGCCTCAGCGACTGCAGCAGCTACTGCACGACAACGAGCTCGGGGACCGGACGCCCAGCCAATTGTTGCGCCACATGAGGCAGCTGTTGCACAAGCCGGCGCAACCACCACCGATGCCGACAGCAGACTGCTTCGCGAGCTGTTCCTACAGCGACTTCCGGTCAACGTGCGCATGGTCCTCGCCTCGGCTGCCGGCAGACGCCTGTCTCAACTCGCCGAGCTCGCGGACTCGGTGCTGGCGGTCGCTCCGCCGTCCGTCGCGGCGCTACAGCCAGACATCGCCGGCCGCGCGCCTACGACCGCACTGCATGACATCCGGGAGCAGATATCCCGCCTCGCCGATACCTTCGCAGCGATGCACGCCCGCAGCACTCCCGAGCAGCGCCAGCGCCGAGCAGCGCAACAGAGAACCTGCTGGTATCACAGGAAGCATGGCAACGCTGCTCGCAAATGCATTCCTCCTTGCGACTATGCTGGAAACGGGAGCAGCCGGCACTCAGGACGACCAGTGTCCCAGATGCCCCCGAACGTCGTCCATCAGTGTTTTTCCTCACCGACCGCGACAGTGGCCTTCGATTCCTCGTGGACACCGGCGCTCAGGTGAGCGTGTTGCCGGTTGGGTCCACCGATCGCCGTGTCCCCAGTGCGTCCCCCCCCTTCAGGCGGTCAACAATACAACCATCGCCATCTACGGACATCTCTCGTTGCCACTCGATTTAGGCTTGAACAGAACGTTCCGGTGGATTTTCATCGTGGCAGCAGTGAAGTTCGCCATCTTGGGCGCGGACTTTCTTCGGCATTTCGGCCTTCTCGTCGACGTGCGCAACCGCCGCCTTCACGATCCCGTGTCGCAGGCAACTGTGCAAGGCAATCTCTCGCAGCACCCTCCGCTGAGCCCCACTCTGCTCGGGCCGTCCGGTGCAGAACATTTTACTCGCATTATGCAGGATTTTCCCGAGTTGACGAGGCAGCCGCCAGCCAGCGCCGCGGCGAAGCACGAGGTACGCCACTACATCGCCACCAGCGACCCACCCGTGCACGCGCGGCCTCGCCGTTTGCCTCCAGAGAAGTTGAAGGTCGCACGACAGGAATTTGAACACATGATGGAGCTAGGGATCATCAGACCCTCGTCGAGCGCCTGGGCATCTTCACTTCATATGTTGCCAAAGTCAACGCCGGGAGACTGGCGACCATGCGGGGACTATAGGGTGCTGAACCAGGTAACGACTCCAGATAGCTACCCGGTACCGCACATACACGATGTCACGACGAGGCTTCACGGTGCCACTATCTTCTCGAAGATCGACCTGGTGCGGGCATACCATCAGATTCCCGTTGCCCCGGAGGACGTCCCGAAGACCGCCATCGCAACGCCTTTCGGATTTTTCGAATTCCTCCGAATGCCATTCGGACTCCGAAACGCGGGTCAGACATTCCAGCGGTTCATGGACGGTGCTATACGCGGCCTCAACTTCTGCCACGCCTATCTTGACGACTTGCTAGTCGCCAGCAGGACTCCGGAAGAGCACGTGAATCATCTGCGCATCGTCTTCCAGCGCTTAGTGGAGCATGGCGTGGTCGTGAACATGGCCAAATGCGAGCTTTGTGTGCGACATCTCTCGTTTCGTGGACACGTCATCTCCGCCTCAGGAGTTCTTCCTCAACCCAACAAGGTTGACGCCGTGCAGGGATTTCCGCAGCCGACCACCAAGCGCCAGCTTCGGGAATTTCTGGGTTTGGTAAACTTCTACCGCCGTTTCATTCCCCCGCTGCGCCCAGATCCTTCAACCTCTCCACGACCTGCTGGCCACTTCACGGAATGGCTCAGACACCCTCTCTTGGTCTCAAGAAGCAAAAGAAGCCTTCTGCGAGGTCAAGGACGCTTTGGCAAACGCCGCACTGCTTGAATACCCCAGGTTCGGTGTCCCGCAGAGCGTAATGGTAAATGCCTCCGATACAGCCGTTGGGGCTGTATTACACCAGCTCGTTGGGGGGAATGGGCACCCGATTTCCTTCTTTTCGAGGAAGCTAACGCCTACCGAGCGCCGCTACAGCACCTTCGGGAGAGAACTGCTGGCCGTGTACGCCGCCATACGACATTTCCGCCATTTCCTGGAAGGTGTAGAGTTTTTCGTCCTCACCGACCACAAGCAGTGGAGTGACATACCCATAGGGCCAATGGGGACGATTTTTCCGTTTCCGGCGATGGTGGCGGTGCCTGGGAGCCGCGGCACTTGACTGGATTGCTAAAATCAACATGAGGCGAGCCAATCCAAAAAGAAATATCCAATATGGCCGCGCCCGTTACCGGTCGTACCGGTCGCTGGCTAGCTCGCGTTGCCGTCGGCCGCGCGGTCGCGACGTCGGTTCAAGCCTTTTGCGTTCTACTTGCTGCTACCCCGTCTCCCCCCGTTAATGTCGATGTACGTACATGATGTGCGCATTTGTTTTTCTTCTTCGTTGTTGACGCTGTGGTAGCGTGACGAATGGTGGCGAGCGGCGCCGTCGCGGCTGCTTATCAGCCGCTTTCGGCGCTCGCTCGAGAAGCAAAAAGCGCAAATAATTTTCTTCACGTGACATTTTATTCAAGTAAACGTCAACAGCTGCGCGCTTAGGCAATATTAGGGCTATAGTAACAGTGATAACCAATGAAAACTTCGAAATACTGCTGTGGTAAAACCTGAATACAGGAATGCGTAGGTCGAGCACGCGTACAATATAAACAGGAGACATAAACGCATAATACAAGCATAATACAAGCACAGTAGAGTAAGCATAGAAAGGAACACCACAGCGTAAATATGTGTGCACTCGTACGATTTGTACAGATTGAGAGTAATAGCATGAAGCGGAACATTTACATTGAAACACATCTTAATAAAACATGTTGTTGGAATGGTTGGTTCATACTGTGCAAAAGGTAATGACGCAACGCAAGCCGAAGAAAAGAAGTACGCGAATTATGTACCTCTTCATTTTCTTTGCCCTGTGTTGCGTCATTACCTTTTGCGCATCATTAAAATACATGAGTGTGTACACAGAGGTTACTAGCTGAGAGTCCCAGCCTTTAGCTCTTGTAGACGAGCCCATGGTGCGTAAGTGGATTAATGGCATAATATGCTGCAATGCTACGGCATATTATATTGTAAAGGCACTGAGACAAATCAACCGTACAGCTCGGCTATCCCTGGCCATGTTTTCCTCCAGGTGAATGTGTAACAGGCAGGCTTATGTGACTTGAACAGGATGTGTGTGATGCGTTAATTTTTAAGTAATAAAGGGAGAAAAATGCAACAAAGGGTGATCAAGACTCAGTTGCAGCGGTGACCTTTGAAAATTTGAGGAAACGTTGTGGCTGTAACTGATGCACAATAGGAGTTATTATTGAAGTTTTAAATTGTGCAGAGCACTGACGGTAACCCAATATATGCATGAATATGAACAGCTTTTGAGAAAAATAAGCAGGACAAAGCACAGAATTGAAGTGCAACTTCACTATTTTTCTACCAGGTATCATATTGTACCGACTATAATGCTGGGAGATTTTGTGAGCAGTACTTAAATCGCAGTTGAGGAACGCTGCATAGTTTAATCATAATCTGCCACCCGCTAGAACTGCGTCTCATGTAATTCATTGGTTTGGCAAGTGAAACACCACAGTTTGCAATATTCATCGGAAACGCTAATAACGGAGTCACGCTAAAGAAACAGTAGATTTCATAGTTTCAGGAAGTATGGAAGCCTGCTTCTATTTCGCACTAACATACATGTCAACCGATTCGCAGCTTCCGCACACACCCCTTTGGAATCGTTGCAGAGCTGAGCGCTTGATCTAGTGTATTTTTAATGCCTGGGAATTGCAGACACCATTGGTTTTTCCGAGGAGCACTACATGACGCAATTATCATGACCAGAGGCTTGCAAATTAAAAATAACGTTAGGCTTTTGAGTCCTGCTGAAAGCTTTTAGGATTTTGTGGGCCCTTGAATACATGCATGCTTCAACCTTCATTGCTTGCTGCGGTGGTCTAGAGGTTATGGTGCTCGAGTGCTGACCTGAACGTAGCGGGTTTTTGAATCCAAGTCGCGGCAGCCGCATTGAGATGCAGGCAGAATTCTTTAGGTCCATGCGATTAGATTTAGGTGCGTGTTAAAGAATTTCAGGAGCTCAAAATTTTCGCAGCCTTCCACTACAGTGTCTCTCATAATTATATTGTGGTTTTGGGATGTAAAAGCCCTATAATTATTATTATTATTTAACCAACTCTTTTTTGGAACATTTATTTTGAATTAATTACACTGTTACTGCTCATAGCCTGCTTCAGTGTAAAGCCAGTCAATAATAATTGAATTCGGACATTTCTTGAGAGGGTGGATGCGTGATTGCTTTTCTATCCATGTCAAGTAGACATAGAAGAAGGCAGAACGACTGGGAATTTCCATCGCCTTTTCGAAAGTGTCAGCATTTTCCAATAATGAAGCAATCCAGAACCTCTGGTCATAACAATACTCACACCAATAGGGCACTCAAGGCGTCCAGAAAGTACAAAGTTCATCAGGCAAACTTATACAATGCAAAAGTAGTCGGTGCATTATGCATGTAACCATAGCTGAAATATCAATACATATACATAAATATATACATACATAAAAATATAGACATGTATAAAAATAGTGCATGTATACATAAAAAAGAAACAGTGCAACACATGTCAATATAGGAAATGTGTGCAGAAGGCTGCACTAAAAATCCAATTCTACATACTCGTGTTCTTGAAAGGCACAGGATAAATTCAACCTGCTAATTTACGGTTTTTCTAGCAGGAGCGCTGTGCCTCTACTTTGTTTGTTGTGTGCTTCTGTTCACGAATGTAAGTAAGGTGGCAGTGTAGCTTTGCATGGCAGAATATATTGGGCAACCCAAGTGATGCACGACTCAAGGAAGGCACGCTGTTCCAAGCCATCAGTCAATGTGTAACGCAACTTGTCGTCCTGCTTTTTCAGCGTCTAATTATACTGGCTGTGAAAAAGTTTACGCAGTCTTTCTGTGACTTGATATGTAAAGTCAGCATCAATAGGAAGCTCCTGAATGGCCATGATCGTGAGGAGTGCCACGGAGACAGATTCACTGAATACTTGTGTGGCATACTTCGCTCTCATGTCAGCAAATGCATCATGTAGATATGTTGCCCTTTGAGCTTCTTTGCCAATCTTATTTTTAGATGTTTAGGTGGTGTTTTAAAGGCCTGATTCATGTTACATTTTATGCAATATCTTTTGATTCTTCACACGTCAAATTCGTCTTCAAGGCTATTTCATTGAATAAAACAGCATGCTTCGTCTTGCAGTACTCAACCCTTTGTGATTGATTCTACTGCATCCATGACACCTGGAATGATACCAGGTGTCATTGAGGTGTGTGCCATTCACTGCTTGAGTGTTCACAAATGTGACAAGTGAAGCATTTTTTTAGAAAGCAATGGGACTTCAGAGAATTAAAGAACAAATTTCGACAGAATTGTTTCGTTTGTTCGGACCAATGTTTTTTTTTTATTTTGTAAATGTACCAAGCCCGATTAGTGCTTTAAACAGTTCAAAAGGGATTTTTGCGAAATACGGCTCCAGTTTGTTTAAGGCCGCCCGCTTCATTATTCGCCTCGCCACATGCAGTTTCTTTATCCGGTCCGATGCCTTACGGTACTTTTCACTCCGTGCGTGAAATGTTTTCAGCTTCCTTTTTGTACGAGGGGTGTCCACAGAGCTGCGTTTCATCTGCCCACTTTCCGGCGTTCCTTTTGCCTGGTCAGCGCTGCTGCCCTCCTCGAAATAGTGGAGGACCCTTGGACCATGCTCAGCTGAAAAAAAGAAGAATTCAAAGGAATAGGCTTTCATCAGTTTCATAGAATGAAAACAAAAATATCACACAAGTAAGCTAATAGGGCGCAATCGCAGGGCTACTAGTTCACCATCATGCAGTGCCATGCTATTTTCCATTTCCATTTGTAGTAAAATACACTAGAGCATGATATGAAGGTTACCATGAGAGCGCCGACCGGCCCAGCATCACAGAACCCTGGCGGCCTGTTTCGGAACACTGAAAACCCAGACTTCACGTTATTCTCTCCCTCGTGTTCTGTTCTATGTAACAGCCATCCTCAAGTCAAACTCGTCACCCTTTCTCTGTGGTTTAAGCTTTCCATTCGTTGCGATCAAGCACTCATTTGGTTGGCTCTATCTTCAGCTTCAGGGAGGATAACTAAAGTGCAATCTTGGAGCGTCCTGTCCCTGGCGATGCCAAAAAGTACTCTGTGCACGATACCCTTACTGTGTGTTCCCTGAAGTGAAATTAAAAAAATAAGAATGCGTGTTCCTCGGATGGGAGTGACCGCAGCTCAATGAACATCAAAAAGAGTGGGGGAAGCTTGCTTGACACCCCCCTTATCCCCACTTCTCAAAAGAGGATTTTGGGCCGTGGAGCTGTTGGAGTTCTTGGTTGACATTCACGCGATAACCTTCAAATCACGCTCGAAAGTACATCCCCCGACTGGGACACGAATATTAATTCATTTCTAAAATTCCATGCATTTGTTACGTCTAAGAAATGTCCATGGCCAAAGCAATATGACCGTTAGAAAGTATTACAAAAATGAACATGCAAGATTCCTTGAAATGCTTAACAAAGGCAATAACATTTATAAAATAGACGATTTTGTGTAGTTCACATCTCACAAAAGCATAGGTCGGCAAAACTTGTGGAGCTCACTCAGACTCACTCACGAAATATATTTTGCGCTTGCGGCTCACTCGGACTCAGATTCACCAAAATTTTCCTGAGCCGGACTCACTCGTACTCACTCTCACAAAAGGTTTTGTTCAAACGGACTTACTCCGACTCAAACTCACCAAAACATTACTCACCCGGACTCACTCAGACTCGGACTCACGGCTCGATCTGAGTCTGAGTGAGTCCGAGTGAGTGGACTCATGAGTCCGTTAGCCTAGAATTATCTTTTTCGACCACGGTGTCAATGCTCTTTAACACCAATATCTCACGTAATCTGTGCTCTTCTTGACGCCTTTCGATAGAGTACCTTCGAATACGAGTTATGAGGGTTCACAAACTGCAGTGAGATAATTTTTCTTGAAAGAGATCACAACATAAGATATATTTATCAAGAACTTCCCTCCAAGGGCTGACGGGGAGAGGGGGGGAGGTCAGGGCACCCCCCTACGTAATTCGTGCCTCTGATCAATAAATATTGAAATAGTGTGTGAACGACACTGCTTTGGAATACGTGTAAGTAGACGTGAGTATAAACGTCAATGCAGGTAGGGCGGATTGCTGATGATGAGTAGATATGACTATAGGTCAGCAAAAAGAAGTGGAACTCATTCAGGCTCACTCAAGAAATATATTTTGCGCTTAGGGCTCACTCGGACTCAGATTCACCAAAATTCTCCTGAGCCGGACTCACTCGTACTCACACTCACGAAAATTTTCTTCACCCGGACTCACTCGGACTCAAACTCACAGAAATGTTACTCACCCGGACTCACTCAGACTCAGACTCGCAGATTGATCTGAGTCTGAGTGAGTCCGAGTGAGTCGACTCATGAGTAAGTTCGCCGACCTATGCACAAAAGGTCATCCAGGCTACATAAGCCACAATCACATGAATGCACACCAAGTGCACCACACTCTGCATGTCTATCCAGCTGAGGTACACGCGCCACACCAATTCAGAGAGCACCACGTCCAGTGCAGACTTTGTACGGCCAAATGCACCCATCTTATTTTTGAAAAATAATTTATTGTGTGCATAGGTCGGCAAAACTTGTGGAGCTCACTCAGAAGGCACTCCCCTACGTAATTCGCGCCTGTGATCAATACACATTGAAATGGTGTATGAAAGACACTGCTTTGGAATACGTGTGAGTAGACGTGAGTATAAACGTGAATCCAGGTGAGGCTGATAGTAATGTTGAAGATGAGGAGATATGACCATAGGTCGGCGAAAAGAGTGGAACTCACCCAGACTCACCGAAGAAAGATATCTTGTGCTTTCAACTCTACAAAATTTTCCTAAGCCGAACTCACACTCACTAAAATTTTCTTCAGTCGGACTCACTCGGACTCAAACTCAGCAAAATATTACCCACTCGGGCTCACGGCTCAATCTGAGAGAGTGAGTCGACTCATGAGTAAGTTCGCCGAGCTATGATTGTGTGAACGAAATCATGGTTATAAGTCTCACACTATATGCTTGGTTTCGTCCACATTATATGTTCTTACAATATCACACAGGCTTAGTACTGTGCAGATGTCTATATTAGGAAAACACCAGTACTGGTTCATACTTTATGCAGATGCAGGATGTGTACTTTGCAATAATTATTTTTTTTTGTTTCTTTTTCACTTACCGTTGCTTGGTCAAACCCGTGAGGCTGGTGTGGGAACTTCTGTGGGTGTGCTGGGCCTAGGAGCTATTGAAATTGAATAAATATGCTGTAAGAGGCTTGCAAGAAGGTAATTAGCTAAATTCGCTTTGCATTGCACGTGTGAGTACTGAGCAATAGATTTGTGGAGCAACTGCCCGAGAAATACTACTCGATGTTTTCAGCACCACAAACAAAAAATGAGTACGTGAAAAGAACGACGCGTGGGCACTTTCACTTTTAACTCGTCTAATCACAGCAACACGTCGCAATATATAGGCAATTATGATATGCGCAGAAGTTAACAGATCCACTCATAAGCCTTGCGGGACAGCCACTTGGCAAAAAAAAATCTATAGTAACATTTTAATGAATGCATCACTATGCATCACACTCTTTCGTATGTGATATGCTTCCATCAGCTCTCAGGCAGGGTGATCCTGGCTTTTGCGCAGTATCTGGATCTCCTGAAAACGTGGTTCTCAGGCGCAGTCTTTTCTTCGCGCTGGTAAGCGCGCCCGATCATCTTTCTTTAACTTGTGTTCGTGTTCTCACGAACAACCAAAAGCGACCTTGGCCAAGCCTTCAACCGTTGGAATCACACGGGATTATCAGAGATATAGGCGAAACTGTTTCCGGGAGCTTCCCGAGAGCGAGCAAGAGAAGGGCAGATGGGTATCACGTATGGTGCAGGGCGTTCCGTCGAGCAGCGCGGCAAGGAGCGCCGAAGGGAAGGAGCGAGGAGGGCAATTTACGGCGACAAATCTCCGAGCAGGCGGCCGGTATGTAAACAGACACACATGAGGAAAGCAGCGGTTCTTGCTTGTGCAACACGGTGCGCATTCGACTCGGGGGGGCAGAGCCCCAAGCTAAGCTATTTGCGCCTCCGCGATACTTTTCGAACGCCACCCATGAACTACACGGACGTAAGCATTAAAGCGCTTAAAGTGCAAACAAAACCAGCTGCAGTGAGCAAAGTGTCCCACGCCGTTAATGTTGCTAGCGCGCATAAGTCAAAGCAACACGTAACAAACAGGCCCTGAAGGCACACAAACCTCGGGCGGTTAGCTTTCATCGAGATTATTAAAATAACGACAGGCAGCGAGGCGCCCACGTATACCAACGTAAGCAACAAAAGCTAGCCGCTGCAGCGAACGCTATCGAAAGACATTCGCTGTTCAGTCAGCAGTTTCGAATCATAACGGTCACCGATAATCAAAACAGAAGGTTGCCTTTTCAGGCAAATATATAACAGTGAATGCATAAATACCTGTGGTCGGCAGGGATGCTGAAGAAGTGTTCGCCACCTTTTTTCCTGACGAGTCGCACCACTTCGCGCAGCAATAAACGTGCGCAATCGCTGCTCCTGGCTGCTGCGATGGGGTTCGCGTTCGCGTTTCTAATACCGCGCGCTTGCTCGTTGCTGGTACGCTGCGCATGCGTGCTTGACGGCGGCGGTACCCAACGTAGCCGCGTCACGTGCACAGTCACGCTCACAAAACTTCGCTTCACAACTGCACCTTGGAATAATTGTAGCTGGTTATAGTTTAGTTCAGAAACACGTATTTATTTACTATTACGTACCACTGGGGCCACGTTATTTTATTTTTATTAGGCTTAATGGAACCTCCAAGTGCCGCGGCTACCAGGTTCGCTATAATCGTTTCGATGGTAGCGACGCCTCATGGCCCGGACGCTAAACTGCCATCTTGCCTCGGGCCTGCCACAAGCCGCTTACTTATGCATTGCGCTCGCTAAGCTCCGACGGTGGAACGCACACAGCACGTGAACGGCGCCAAATGTCCTATATATCAGAGTTCACGACCGATATCCGCCACGTCAAAGGCGGCGACAACGAGGTAGCGGACGCCCTCTCACGGAATCCTGTGAACGCCATCATGCCCACACTACAAGTTGATTTTCCCGCTTTGGCAGCCGCTCAACGTGAAGATGACGAACTGAAACACCTGTTGACCGCGACCACTGTCCTGAATCTTGAGTGGATCCCAGTTCCCGGATCCGAGGACAAGGTTTGCTGTGACACAAGCGTCAGTAGAACTCGCCCGTTCGTGCCCGCGAGCCTCCGTCGCCATGTGTTCGAGTCCTTTGCACAGACTGTCTCATCCGGGATTAGAGCCACCCAAAGACTGGTGACGGCAAGATTTGTCTGGCCGGGCGTAAATCGGGACGTCCGACGCTGGGCACGTCAATGTGTAGCTTGCAAGCGCTCTAAGATACAACGCCATACCTCGACAGCACTGGGAACACTCCCCACTCCGGATTCTCGCTTTGATCATGTCCACCTGGACATCGTCGGCCTACTGCCACCCTGCCACGGAAAGGCTTACTTGCTGACCTGTGTCGACAGGTTCACCCGCTGTGCGGAGGCCATCCCTATCGCGGACATCACTGCCGAGACGGTTGCGAGTGCTTTCATGTACCACTGGGTAGCCCGTTTCGGAGTGCCCTCCACGATAACAACAGACCGCGGCCAACAATTCGAATCAGCCCTTTTCACTGCCATCAGTCAGCTCATGGGCACCTCACGCACGAAGGCGTACCACCCCATGAGCAACGGCATGGTGGAGCGCTTTCACGGCCAGCTGAAGGCTGCGCTCACGGCAACCGAGGAACACAACTGGGTGGAGGCCCTCCCACTCGTTCTTTTGGGTATAAGGTCCACCTTGAAAGAGGACGTTGGCTGCAGCGCCACTGAGCTGGTCTACGGCACGACACTCAGGCTGCCGGGAGAGCTCTTTGCGCGCGGCTCAGAGGAGGCATCCATAGCTTGCAGCGACTATGCACTTCGCCTACGCAACGTCATGAGCAAACTGCGCGCGGTACCTCCGCGGCCCCCAGGGTCGCGTGTGGTGCACGTCGACCCCCCGCTCACATCGTGCCCATATGTGTTTGCACGACACGACGCGGTTCGGCGACCTCTTCAGCCACCCTATGATGGGCCGTTTCAAGTCCTCCGCCGTAGCAACAAACAATTCACAATGAAGAGAACGGCCGTGAGGAGGTTGTGTCGTTGGACCGCATGAAGCCAGCACACATGGACCGTGACGACGCCGTGTTGCCTCCACTAAGGGAATCATTGCCAGGACCCCCCAGCTTCAATGCTAGCCCAAGTCCACGAGGTGCCCTCCCGGCTGACGCACAGAGGGCGGCTATCAAGAGCACCCACTCGCCTGAACCTTTAACTCCGTTCAAGAACTCACTAAGGGGGGGGGAGTGCTGTGGCGGCAGCCAAGCCAAGCCAAGCCAAGCCGCCAGGCAGCGCCATCCTCCGCTGCTCTCCGGAACCTCCAGAGAACCCGAATAAAACCAGTTGATGTTTGGGATCCACACCGCGCGGTTGCGTCTGCTTCTCCCGCGCGTACACGCGTCCCAACATGTGCAAACAGGAATACATTGGACAGACGGAAACCGCGTTCCGTTTGCATTTCAACAACCACAGGGCACACGTGAAAGGCCTCCCTAATGCCGTTCTCCAAACACATTAACCTGCCTGGTCACTCTTTCGAGCGCATATGTGTTATACTCCTACAATCCGGCTTCTCGAACACACGGGAGCGCGAACAGCGGGAGTCATATTTCATAAACAAATTGAAATCGCTCTCCCACGGAGTCAATGAGAGCCCTGGGCGACTGACGTGCCGCCGCGACCTATCGTAGCAATTAATTTATTTATAAATACGTGAATTCCAATACAAATGACAATAAAAAAACAATCGATGCTACATGCATCAACCGGCACGTGTCTTGTTTTTTCCCCTTCGTTTTTACTTTTGTTTGCTTATCTTTTAGTGATTCTTTATTGGTTTATTTATTTTCAGTATAACTGATTATTATATTTTTTCTGCATAAAAAGCGGGGGGAGGGGGGGGCACATTTAGCCTTGTATCGTGGCCAATGTTTTCCAAAAGCTGAAGCGGGTCGTATGTGGCTCTCCTTGTGTGTGTACGGCCCGGCGCCGCGGGCCAACCGCCGCACCATCTGAACTTGAACTCCATATGTGTGATGTGTAGAAGCGGCATTTCTTATCTTTTTCCCCTTTTCCTTGGCCGCTTGCTCAGGCCGCCCTTCTTATCTACCCCTCGTAGACAATACACGGATAACCCGCCCGCTTCCGGCGGCTCTCCGTCGTTGCTGCTTTCTTTCCGCTTTTCTTTCCTTCGCTCACGAACACCCCAGCAAAGCAATGGACCTTTCCAGAAATCGCAGCGCCGTGCCTTCCCCTGGTGGATCGGCGCTGGGGCATTATGGGAGAGTGGAGCGCCGGGCGGGCAGAGCAGACGCTTTCCCGCTTTCGCCTGCTTTCGTCGCGCGCCGTGAATGGTTCTGGATGGTGTAAAGTGCTGCTGTTGTGAAGAAATGGCTACTTCTGAGCGCTCCGACTTTCATGCACGCAAACTAGAATGTGTCGTCCTTCCCAAATAGCCAGAATCATCACTGAACATGCTGAAGAAGAAGGAAAGCGGCGGACAAACCTGTTCTGTTCTTCGATATGATAACACGCGAAAGACACCGGATGTTTCGTTTCATTGCTCGGTGCTACTTGAGGACTTGAATTTTCGTGATGCTGCAGCTAAGTTTGACCTTTGTTAAGATGCTTGTGTTCTCATTCACTGTGATTACAGGGCTGGGACCTTACACATGAAGCATGCCGTGTAACTGCGCGAATTTATTAAGGCAAAAGGCTTAGATGCTCTGTTAAAAGCTCACAGCGTCTCTTATGCATTCGCCGAAGACTCGAAGGCGAAAGCCATCTTCTTTTTCTTATTAGCAGGGCTTAAAGTCAGGGGGGGGCCCAGGGGGGGCCCGGCCCCCCCTTCCATTTTTTAAGGAGGGGCTCGGCCCCCCCCTTCGCAGGTCAGCTGTAGCACTGATGCACCCATTTGACAAGCGCTGGAGCAGATTTTTTTTTGCATTAGTGATGTGTACGGAGAAATTATAACAGCAATAAATTTATTTGTATAACATTCTTAAGCATTTGTTCAGTGCGGGAGACAGTTTGCTTAATACAGTATATATATATATATATATATATATATATATATATATATATATATATATATATATATATATGGAGGTATGTCTGTCGCCGCCCTACGAGGCCCCCCCCCCCTCCAAAGATGGGAGACTTTAAGCCCTGCTTATTAGTCTATGTAATAATCCCGCTGCGCCAGTCCATGTGTGTCAGTAGGATTTTGTCTTGTGTGCTAACCCGTCTTGCATCGCGGCTGGGGGGAGGGGGAGATCACTCGTGTAGCTTGTGTGGGCGGCAAGTGCTGGTGTGACTTGAGGGGGGGCAAGTGGCGCTTTTGCACCCCCCCTGCCGACGCCCATCACCATTACACCACCCTTCGAAAGCTTGCTGCACCTAACGAGGTTTTGCACTGCCTCGAAGATCGGAGGTACCTCATGATTTTGCATTGCCTCCGTGATAAGACCACCTTTGACCAAGCTAGGATGTTATGTGATGACGTGATCATGTGAAGTCACGTGACGTCTTAATGGCGTCACAATTTTTGGCGATCTTTGACGTGATATATGGTGTCATCATCACGTGATGATGAATTATCGCATCACTCGACGCCACCGACGCGGGACGCCGACGGTCAAGTTTCACGTTTGATGAGGCATCTGAACTTGAACTTGAACTTTATTTCGCATCTAAACATGGTACAGATTACAGGAACACAGACAAAAAGCCACATTACGGCTTGACGAGGTCTGTATCCCTTTTTTGGCAACAAACAGTACACGGGCGAAATCAAAAGTACAATGCATAAACAGATTCATGTACAGAGGGAAAAAAACTGTGCACAAAAGACATGGCTAAACATTAATTACTCAAAAAAATGTGTTTCTGCAGCCCTCAGGAAAAAGAAAAACAGTAAAATAGAGATAATTTAAAAAACACTAGTATCTGAAACGTCGAACTAATTCATATATAAAGTTTGAAACGCGACGCTTAAACACTTTCATTATAAGAATATACAAAGAATATACATAATAAACATACAAGCATACTAAATATTCGCTAACGAATGTGCAAAAGTTCACAAAACGCGTCGCCGTTTACATTTAATATAAATGCATGTTCATTGCAAACACAATTATGAATAAGATGTATGATCGGCACATGCACATCCTTCCAGAGAGGAAATATGGCAATTAATGAAGAGAGTTAAGTAAAGATGGTAAGGCATGATGTAGCATTTGTTTTTCATAATTTGTTCTAAAATGTGGAACATACCAGGTTTCTTTGTGACGTGTACTGAACGTGCTTGAATTTAATGTGAGTCTTGACAGATGCTCTAGAAAACCCATGCTATTTTTTCTTTCCATTAAAAAACGTTTTTGCAAAATTGTATTGTACACTGTCTTTATTGGCATGATATCTAACTGGTCAAAAATAGGATCAGTGTGTGCATCGAATGGAGCATTTGAAATCATTCGAACGGCTTTCTTTTGCAACAGGAATAAAATGTTGATGTTAGAGCCAGTTGTGTTGCCCCATACGAGATGACAATAGTTGATATGGGATAAAAAAAGAGAATTATAAAGTAAGAGCTTCACTTTTAATGGCAACAAGAGGCGTAATCTTGCTAGTATACCTGTAACTCGAGCAAGCTTATTGGCAATAATGTTGACATGTTCATTCCATAACATGTTTTCCTGAAAAATGACGCCTAAACTTTTGACTGAAGGTACTACTTCTATCACGGAAGTTCCTATTTGAAGACATCCATGGACCACTTGTTTTTTGTTCTGTGATTAATAGTTAGTGAGTTTAGTAAACTCCACTTGTTTATTTGTTCTAGAATATCATTGGCAGTGCTGATTAGTTATTCAACATTTCTGGAAGTCATAAATAAACTGGTGTGGTCCGCATAGATAACAAATCGCGCCGTAGTGTTGATATTCGTTAAATCATTTATATAAATGTTAAACAATAGTGGTCCAAGTAGCACGTATCGGTAAATTTTTTGAATAGTGATTGCCTATAACCACAGTTTGGTACCTATACTGCAGATAACTTCTAATTAAATTCGGAAATGTTCCCCTAAAGCCGTAAATCTCAAGTTTTGTTAGTAAAGTGTTGTGATTGATGCTGTCAAAGGCCTTTGAAAAATCAATGAATATGCCAAGGGTAACCAAATTTTCTTCAAAGCCTCGCAGAATTATTTCTTTTTGAGTCAATAATGCTAGCTCAGTTGAGCGGCCTTTTCTAAATCCAAATTGAAAATCTGTAAGCAGATTGTGCTTGTTACAAAATGAGGTTATTCTTACATTTATCAGCTTTTCGAGACATTTAGAAAAAATAGGCAGGATTGATATTGGCCTATAGTTCGAGAACGTGTTTCGGTCGCCAGATTTGAAAAGTGCTGTTACTTTCGCGATTTGCATGCGCCTTGGAAATATGCCGTTCGCCAGCGAAAGATTGTACACGTGCTCTAAGACAGGACTGATTAGATCTAGTACATGCCTTGCTGAGCGAATCTGCAGATCATCGATATCGCAACTTTTACTATGTCGAATACTGCGAAACATGCTTTGTATCTCTTGAGTATCGGTTGAGTTTAGGAATGCACTTTGAACGATTTTCGGTTTTAAATATTCTATGCATTGGGGATCATAGGAACTATTTACAAGTGATATAAAATAGTTGTTAAAAGCGTCAGCTAATGCCACGCCTGATATGAGCTCACTGTTTACTGTTGATTCCTCTAGGTTATCTGCCTTTTTGGCTTCCATGCAGTAAACTAGTTAGTTTTTTCCATGTTACATCGGTTCGCATTATCGTTTCGGCAGGGAACAACTTCTCGAAGTACTGTGTCTTTGCTGCCCTTAGAAACCCATTTACTTTATTCCGGAGTTTTTTAAACGCGGCTAAGTCTGCTGCGTCTCTTGAACATAAGAACTGTTTGAAAAGGGCATCTTTTTGCTTTATCAATTTCAAAGCACTGTCATTAATCCATGGTTTTCTTGCTTTTCTGGCTTTTTTTGTTTTACGCTTAAATGATTTTGCATAAGCGCTCTTAAAGGCGGATAAAAACAACTCGTATGCTTTGTCGCAGTCGCTTTCATCGTAAACGTCTCGCCAGCTTATCCGCGAGATTTCGTCGCGGAATTTATCAAGTGTGAATGGGTTAATATCTTGAAATGTGTAGTGCTGATCTACGGAAGGATGCGAGGGCAACACAGATGAATTCACAATAACAAATATGGGCAAGTGGTCGCTGACCTGAGCCGTGATGACACCCGATTCAACGTTTTGTGCATCAATATTTGTGACGAAAATGTCGAGTAAACTTTCGCAGTTACCTTGAATACGAGTGGGTGTGGAAATTGTATTAGTGCATGCATTTGATTCAAACACCCTTAGTGTGCGTCTGCGAAGTGGGCTGTCATGCAACATGTTAATGTTTATATCACCACCCAGAACTATTCTGTAATTGTTATCATTAACCCAGGACAGTAGATTGTCAATGTACTCGAGAAAGTTGACCGAGTTTCCTACAGGTGGGCGATATACTACGGAAAAAATGCTACGACCATGCTGAACAGTCAAGATTTCAAAGTCAGTAGTAGTTTGAGTGAAATCTTTCAGCACTTCACAATGCAGGTTACTCTTAGTTAGCAATAGAACACCGCCTCCTTTTTTATCGCGTCGGTTCAGATAATGTGAAACATAACCAGACACTTCCAGTACTTCGTCGTTGCGATACCACGTTTCGCACAACATTACAATGTCAAATGCAAAACCAAAGGAGGACAGCAGCGCGCTGAGATGATCGTCCTTATTGCGTGCCGATTGAGTGTTCAAATGCAAGAAGGACGTACATTGGTTTTTCTTCGAAGAAAGTACTCTGCTAACGTCGCTAGGTGTGAATAGTGTATCAGCCATATTGAAGGGCCTCAATAGGGAAGACTTCTGATTCACAGGTGAGATCACTCCATTTTTTCAACGTCTTGAACGACAGATAAGCGAAGTACACGTGAGTTGTCACTTCTCCGCGCGAAAAGCTTGCCCTCCCGTGTCCACACGTACTTCCACTGGCTTCCTTTCTTTCGCGCTACAGCTTGTCCGAGGAGCTTCTTTAGTGTTGGGCACAAGTGTTCATTTATAAAAATGGCAGTGTCACCAGAGTGACCCAGATCAGAGGCAGATATGCGCTTTTTCCGGGCTTTTTCAATGAACCCATCTCGCTTCGTACGCGAACGAAACTGAACGACAACATTCGGACATCCACCATCCTGTCGCGGTACACGGTGGCAAACATCAACATCGCCGGCACAGACGGGTTCACCTACAAGACTACCAAGCTTCCCTAAAACTGCAGAAAGGTTTTCAGTTTTAACAAACGGTACACCCTTAATTTCAACGTTTTTGTTTCTTGAATACTGCTCTTGGGTCGTCACCCTCTCGTCCAAGCCAGCCACCTGCTGTCCAAGTTCTCGACACTTGGTTGTCAAAGCAGTGTTTTCCTTTTTTAGAGAAGCGTTTTCTTTTTCAATTGCCGAACAGCGTGTCGCCATCGCATCAAATTGAGTGCTGAAGAAGTCGATAGACTGTTTCATATCTTTGAATTCTTTTCTGAGTTCTTTTTTCGATAGCGCTTCGCATGTCGCGCATTTCCTGTCGAATATCCTTAAGGAACTTTGTGAGTTCCGAGGGCATCTGCGTACTGGGCATTTACACTCCTAGTTTGGCAGCAGCGGCGGAGAAAAAGTTCAAGAAGGGGGATACAAAATCCTGCACAAACCTGCGTGTAGGAGGGTCAGGGTAAGTGATGATGCCGGTGCCACCGCCGCCGCTGCCAAAATGCCGGTCACGCAGAAGATGCGGCTCCTTTAAAGCCAGAAGATGTGCTAATCCGAGGTCACGGGGAGCTGACGTCACTCGGAAAGCCACGCCGACGGTAAGCGTTTTTGCCAACCCGGCGAAGACGGTATGATGTGGCAAAGTAGGAAGGATCCCACGCAGACGCAGTCGTGAAGCTTTCAAGCGGCAGCCAAAGGTCTCCGCACGTGGAAACAGGAAAAAAAACCTGCGTGTAGGAGGGTCAGGGTAAGTGATGATGCCGGTGCCACCGCCGCCGCTGCCAAACGTTTTCATCTATAACGTTTTCACCTAAAAACACAAAAGTTGACCGTCGGTGGCTTTGGCGTCCCGCGGCGGCGGCGTCAACAAGAGTGATGCAAAAATCACCACGTGATGGCGTCACCATATGACGTCGTCGTAACATCACAGACCATCAGAATGTGTGAGGTCATCATGACGTCTCACGATCACGTCATCACACATCTTCCCTTTGCTCGGCCTCCGTGATCGGTGGACCAATACGTCGACTGCAGAAAAAGAAGACTGCTTTCGCCTTCAAGTCGTCTCGGGCGAATGCATTAGAAACCCTGCGAGTTTTTATTGCACTTTACGTAGTGTTTATTTTGCAGTTTGCTGCTTGATTATGTTGAATCGGATTTGCTTGTTATTCACCATAAACCTAGAGGCGTGGCAATACGCCTGTGACAAGACCTTGAGTTGTTTTGTCCATTGCCCTTTTGGTAAAAGCGACAGGAACAGCTGTATGTTTTTCGGTAGCCGAGGGGCATCTGCATCCAAACGACAAATCACTAAATGAGCATAATCACAAACTGTAATGAAACAAGGGAGCGCAAACAGTAAAATGCAATATTGTGTAAATTATGCACACGAACGCTCATTCTATTATATATTCCTTAACATTGTTAACTAGGGAGTCACGACGTTTTGCGCAATCAGGTCCAAAATTCTTAAGTTAATTTCCAACTCACGGTCGAGAAAACAGGCACGACACAGAGGCAGCATGTTTTACGTTGTTCGAAAACAAATACAGGGAAGTCAAATGTGCAGAATATTCTCGCTTCATGCAGTGCGACACTGTGTCGTGATTACGCGATCTTCATCCCCACCCGACAGCACTCACTTGATGCCCGCTCTTTGGGCGTGTTGGTAGCTGGTTTTTACTACTCTCAGCGTCCCAAGTGCACAGTTTCCAACACGCAGCATCTGAAGCGTAGTTGGGCTCGAACCCATTTAAAAGGGTGCGATTTTCACATCGATTATCATGCGCGAAGTGCCACGGTCCTGCGTATCGCGCTGAAGCGTACCACGAGCGATAGTGCCCAACGAAAAGTACTAATAATGTTTTATTGTCATGTTGCAACATGTAGCGGAAGCTTCCCTCGCTTTTTTTATTGTCATGACAATAAAAAAAGCGAGGGAAGCTTCCGCTACTTGGAAATACGATCAAAAAAGCACATGAGACTCGCCGCGAAAGCAGCATAGAGTTTCCAATTCAGTGGGCCTTTTAGCGGGTACGTGACCATTTCCCCCGTGTCAATAATAAATGAAGGATACTTACTGTTTGCTGGGTATTATTCATGTTGCTCTGGGTTTTGCCTCTTCTGTGAGTGCAGACTGAAGCAGGGTTATCACGTGCGATATTCGTGCAACGACGCGCTAGTACGCCCGCACGCTGCAACGAGGTAAGCCAACGCTTCCGCGAGCAGACGACACTCCGCCGGCGCTCCGGCTTCCCATAATGCTTTGCGGTCGCCATAGGTGGCGCGCGGGAATTTCTGGAAAGGTCCATTGTCGCTGTCCCTTCCGTCGTTAGTTCTTTCTCTCTCACTTTCTTTCTTCTTTCTCTCTCTCTCTCTCTCGTGTTTTTTTTTCTTTTCGTTTTTTTTTTCTTTTTTTTCCTAAACTGGGTGGGCGGCCCTCTGCTGCGGGGGCTGCCATTCGACTTACATCCTCCGAAGAAGGCTGGACCGCCAGCCGAAACTGTTAGGATATAATAAATATTGTTTTGTTTCCTATGCTGCGCTACTCTCGGAAGTTTTTTTACAAGTATATATATATATATATATATATATGTGTGTGTGTGTGTGTGTCTCACGGTCAGCTCCGGAACTGACATTCCTGCAACATATCTTCTGTATTAGAGAATATTCTGGAAGACTGGAAGGAAATGTCACGCACTCCCATGCCAGTGTAAAGCCCCAACCACTGGCACGCGTATGCTCGCGTACGCTCGCGCCTACGCGTCAAAAGCGTCGTGTCGCACCTGGTGGAGGAGGAGGGCGCGCAACCACTGGTTCGCGTCGACGCACACGCGCTCACGCGTCGACGGCTGACGCGCAGTGTTGCTTGATCTTTTGGTTTAAAACTGTCCAAGTACAGCACAGAATGGCGCATTCTAAATCGAAGTGAGCTGGCACGTTTTAGAAGATATAAAAAGCGCGTTAAAATATTGATTGCGCTTCAATCACCACTGTTTTGACTTTTAAGACGTAACTGCCATCGCAATGACCAAAGTAACAACCGCGGTATGCACAAGTAATCGACATCGCCGCGTGCGCTGCTCCCGTACTCTACTCGCTCTACTCCCGTGAACGAAAGTTCGCGTAGATCTCGGCATTACGGGGCACAGCCAACTATGCTTGCGAAATCGACAATGCTTGTACGATTGCATTATTGACGCGTGTTCACGGCCTTGTTATTAGTGCTGAACAGGAATATAATCATCCTGTTCGTGAAAATGGTTCTGCCCTTGTTGCTGCTAAAAAGAAGCGAACGGGAGCGGCGTCGCTCGCACCGTCGATGAGCTTGACGTCTCTTGGCGCGTACTTCTGTTACGAAAAAAAAAAGAACAAAAGAAAGGACAATGGACGTTTGCTGCGCAGTCTAAACAAGGTGCCCTAAAACTTCGGTGCATAGCAACTAATGCGTTTTACATTACCAAAAAAGACGGCTTTCCCACGTACCACAGGTGTCACCATGACTAATATTCGAGCTACCTAATGTGCGTTACACTTTATTACATGGGAGAACATTGAAGAGTTTGAACACTGCAGCAGCCATAGATACAAACTCAATTTTTTTCAATAGCGTGGAAATGAGAAACAAGCATTTCTGGAAATTCTCATTTACTTAAGTCCCTCTAACAACAAAATACAGGTAAACTGTAGGACTGCAAATAGGGCTCGACTTCCTTGTTTTCACATAAATGAACATGCACTGTTCACCGCAAAATAGGCATCGAGTAAATATTTAAACATTCTATTCTCACGCCGTGTATGCTTCCGGGCAGTGCACAAAACATACTCAGATACCTGCTTATTGTTTTCTTGCACAGCTTGATGTTATAAGAAAGACAATCACGTCTGTAAAACAAAGCAAAAGTAATTGACCTATAACATATTATACAGCATTTGGTTCATGTAGTGGGAGAGTGCAAGAATTTTTTTTCTCTGAAATAAGATGAGGGCTGTGATGGTGTCGATACATCGCATAATTTTTTCTCGGAATGGCTCAGAAAGTGAATTTGTGACAAGCGCTTTTGGTGAAAATATCATAGGGCCTATCCTGTTCCGGAAGCTTGTAACAACGAAAAGAACTTTCTAAAGGCTCTAATAAGCAAAAAAATGAAGTAGCATTCAGGTTTACAAATCACCAGGTTATTATCATGAATATGCTGGTGCATCCAGTGCACGTTTGCACTTCATATTTTACAGCAATCATTGAAGTAATAAATCACACCTGAGACTTCATGACGTGACTAATATCGGCCATAAGGTTGAACCTCAGCACTGTATAGAAGGCTTTTGCACGTTGTCTGTAGTCGAAATATCCTCTATCGCAACAAACCACACCTGAAAGTTCATGACGTGACAGATATCGGCCGTAAGGTTGAACCTCAGCACTGTATAGAAGGCTTTTGCACGTTGTCTGTAGTCGAAATATCCTCTATCGCAACAAACCACACCTGAAAGTTCATGACGTGACAGATATCGGCCATAAGGTTGAACCTCAGCACTGTATAGAAGGGTTTTGCACGTTGTCTGTAGTCGAAATATCCTCTATCGCAACAAACCACACCTGAAAGTTCATGACGTGACAGATATCGGCCATAAGGTTGAACCTCAGCACTGTATAGAAGGCTTTTGCACGTTGTCTATAGTCGAAATATCCTCTTTCGCAACAAACCACACCTGACACTTCATGACGTGACAGATATCGGCCATAAGGTTCCACCTCAGCACTGTATAGAAGGCTTTTGCACGTTGTCTGTAGTCGAAATATCCTCTATCGCAACAAACCACACCTGAAACTTCATGACATGACAGATATCGGCCATAAGGTTCCACCTCAGCACTGTATAGAAGGCTTTTGCACGTTGTCTGTAGTCGAAATATCCTCTATCGCAACAAACCACACCTGAAAGTTCATGACGTGACAGATATCGGCCATAAGGTTCCACCTCAGCACTGTATAGAAGGCTTTTGCACGTTGTCTGTAGTCGAAATATCCTCTATCGCAACAAACCACACCTGAAACTTCATGACATGACAGATATCGGCCATAAGGTTCCACCTCAGCACTGTATAGAAGGCTTTTGCACGTTGTCTGTAGTCGAAATATCCTCTATCGCAACAAACCACACCTGAAACTTCATGACATGACAGATATCGGCCATAAGGTTCCACCTCAGCACTGTATAGAAGGCTTTTGCACGTTGTCTGTAGTCGAAATATCCTCTATCGCAACAAACCACACCTGAAACTTCATGACATGACAGATATCGGCCATAAGGTTCCACCTCAGCACTGTATAGAAGGCTTTTGCACGTTGTCTGTAGTCGAAATATCCTCTATCGCAACAAACCACACCTGAAACTTCATGACATGACAGATATCGGCCATAAGGTTCCACCTCAGCACTGTATAGAAGGCTTTCGCACGTTGTCTGTAGTCGAAATATCCTCTATCGCAACAAACCACACCTGAAACTTCATGACATGACAGATATCGGCCATAAGGTTCCACCTCAGCACTGTATAGAAGGCTTTTGCACGTTGTCTGTAGTCGAAATATCCTCTATCGCAACAAACCACACCTGAAACTTCATGACATGACAGATATCGGCCATAAGGTTCCACCTCAGCACTGTATAGAAGGCTTTTGCACGTTGTCTGTAGTCGAAATATCCTCTATCGCAACAAACCACACCTGAAACTTCATGACATGACAGATATCGGCCATAAGGTTCCACCTCAGCACTGTATAGAAGGCTTTTGCACGTTGTCTGTAGTCGAAATATCCTCTATCGCAACAAACCACACCTGAAAGTTCATGACGTGACAGATATCGGCCATAAGGTTCCACCTCAGCACTGTATAGAAGGCTTTTGCACGTTGTCTGTAGTCGAAATATCCTCTATCGCAACAAACCACACCTGAAACTTCATGACATGACAGATATCGGCCATAAGGTTCCACCTCAGCACTGTATAGAAGGCTTTTGCACGTTGTCTGTAGTCGAAATATCCTCTATCGCAACAAACCACACCTGAAACTTCATGACGTGACATATATGAGTCATAAGATTGCAGCTGTACACTGCGTAGAAGGCTTTCACACGTTCTTGGTAGCCTAAATATCTCCTAACGCGACAAACCACACCTGACTCTTCGTGATACAAGATATATAGGTCAAAGATTGGAACCAACATCTGTGTAGAAGGCTTTTGCACGATCTTGGTAATCTAAATATCCTCTAACTCACTTACAAGCTTCTTAGTTAATTAGCTGTCCAGGTGTAAACAAAGTGTATGTTATATTTAAGTGAACTGTAAAACAATCGAGAAACACGATTGTTCGCATTCTCCCTATTTTATGAGTATCAGAATAGACTAGAGAGAATATGTGTCAGAATTGACAACCTGCAAAAAAAGGGATGTGCAACTGGGCATGTGCTAATGTGTAGTTGCATGGCAGAGAAGCAGAACAAGAGTCAAGAAGTGAAATAGCAGGCAACAGAAGCAGCACTTAATCATGCAACTTTCTTTTTCGATCATCACACTCGCGCATGTTCGAGCTTCTATTTTATACATTAATGTAAACGAGACCGCTGACAGCTGAATGTGTCGGCGTCGCAGGTATCCGGCACGAAATCACGTCACGCTGCTACCAGCAAACGCACGCTTGTTGTTAGCTTGACAACTTACGCACACGCTTCGGATTTGCACCGAAGCCAACCAATGTTTCAACGTCGTAAAATCCGCAAATCCATTCATGTACATCGTCACGTCACCGAAATGTGTTGGCAAGCGCGAGGTTTGCTTTCGGCAATGATGAGGCGAATGGCGATGTTGAACACAAACACACTGCGGATAAAAACCCCAGTACAAGCGCCACGCCATGTCTCGGGCATCATATATAGCAGGGGTCTCAAACACGCGGCCCGCGGGCCGCATGCGGCCCGCGAGGCTCTCAGTTGCGGCCCGCGGCCCGCGCATGACTGTCTTCACCCCACATTGTTTTTATTTTTTTATTAAGTACGCTCGTGAGCTACACAGGCATGACTGGTTTAAGGCATTGTCTTCGTGAGGCATCCCATGTGTTCACCTTGTTTTGAAACATAACCGTGAAACAAAAATTATATTTCGGGATCGGCGCCCAGATTTGAGGCGTTTTGGAGATCGGTATCGACAAAATTTTGGAATCCTGGTACCAAATCCGTCCCCTTCAGAAAGGACCTGTATATTAGATAGGGGACAGTTTCCTTTCAAATGGCAACGTTTGCTGGCAAATCGTTCAAACTTACTTACCCCCCCCCCCCCCCCCTGCTTCTAACCTTCTAACTCTACCCCGGCCCTTGCTGGACTTAATTGCGTGACTGCGGCCCGCTGGCTGAGGCGAGTTTGAGACCCCTGATATATAGTGTCTACGTTGCAACGGACACAACGACTGTCAATTTCCTTCAACCAGAGTTCCTCACATGAGCTGGTTCACATGAACTCGACGGTAGACCTACGCTGAATGCAGACGACACCGCTCTGAATTGACTTCGCAGTAGCCGAGGGCTCACGCTCAAGACTTCAAACCTACGCAGCATGTCTACACTATAAACACAGATAAACACAGATCAAAGCACAGGAGCAGCGACACGCCGCAGTAGTCGGTACGATGTTTTCACTCTGCCGACGATCGCACTCAAAACCGGCGCAAGGGCAGCCGGCAGGCATTCACTGGATTTGTCGGCGTCGCTCGAACTCGGCACGAAACCGCATCAAACTGGTAACACTCGCAGTCGTTCGCCGTGTCGTTGTCGTACTGGATGACGATGCGGTCACTCAGGAACGTTTCGACCCTAGTTTCCGTGCGTGCGCCCAGCACTCAGGTGTGCCGCCGAAGCATCGCCGAAGAGACGACGGCCATTAGGCATATTGGTCGGACGCATCGCGGCCTCTGATTGGTTGGCGCCGCCGTACGCGTGGTGACGTAGGCGAAAATTTCAAGCAGTGCTTGACCCCTCGCGCCTCGAAGCGCTTCGTCGCGTATACCCCTCTGCGGCCGACGCTGAGACGCATTTGACGCGTAGGCGCGAGCGTACGCGAGCATACGCGTGCTAGTGGTTGGGGCTTAAGCAATTTACTTCGGCGGTTATTTTAAAACAAGATATTTAGGAGGTAAGGGCACATTTCTTTCACGTACAATTATTGAAAACATGACGTCGAAGATTGTATTATGGAAAAAACAGCAACTTCGTGATATATCCATCTTGGAGTGTACTTGCGAATGCTGTCCGGCTTTACTCACGGTGAATAGATGTAATTTGTTCTCCTCATTGGTCATCACATTGCGCAGGTGACGCTGACGTGGCAGCATCGGAAGGTGATATAGATATTGTGGTAAGTGTCCATCAACGTCTTATGGGGGGATGCGTCTGTTGCGTGAGTAGGTTTTGCTTTGAAAGTTGGACGCAACTCAAATAAATTACTGCGAAGAAGAGGTGAACAAAAGGCTGTTTAACAGATGCAAATTTATACGGAGGCCATCTCTGCATGAAGCGTTCATGTCATCTTCAGTAAACCTAATATAAATAGATACATGAATGTCCACCTACGTTGACATATATTTGTTTTCTTCTTGCAGACAATTTTGTCTCGTTTGGCAATTCGATAGGCTTCAGCAATTTAGATGTGAAAGGTCTGAATTTTGAACAGGCTTGTAATATTTCACATCTTTATACTATCCTTCAACGCAGTCATCATCAGCTGCAGCGGCAATGTTACGTCGTGTGCCCAGTAACACATTGTGTTATAACTAGCCCCCCTAATATGATATTTCTACGAAAAGTAACACATAATGATTCCCGGGATGCGGTTACTGGCCTACGCAAGGTGAAAACACTTCAGAGGTTCTCTCTTGTGTCTTCACAAGAGATAACATCATTTTATTATCCTATTGATGCGTTCCTTGATCTGAACACCTTTCTACTAACTTCTATTCTTTTGCTAACCATATAAGGCACATTCTCAAATCCTGTGATTCACTCGGGTGTTTTTTTGCATAATAGCAAGGCCGGATGATAGGCCTGTGATGCAGGTTCTTTTTCTTATTACGACAGTTCTCTACAACTGAACGTCCTAGAGCATGAAAGAGAACAAAGTCGTTGGTTTCGACACACTAACAACAATTTTATTACACATTTCATGCGAAAAAACTGTCTACATAAAATTACACAGTTAACAAAAGGTTCACTTTACACAGCAAAACACTCTTCCCGGCCAACAAAGTGAATGTTCAGAGCCTTAAACAATACACCATAGTTCTGACATTGCTGAGCGGTGGAGCGGGGATGAATACGAGTTTAGTCTCACCAAGACGTGGAAGCTTGACCGGTGGAGTGAACGTGGATTGACTTTTGATGACGAAGGAACGTTTGCTTGTGGGCGCCGCGCTTGGATGTAAGGGGCAACCTCGCCAGGCAGCGTGATACACAACTCGGGCCCGTAGCCTAACTGCCGCTGCTAAGTTTCCTGCCAGCACTGCAAACTGTAGGCCTTGAGCTTTAGTCCGCGCACCATGGCTGTGGTCCTCTTTCGCGGGAACGCGACGGCAGGAGGCCCTGACCGAATGAAGTCTTCGTGGCTCGGGTGCGCAAACGGACACTGCACCGCCCGGTCCGATGACAACCTCCTACTTGCCTCGGTCTCTTCGAACTCCCCTGCTTTTCTGCCCAAGGCTTTTTCTCGCCCTCAGGCCCACTTGTTCCATCCTAATTGACTATAGTGAAGTTTTGTGGTCGTTGAACATTGGATCTCTTTTCATTTATATTTTGACGTCACACCCCGGGCCCTCGTGCTTGACGCCCTTCAGCGTGGTCGGTGTTTATGCAGCACCACGCGCGCACTCTGCCGCATCTTCTTTCTTTTCTCTCCGCACACTTTCCAACAGCGCACCCTTTACACGCGCACTATTTGAACGCGGACCAGACATCACAAGGCCCCCTATCAGAGCAGCAACACACTACACGATTCAGGCTTAGCCAAATTCAACCTCCGGGCTTACGCTTTCTTCAGAAATCGACTGTTCTTCGTTGCAGATCTTTTTTTATCATTTTCATTGGCAATTTCTGGGTTCAATAGCCAAAAATTCGGCAGATCCTACGTGCCTTGGGAATCGATGTGATGCGAAGCATGTGGAGGAAAGGTGACCGTGCTGTAATTTTTTTTAGATGCGATGCATCTTATGAACGAGGCCTGTCCCCCCCCTTCGCACCATTGCCCGCCGTACCCACCCTAGTGCGATGACGATGACGCTGCCATCACGGCACAGCACATGTAAGGTAAGCATTATACGCCATGACGATGACGATGACGCTGATGACGATGAACAATAAGCGCGTTCCAGACCACCCATTCTCTTTTTGCCATCATGCTACAACAAATAGAATGTACCCGCTATACGACATAACGATCATGATGACGCTGATTACCACACATTCTTCCATGGATGAAAACCGACAAGCTGCTACTCCGGTGGCGAGAACGCGGCATGCGGCGGCTCCACGTCTACGCAGACAGCAAGCTACCCCTGAGGCGAGAGCTCGGGAAGCAGCAGCAAAACGGCAACGCCGACAAGCTGCTACCCCGGGGTTGAGGACGCGGGTAGCGGCGGCTCTACAGCAAAAACACATTGTATATACTGTACACACACGTTATCACTCATTTACATGCGCGAGTGGGCAATGTCATGGGTGATGTACGGTAAGAGCGATCGGCAGTGCTTCGCCCACTCGTCATGATTTTTTTTGCGATATTTTTTTGAGCGACACTTTACGAAAGAACGCTAAATATATGCAGAAATGTTGTGCGCACATACATACGTTGATTAGTCGCATATGTTTTATATAAACAGTTGTTTACACTTGCGTAACGATGCCAACATCATCTTAATCCATAAGAAACGGCACGTCAAGGACTTGAAAAATTACAGACCGATCAGCTTACTGTCCGTTGTCTACACGCTATTTACAAAAATAATTGCTAGTAAAATTAATACGACATTCGATTTCAATCAACCAAAGGACCAGGCAAGCTTTCGTACAGGCTTCTCAACAGTAGACCATATTCATACTCAATCAGGTGATGGAAAAATGCGCGGAATACAACCAACCCCTATACATAGCCTTCATAGATTACGACAAGATATTTGATTCGGTGGAGACATCAGAAGTCATGCAGGCACTGCGAAATCAGGACATCGACGTAGCCTATTTAAACATACTGGAAGAAATCTGCAGCGGATCCACAGCCGCCATAGTCCTCCATAGGGAGAGCGAGAGAATCCCAATAAAGAAGGGCGTAAAGCAGGGAGACACGATCTCTCCAATGCTATTCACCGCGTGTTTACAGGAGGTTTTCAGGGCCCTAGTTTGGGAAGAGTCAGGGATAAGAGTTAATCGAGAGTATCTTAGTAACCTGCGATTCGCTGAGGACATTGCATTGATGAGTTAGTCAGGGGACAAATTACAGCTGATGATTACTGAACTGGATACTGAAGGAAGAGTAGGTCTGAAAATAACATGTATAAAACTAAAGTAATGTGGAACAATCTCAGCAGAGAACAGCGCTTCGTGATAGGTGGCGAGACACTGGAAGTTGTATAGGAGCATGTTTACTTAGGACAGGTAGTAACTGCAGAGCCGAGCCACGAGAGTGAAATAACTAGAAGAATAAGGATGGTATGGAGCACAATCGGCAAGCATTCTCCAATCATGAATGGTAGTCTAGCACAATCCCTCAAAGAAAGGTATATAACAGCTGCATCTTACCAGTACTTACCTTCGGAGCAGAAACCTGGAGACTTACAAAGAGGGTTTAACTTAAACTGAGGACGACGCAGCGAGCGATGGAAAGGAAAATGATAGGTGTAACCTTAAGAAACAGGAAGAGAGCTGAGTGCGTCAGGGAACAAACGGGGGTTAAGGATATCATAGTTGAAATCAAGAAGAAGAAATAGACGTGGGCCGGGCACGTAGCACGTCGGCAGGATAACCACTGGTCATAAGGGTATCTGACTGGACTCCAAGAGAAGGCAAACGCGTGAGGCGAAGACACAAAGTTAGGTGGGGAGATGAGAGTAATAAATTTGCAGGTATAACGTGGCAGCAGAAAGCACAGGACCGGGTTGTTTGGCGGAACATGAGAGAGGCCTTGGCCCTGCAGTGGGCGTAGTCGGGCTGATTATGATGATGAACGATGCCAACATGGGTATAGCAGCACGAGAAGCGGTAAGCTGACATGTAGCGCTTGTGCTTGCGAGGATGTTAGCCCAGTGCTACGTAGACCAACTTCAGCGGATGGCGCCTAACTACAACTGAAGTTAACCCGACGTTACGGCTGTATCATAGGAGTGCATATGTAATGTTTAGAAAGTTAGATAGCCAGCATTGCAACCGGAATTGACGTTTCACGAACAAGCGAAAGTTTTTCAAACGCAGTTCCGAGACCTGGTGTGGCGCTGCGCTAGAATACTTGATTGCCACGCACAATGCTTGGATTGGACTCCTGCTGGGACCTTGACATTTATTCTGTAGGGTCAACGCTGCAGATGTCAGTTTTTTTTCTTAACGCTCTCGCGTTAAAATTACCTATGTCTGTTCTCGCCGTCCCTGCGTAGACAAACTGTTAATCACCTGTGACGCCCGCATACCGTGGCCCGTGGTATACGGGTATGTGCCCCAGTTGTCTGGAGGAAAGGGTTTGACGACGTACGCGAAGGGACTGTGAAGCAATTCATGTCATGACCAGCGAGTTATATTCGTCAAACCATCTTACCCTCCCATACTAATTTCGGTTTAGCCCAAGTTAAGGGGGAGATCACGAGAGCACCCATACGTAGGCGGCTAGATAGATAGATACGTAGATAGAAACGCTCAAAGTGTCTGCTGTACGCAAAAAATGCTTCGCATTTAATAGTACATGTCTTCATTGTCATAACATACCGGGTGTGCCAGCTATCTTGAGCCAAGGGTTAAAAATGTAATATTAGAGGCAGGTGAGCGAAATCAAATGCATATTGCTGACAGCCACCTTGCGCACTACAGACAGTTCTTGGTTTTGTAATTACGAATTTGTTAATTAGAATAATTTAGCTAGATTAATAAATATTAATTTAGGCAAGAAATAGGAATTGCAAAGTTCCAGAGCGTCTTCATAAACCCCCATTGCATTATTTGCGGTAAAGAAAGTCTCACGTGTACCGTTTTTTCCATGCTGCAAAGAAAACCCGTGAAATACAAAAAAAAATCGCATTTCCACGAAGTGAATCATGACGAGTGGGCGATGCACTGGGGATCGTTCTTACCGTAAATCACCCGTCACATTGCCCACTCGCGCATGTAAATGAGTGAAAACGCGTGTGTACAGTTACACAATGTGTTTTTGCCGTTGAACCTCCGCTTCCAGCGTCCTCAGCCCCGGGGTAGCAGCTTGTTGTCGGCGTTGCCGCTTTGCTTTTCGCGGGCGAGAGCGCGTTCACGATCGTTTTCATCCGTGGCAGAAAGAGAATGCGTGATCTGGAATACACTCATTCTTCATCGTCATCAGCCTCATCGTCATCGTCATGGCGTATAATTGTTACCTTGCATGTGCTGTGCGGTGATGGCAGCGCCATCGTGATCACGCTAGCTTGGCTATACCGCGGGACACCGGGGGGAGTGATGTACAAGCCTCGAACTTAGAGCTTCGCCCCTAAAAAATGTGGAGTACACGAAAGTCAAACGCCTCTTCACAGAAGCAGTTGAATGTTTATTGCACATTGATATATATTGTGTATTGGTGTTTGGTGGCTGCGGCAGCCTTAGACGTTGATGCACCCCGTAGACGGTGGAGATACTCTTCTGCAAGTAGAGTGTTCCACACTTGCCGTAATGGCAACAGGCGGTGCTGACTGACGCTCCCACGTTTAAATGAACACATATACCCTAGAAAGTGGACGGGGGGATGACCGCCACCGTAGCTCAGTAGTAGAGCATCGGACGCGTTATTCGAAGGTCGCAGGTTCGGTCCCTGCCGGTGGCAAGTTATCTTTTCGTCCACTTTTCTTTCTTAACAGTTACATTACAGTTACTTCTAATAACATCCCCTATACTTTCCTTAGCGTTAATGTCTGTTAGTAATGATTAGCATTGTGTTTAACAAAGCAAACGAGCCCTTAAGTTTACACTTTACTACACTTGTGTGCTGTGTTTATACTTTCGTATTGCGCTCTATGTTTTCATTGATGATGTTTGTGCCCTTTACTTCTGTAAGCCTCGTAGAACAATCCCTCCCCCATCCCATAGAGCACTGAAGGTAGATGTGTAGCATCCATTCAGTTCACAAACAAGTCCGAAATTTCATGCAACAAACTGCAGAGGTCTTCCGCACACGCGAGACGGCAAAATTCAGAGAGTGGTCAAGTACATTATGTAATCTTCCATGAGAGCTAAAGGCTTAAAGATATCAAATTTTACCAAATGCTTCAAACGAGTATCCCACAGTAGGGGAACTCAATTATAGGAGCCATATGGAAAGGATTCACTGTTGGCTATATGAGGAGCATAATTTGCCTCAATATACTGCTCTATGTCTCAGATGCAAAACATTGCGTTGGACTTCAAGGTGAACTGGGAAAAGCACAGGTTAGAGTGAATGAAAATAAGTTTTTGTTTTTAATTTCTCTTGTGGTAAAATGTTCAACAACAAACGGTTTTACCGCATAACAATGCACGTTGTAAAACCTTTATGTCTATTCTATTCTTTTCTGTTTATTGCTATGTTCCAATATATCTTCAAAATTGCAGCCTGCCAACAACTCATATACGCTGTACCTCGTGGGATATTCCATCAAAATGAAGAAGCCTAGAATTTCATGTGTGCACTCAAACTATACAAATAGAACGGATGGATGGGTACGTCGCACTCTAAATTACATTTACGCAAAGGAGGTGAGTAATCTTTTGATTAGACGTGATGTCGTACCTTTTATGGCATGATTATTTTTTAGAATGTTGCGCACATATGTAACAAATTTGTCCATGTATTGTGTGCATCTCTGTCCTAATGTGTAGTTTGTACAGCTTGAAAAAGATACTCAACCATGCCGCACTGCAATACGCATTCCAAACGATTACATGTAATATATTTAAGCATCCTTTTATGCCAAAACCGTTCAAGGCCCTAGAATGGTATCTCTGCTTGTAGAAAAAAAATAAAGATGTGCGGTTCTTTCGATAACATGAGGGACACAGTGTTCGCGTGATGGACTACGTGCGCGTGCTAGCACGGAGTCCATCACGCGTGCGTGCACGCGCACACACACACACACACACACACACACACACACATATATATATATATATATATATATATATATATATATATATATATATATATATATATATATATGTATATATATATATATATATATATATGATTTAAAGGAAAGTTCTGTAAGTCATGTGCACATATATTCAAGCACTAAAGGGGCGCATTTAAGAAAATTGAATATTTTTACTGGTTTAGTTAGACGCTGCCACGGCCGAAGCGGAAAGCAGTAAAAATATTCAATTTTTGTGACTGGGCTCCTCCATTTCATGCATATAAATATATATATATATATATATATATATATATATATATATATATATATATATATATATATATATATATATATATATATCGTCGCGTGGTCGTGACATTGAAAAAGGCAGCAGCCGGCGGGCTTCACGCAAGCCATTTGTTTAATGATAGAAGGGTTGCGCCTGTCGGTACAACATGATAAAGAGTGCATATCAACGCAAACAGAAGTGGTGACACAAGTGAGGATATACACACTACACAAAAATAACCAGAAAAGGGAGTAAACTGCTTGTCTTCTAGCGCACTACCTTTTCTGTTTGTTTTTCTTTTTTACTACGTACCAGTCGAGATAAAAATTTACTCTCACGCTAGTCGAGTTTTTGAGCGTAGAAACGGTAGTAATTATTTACCCAGCCGAGGTTTTCAGCGAGTATAGTTGGAGTAATTTTTTACTGCCGTTACAAGGTTTTTGCAGTGATTTTTGAGAGTTATTACAAGTGGTATAAAAAATTAAAAAAAGACGGCGGTGATCGGACCATGAGCCAAGGAATTTATTAAACATCAAATGACGCGGAATGGATGACACATACAGAAATTAACATATACACAAACACACACACACAGACACACAACCAATGCAGAATCAAACAACACCAGAACAGACCGCTCGCGTTATTCAACCGTACTTCGACCACCCGGAATATAGGCACCGCATTTTGACCTGCTATGTAGTGCCGGTGGGAGAGCTGCGTTTTTTTGCGTCTTTGAACAATAAAGGTTCATAGCGCTCGCGTAAACTTAAGGTGGATTGCAAGTCACCATGAGTCACACCAATCTCTTAGTATAAACTCTCCCGATCTTACCTTTTTGGTTATCCAGTTATTAGATGGCACTCCGGCCTGTTGGCCCACGCGCGATAGCAGTGCTGATGCACAACTCCACAAAATATATCTAAGCACGCACAAACTATGGCAGCTCAATATTTTTCATTCAGTGGCACTACACAAACACAGTACTGTGTTTGTGTAGTCGGCTAGATAAAAAAAAGCTGTATACTTGATGTTCCCGATTTTTCTCATAATTTTGCATGTTGTGCCCACATGACTGAATAGCGCGAAATCGCAATTCGTTTTCAAATGAAAAATTTTTTCAAGCGAGGAAAATTCGACAAGCGTCGCCGGTTGACGGCGACCATTTTACGAAGGGTGCGTTTTCGTAACTTCGCAACGATGCCGAAAGCCACTGATGCTATATACTACAAAAAATATTTCTTTTTAGCTCAAGTAGAAGTAAAGAGGATGTAGCTCTCATAGTTTTGTGAAATTCTGAGGAAATTATGTATTTTTAAAAATTGCCGAAAAACGCGACATTTTCTAAAATTAGTCGATTTCGGGACGCTGCGGCTACTTCTGTGAGCGTCTTAGGTTGATCATATTTGCGCCATTGATAGGCCTTCATGTGAACAATCAACGTATGCACTTGTATTTCTTTATTAGTTTTTCAAGTAATAATTTTTTATGCTCGAAACATCAAAAACACAAAAGTGTTCTTCGATTCAAAATGTAATATTAAAAAAAACTCATTCTCAATTTTGTTCAAAACCTCCCAAAGTGTTCTCAAAGGACTGCACAACGATATTATGAAAAACAATGTTGCATCATTTTTGTTGGAACAAGATAAGAAAATGTCAAACATTGTGTTTCCAGAGCTTGGTCGCTACTGCTTAAAGGACATCTCTTGTGACAATAAAATAAAATACCATGTCTTTTTTTTCTCCTCTAAGCCTGGCTAGATAACACTAATGATGTCTTTTTGGGGAGTGGGAACTCTTTTGCAAAGAAAACGATCGTTCCAAGTAATGGATTTGCATGGTTTGCGACTCCACGCCAATGTTTGACTTCCGTCTGTCCACAGGCAGGACATGCAGTTGTAACCTCTTTTTATTCCATCTACTTCGGTTGAACGGAATTCATATATTGGATGCTAAAGAATGCATTCCCTCCGTGCGTCTCTTATGATGTCGTGCTGTGCCAGAATTGAGAGGCTGGTATAAAAGGCAAGGTCTCTTGCAGGAATGGAAATGAACTTCCGAAGAGCGGTCTCCAATAGGTTTGGTTTTTGTTAATGTGTAAATTGTCAAACAATATGCGATCAATGCAGAGGTGAAAAAGGGTTGATTAGGTGAAGATTGGTGGCAGCAGTTGTGGCCACGGACAAAACTTGTTTTCTTTGCGTTGCATCTGGTCTGCAGTGCCAAACATGCCATGAACGAATGCTTTCCACCCGGGGGTGAGCTCCCATTCTTTCTTTTTTTCATTCCGGAAGCACTCGATATCGCATGCAAGTGCATGGATCAGCTCAATATTCTTCAGCTTGTTTTGTAATTGCGTGACCAGTTCAATTGCTGACTGTATTACACGGCTACTTTCCGCCCGTAGGTTGTGAAGAGATGCTTGATGCTTTACGACTCCACCTATTCCATCACATGAGTTTTTTCCGTGTCCCGTGGCAGAGAAGAGCCAGTTTGTTACCTTATAATCTTTTCGGGACAGCTCATACAACTCAAATTTGTCTTTGAAGTGGCTTGCGGCCCCATCACTTACATAAGTGACGTGGCCTTCAGCGGAAATTTGAAGGCAGTCGTGGACTTTGCATAACGCGAAGCAGGCGTGGGCTGTGTCATGTGACATGTCATCGCTTATAACTGCGTAGCTACGTGTTGCCTTTCTGGTAGTTACAACACAAGTAAAAATTGACACTTGTTTCTTGTGCCAATGATAGGATTGAACTTCATTTGGAACAACTGATGTCCATTTTTCTGCGAAGTCAAAATGTAGGACAAACGATGCTTGCTGCTCGCATGGTTTTGCTTCATGAATTGCCGCAGATTGTGTTCGCCGTATATAATCGTGCGGGACCCACTTGGAGATCCAGTTTGCAAGGAAGTCACAAAGGAAGTCACAGGCGATGTTTTCTTTGTAAGGTCGCCCTTTTCCCACACCACGTAGCTGACGTCAGCCTCGAAGGGTGCCCCCCAATGTTCTGATAGTTATTCCATGTCTCAATGGACACAACTCACAGTCACCTAGGTAGCACTGAATTGTTGGTGACGAACATATGCACAGTTCCTTCAAGTCCTCGATGGTATAGACATCACCCATAAAGCTTTTCAAAGCAGAAACACAAAGCATGGTGTTGGCACAATACACACAAAGACAAACTTCTGGGTGCGGAGCAAGCAGAACCCAACTAGGCCGGAGGGAATAAAACTTTGACAACGCCATAGAAATGCCCGGATTGGCCTCTTTAAACACACGATATGCCTCCCGTACTGAGCGAGTCATAAATCTTCTGGCGATGTGTTGTTTTTCACCGCCAACAATAACAGCCACAAAACAGCTAGTTGGGCGAGTTGGTGCGTATTCATATTTGAAGATAAACAGCGCACAGAAAACGAAGACAAAGGAAGAGAAGGGATCGACACACACAGTGCTGCTGTGTGTGTCTATCCCTTCTCTTTCTTTGTCTTCGTTTTCTGTGCGCTGTTTATCTTCAAATAACAGCCACAACGTCTTTCTTGTTTGGGCTTTGCCGTGAGCACCCATGCTCATCCTTTGTGTAATATTCTGTGATAGTTTGCACATCCTTGGCACTTAAACGTGACCTCTGCTGTGGATCCGGAGCAGCCCATACACCGTGCTTCTCACGCCAACTTCGTGCCTTTTGAAGCATGTAAATTGATACACTTGGAATGGCGACTTGAATTATTCGTGTTTCAAGGTTTGCTGGTATTAGTGTCAACAATTGCAGGCGTTCTTGGTAAGATGTGGATGCTTGGTAGGCTTTTCCCAAGTTTGCCAGCCATTCAGTGCCGTCACCACAATTCCTACTTGAGGGCCCCCCGACTGTCAGTTGTCCCAAATATGGCGCTGACTCCTGATTGAATTTTCCCTGAAATGGCGCTTTCCATCTCTTTCTGCTTTCTCTCTACATAAGCTTTTCTTCGCTTTTGAGGAATACTACCAGGGTGCCTCAGCGGTGAAATGCTTGAAAACTCTATGAACTTGTTCATCTCACCGACTGTCTCTTGCTCAGGAACAAAGGAGTCACCAATATCGCCGGAGTCCGAGTAAGAGGAAACCATGTCCTTGTATCTCCTGAGGCAGTGCTGGCAGATCTGGTCTCCCTCTTGAACTGAGAGCGCATCCTGCTTCAAGACGCTCCGCAAAAGAGAGACGCCGATATCTTTAACACACCGAAAATTCCGCTGCAGTGGAATTTTCTTCTTGTGCACCATGAGATAGTCCGCACAAAAAATTCGATCATGGCTATAACGCTCAGCCATCGCCACTTTCAGGGCACAGGACACTGATAACACATAATCGAAGCACAATTTGGAAGCGTAACTTCTATCTCAGATGGTGTTTAGCTGACTGGCACAGCCGTCCTCATTGCTGCCGTGTGAATGGCCGCCCTCTGCACCGGGCCGCGCAACGCACGCTACTCCATTATACACAGAGGGGCAGAACGCGCGCGCCACTCGATCCGCCGCATGGTCTGCACGGTGCGGATCCAGAAAACAGGCGGGAGAGCGACGAGCGGGGAAAAGGTATCATGTAGCCAACGCAATCGACATCCCAGCGTTCTCTCGAGCAGAGCGACGAAGCCTGCAAAATCATGTGTGGTTGTTGCCCTTACGTTGCACTGCGGTAATCGCCGCTCACCATTGCCGCTATTTGCGAATTCTTACATTCTTACAATGCATGATCGACTCGCGCAGCACCAGAGAACACCTCGAAAGGCGTCATCCGAGGCATCTCTGCCTCTGAAAGCCCGGAACACATAATTGGAAAGCTGGTCACTCCACGTAATCCCAGCGTCCTCTACGCAAAGCGTATGGGCAATACAAACAATGTAGTCATCATATTTGATGGTTATCACGTCCCAAGCTATGTGAACTACGGAGCAGCGCTTGTTCGCTGCGTCCTTTACAAGAAACAGTTTGACATCTGCTACGAATGCGGCAGACTTGGACACCGAGCGGACGTCTGTCCCAATCCTGCAGACAAAATCTGTCGGGGTTGCAGCACCAGGAATCCAAAGCAAGACCACCAACGCAAAGTAGAATGCCAACTATGTGGAAAGGACCACCCGACCGGGGATAAACGCTGCCAAGCAAGGTATCGGATTCCATACCTCGTCAAACGACGAAGGTGGGAACGTGCCAGGAGAGAGGAACAAGTGGAATACGACAACTACGTTGACAAGCAAAGAAGCCCAAGTACAGCCAGCAGGAACGAATCAGGTTCCCTCACAAGAGTCAGGAGCAGGTCACACTCCAGCAATCGATCAAGGTCAAGGTCGGAGCCCCGCAGTTTCAAGCCCACCAAGCCACCACAGGCCCATGGCAACAGCAGTGGCACTACCGGAAACCAGAACACCGGACCCCCATCACAGGTGAGCTGGGCTGACGTGGCTTCCGGGGCGCGCGCGGACGCAGAGGCTGAATCTAACACTACAAACACAGAGTTAGAAAAAGAACTAGCAGACATGAAAAAAATGATGCTACAATATCATCAACGGATTGTAGCTCTAGAAGAAGAAAACAGAAGATTGAGGGCGGAAAACACCACTCTTAAAAACGGGCAGGGTATCACATTAGATAGCACAGAAGGACAAATGGCAGATAGGGAGGAAGAAGCTAACACGCCAGCCAAACGCAAAGCCACAGAGGATAACCAGGCGATCACACTTAAGAAGACCAAGCCCAATAAAACTATTGAGAAAAGGCAGGATGCACTCGACAAGAAAAATGACAGTCTAGAAGACAAACTAGATATCGTAGATACAAGCTTTAAAGAAATGGCTGCACAAATTACCCAGCAAGTTACACAGGCTATCATGGCCCAGATTCAACAACAATTTAATACAATAGCTACAAGATTTACCGACATTGAGACTTGCATGAGGACATGGGGACCTCAAACCAGTGGAGGCGGGCTCATGAAAACAATGGCTAAACCATATATGAGACCCTCGACACCTACGGTGGAGGGGACCGGAAAACCGTAACTGCCACCATGGATCGACACGACCATTATACTATCTGGCAATGGAACTGTCGAGGGTATAGTAGAAAAAGATCCAACTTATATCAATACCCAATTAATAAGGAACATCCTGATGTCATATTGTTACAGGAGACATACTGCAAGGCCAAATTAACAGGGTACAGATCATTCTGTAGTGCTGACGGGGAGACAATAGTTGTCACCACTCTAGTTAAGCGTCACCACACTGTCGTACAGCATTACACTGGCAGTGTGGATGTAGAGAATTTATTAATCGAGTTAATACCTTCTAGGAAAAATAATCAAAGCTTATTTATCCTTAATGTTTATAGCAACCCAAGAAATAGACATCCAAATTTCCGATCACTTCTCTGCAAGACCCTTTCTATCGCGAATGGTAGAGCCTTGGTTATTGGGGGGGGACTTCAACGCTCAACACATGGCATGGGGATACAAATTTCAAAACCCCAAAGGCACACAGCTATGGCAAGATGCCCAACAACAGGGCCTTACTCTCATCACAGACCCTTCGACTCCTACGAGGCGAGGGTCTAGTGTTGCCTCAGATACTACGCCAGATCTCACTTTTACGAAGAACATTAGGGATGCAAAGTGGCTCAACACGCTACAGGATTTAGGAAGTGATCACAGTATCCTCGAAATCAATATAAAAGCAGGGCCACGCAAATCTAAGGGCAAGCAACTCAGAATTGTAGACTGGGACAAACTCAGAGAAATCCGCAAAGAAAAGAATAATACTATTTCAGATATTGTCACCAAGCTAGCAATTAGGTGCTAGAGGACGCAGTGACGAAGACACAAAACAAGGCGTTTACTCAAGGTCAAAATGGCAAAAACCAGAGCACGCGCACACCGAATAACTTCGTTGTCCTCCTTCGAGAGGCTGGCCACTATAGTTGCCAGCCTACCACGCGTCAATTCCCCCCCTCTCAAGAGCGACCGTCCCGGTCGACTGACTCAAGGGCCAGAGACCGCTATGGAGGAAGATGGTAGCGTGAAGGGAAAAAAAATAACCACAGTAACGTTGTACATAATGCAAAGGTTTGAAGTGTTGCTTGTCACTCGCGGGCGTGGTACGGCTTCATCCGTACTACGTGGACAACCTCGGCGCGTGGACGTCGTCGGCTCAAACTGGTATCAGAGCTTTGTGGCACAACCTCATAATTCACATCACTGAGGCAGCGCACAACTTCGTAAGGGCCAAAGTAGCGTCGTAATAACTTCTCCGAGAGCCCACGATGTCGGACAGGTGTCCACACCCACACATAGTCGCCTGGTTGATAGTGGACGTTCCTTCGGCTAAGGTTGTAACGGCGAGCGTCGGTATCCTGTTGCGTGCGTATGCGGTTCCGAGCAAGCTGGCGGGCTTCCTCGGCCTTCTGAACGAAGTCGTCAACGCTGTCATTTCTGCTGGCGTCTTGGTCTACTGGGAGCATGGCGTCTAACGGTGTTGTGACGCGACGTCCATAAACAAGCTCAAATGGTGTTAGTTCGGTGGTCTCTTGCACAGCTGTATTATAAGCAAACGTCACGTATGGCAAAATTTCATCCCACGTTTTGTGCTCTACGTCAACATACATAGATAGCATGTCGGCCAGGGTTTTGTTTAACCGCTCCGTCAAGCCGTTGGTTTGGGGATGATAGGCTGTGGTCTTCCGGTGGTTGGTGTGCGTCAGCTTGGCGACCTGTTGCAATAACTCCGCAGTAAATGCTGCTCCGCGATCGGTGATGAGAACAGCAGGTGCACCGTGACGCAAAACAATGTCGTGGACAAAGAATCCGGCGACTTCAACTGCAGTTCCCCTAGGTACAGCTTTTGTTTCCGCATAGCGAGTCAGATAGTCGGTTGCGACGATTATCCACTTATTTTCTGAGGATGACGTAGGGAATGGACCGAGAAGATCCATTCCCACTTGATGGAACGGTGCTGGAGGTGGGTCTAGAGGCTGGAGGAAACCGGCAGGCTTGACGGGTGGGACTTTACGCCTCTGACAGTCACGGCAGGTTCTGACGTAGTGGTGAACGGACGAGTACAGCTGTGGCCAGTAGTATTTTTGGCGTATGCGCGCTAATGTCCTCGCAAAGCCTAAGTGACCGGCAGAAGGATCGTCGTGGCACGCCTGCAAGACTTCCTCACGCAGTGCCTGTGGAACGACGAGGAGAAACGTTTCCTGGCTGTTCTGGAAATTTCTCTTGTAGAGAACATTGTTCCGCAGGCAATACGATGTCAATCCACGTGAGAGCGGGAGTGGGACGACAACGTCAGCTCCTTGAAGATGCTGGAAGAGAGGGAGTAGCTCAGTGTCCTCACGTTGATGTTCAGCCATGCGCACCACATCGACGACGCCAAGAAACGGTAAATCTTGTTCAGTGTCGGACGACGTCGAGGGAATAGGAGCACGGGATAGGCAGTCAGCGTCGGTATGCTTATGTCCTGATCGGTAGACGACCGTTATGTCGTACTCTTGAAGACGCAGGCTCCAGCGAGCGAGGCGGCCAGATGGATCTCGTAGATTGGCAAGCCAACACAGCGAATGGTGGTCACTGACCGCTCGAAATGGCCGGCCGTATAGATAGGGTCGAAACTTGCTGATGGCCCAAACGACTGCTAAGCACTCTTTTTCGGTGGTAGAGTAGTTAGCCTCTGCCTTTGTGAGACTGCGGCTCGCGTAAGCGATCACACGCTCTGCGCCGTCCTGCCATTGAACTAAAATGGCTCCGAGTCCTACGTTGCTGGCGTCCGTGTGAATCTCAGTTTCGGCAGTGTCGTCAAAATGTGCCAGCACTGGAGCTCTTTGAAGTCTATTGCGTAACTCTACGAAGGCTTGTTGTTGCTCTTCCGTCCATACGAAGGGTACATCTTGTCGTGTGAGTCTTGTAAGTGGTTCCGCAATTTTCGAAAATCCTCGGACAAAACGGCGGTAGTAGGCACAGAGACCAAGGAATCGCTGAACAGCCTTCTTGTCTCCAGGACGAGGGAACTCGGCGACGGCAGCCAGCTTCTCCGGATCTGGTCGAACACCCTCAGGGCTCACCACGTGGCCGAGAAACTTAAGTTCCTGATAGCCAAAGTAGCAATTTTCGGGCTTGATAGTAAGGTTTGCCTTGCGTATTGCAGTGAGCACGCTTTTTAGCCTTGCAAGATGTTCGTCAAACGTTCTGGAAAACACAAGGACATCGTCCAAGTATACAAGACACGTCTGCCACTTTAGTCCAGCGAGTACAGTGTCCATCATTCTTTGAAATGTGGCGGGAGCGGAACAGAGACCGAATGGCAGTACTTTAAATTCGTAGAGCCCGTCGGGAGTCACGAAGGCGGTTTTCTCGCGATCACCCTCGTCAACTTCAATTTGCCAGTACCCTGACTTGAGGTCTAATGATGTAAAGAACTGAGCATGGCGTAGACGGTCCAAAGCGTCATCAATCCGTGGCAGGGGATAAACGTCGCGCTTGGTGACTCTGTTAAGTCGTCGGTAGTCGACGCAGAAGCGTAGTGTGTTGTCTTTTTTCTTTACAAGAACGACAGGCGACGCCCACGGACTTGTCGATGGTTGAATGACGTCATCATTTAGCATTTCTTGAACTTGATGCTTAATCACCTCTCTTTCCTTTGAGGACACACGGTATGGATGTTGGCGAAGAGGCCGCGCCGACTCCTCGGTAACAATACGGTGTTTGGTAACGGCAGTGCGTTGAACTTTTGATGCTGTGGAGAAGCAACCCGAGAATTCTGTCACAAGGCTTAGCAGCCGCTCCTTTTGTGAATCTGGCAAGTCAGGATTTACGTGAATGCGGCTGCCCAGGTCAGCACAAGCTTTTGCATCCGGTGAAGTCGCCTCCAATGTGCCGACGTCGAAAAAGTCGGTGAAGTCGCTGAGAAAGGCGACAGCGGTGCCTCTAGGGACGTGCTGAAACTCATTGCTGAAGTTGGTCAGCAGAACTCGAGAGCGTTTATTCTGTAGCCGAACAAGGCCTCGGGCTATGCAGATGTTCCGTTTGAGCAACAGCGGAACATTTGCCTCTGCAATGCCTTCGTAGTCGTCGAATTCGTCGAAAACATCGCAGGCTACCAGGGTCAACACGCTACTCTTCGGCGGTAACGTGATGTCGTCGCCGACAATCCTCAAGGCATTGACGTAACTGTCGTCAGTGCTGCCCGTTAAGGCGTGTGCCATGGAAAACGTCACCCGCGACTCCTGCAAGTTAATGACGGCTCCGTTATCCTGCAGAAAGTCCAGTCCGAGAATTATGTCCCTCGAGCAACTCGGCAGTATTACGAAATCTCCGAGGTACGTAAACCCGCGAATGTTAACTCGCGCCGTGCATCTTCCCATCGGAGTTAGGAGATGGCCTCCTGCCGTGCGTATCTGAGACCCAGTCCACTGGGTAGAAACCTTCTTCAGCTTGCAGGCAAGGCCCATGCTCATAACGGAGGTGTCTGCTCCAGTATCTATTAGCGCCGTTACTTCCTCGTCGTCCACGGTTACCGTAATGTTCGACGTTACCACTTTTCGTTCCACGTTGGACTGCGTCGGTATGTCTCCGTGCTGTCGTCGCTGTCGTCGTAATGGAGGATCTTCTGTACAGTCAGCGTCAGCGGCCTCACCTCCGGAGGTCGCTGAACTCAGTTTTCCCGACCTCCAGGACTTGGTGAGCGGGGTCTCGGAGCGCCGCGTGAGTAAGCTGGGCTTGGTGACCTGTAGCGAGCAGGCGACGGTGAACGGGGCTCATGCCACCGATTTCCGACGTTGTGACGATTCGAGATGAAGCTCTCTATCTCCAGTGGTCGCTCGCCAGGTCGCGGACGCGGGGCATTCGGCGAGAATCCACGGAGACCCACGCGACGGTATGGACATGTTCGGTAGATGTGTCCGGCTTCCCCACAATGAAAACAAAGGGGCCTGTGGTCGGGTGTACGCCAGATGTCGCTCTTCCTCGGTCTTGCTTCGGCGATCAACGGCGGGCTGCGAGGACTGAAGCCGACCTCCATTTGATGACCGCAACGCTCATTTGCGTGCACCACACTGGGAGTACTGCATGCTGGAGGACGTCGCACCGCTTCCGCGTAGCTCATTTCGACGCACTGCCGCTGTTGTGGCGCCTCGTACTGACGGGGAACGTGGACGGCCTGCCGTAGCTCGGCGCGCACCATCTCCGCAACGGAGAGTTGCCCTACAGGTGCAGCAGTCAGCTGCATCTTTTGGAGCTCCTCCTTGATGACAGCCCTGATGAGCTCTCGCAAGGCGTTCATGTCATTGCCGAGAGTGACGGAAGTGACCTCACTCGAATGTACATCGCGGTTATACTGCCTGGCACGCTGTTGAAGGGCCCTCTCCATGGCAGTGGCTTCCTCATGGAACTCCGCAAGTGTCGCAGGTGGGTTTCGAATAAGGCCGGCAAAAATCTCTTCTTTGACACCTCGCATTAGGTGGCGAACTTTCTTGGCTTCAGTCATAGAGGGATCCGCACGCCTGAAAAGCCGATCCATGCCCTCTACGTACGTTGTCACCCTTTCGTTTGGGCCTTGAACCCTTGCCTCTATTGCACACTCAGCTCTCTCCTTCCTGTCCGTTCTGGCAAAAGCGTTGAGGAACTGCCGACGAAACTCATCCCACGACGTAAGCGTTGCCTCGTGGTTCTCAAACCACGTTTTCGCAGAATCCTCGAGAGCGCAGTACACATAGCGTAGCTTACGCTCTTGGGTCCAGTCGTTGATGATGGCAACCCGATCAAAATGCTCGAGCCAGTCGTCGGCATCTTCAAAAGCAGCTCCGTGAAATGTCTTAGGCGTCTTGGGTTGGTTGACGACCAGCTGCGCTGGTGCTGGCGCGGTGGCGATAGGGGGTGTTTGGTTCATAGCCCTCGGTCGTTCAGGTAGCAAACCGTGCTGTGGCTGGAGTCCCTGGAGACGACGACTGGAACGTACGTGCACAGGGGTAAGTTCGGTTGAGCTACTCGATGGGCTTGCGTCTGGGGTACTCTCTGGAGACGGTATCATCTACTGTACCCAGCACCTCCACCAGAAAATGTCACCAATTAGGTGCTAGAGGACGCAGTGACGAAGACACAAAACAAGGCGTTTACTCAAGGTCAATATGGCAAAAACCAGAGCACGCGCACACCGAATAACTTCGTTGTCCTCCTTCGAGAGGCTGGCCACTATAGTTTCCAGCCTACCACGCGTCAATATAGTAGACTGGACCACGCAGCTTAAACAGCATGTTAATTTAGCGACACAAGTCATCCCTCAGGAAGCCCAAGTGGAACAGGTAGACAGTAAACTCCTACATATGTGGGAAGCAAAAGAAGGTCTCCTGAGGAGATGGAAAACCAAGAGACACAACAGGACGCTGCGACGAAGGCTAGCCCGGCTTAACAGGGACATAGAAACATACGCACAACAGCTCTGCAAACAACAATGGGAGGAAACATGCACCTCTATGGATAAACAGTTAGGGCTATCCAGAACCTGGAACCTTCTCAGGTATCTTTTGAGTCCCGAGGACACAAAAGCAACGTACAGACAAAACATAAACAAAATATTACACGCATATGAAAACACCGAAGAAGCTTTTATTGATGAGGTAGCCGCACTGTATTTATCTCGGGATAAGCCAGCAACACACCCACATTACACAGGCGCCGAAAACGCACAACTCGACGAAGAGATCAGCGAAGCGGAGTTAAGAGCAGCTTTACAAAAGGTTAATACCAAATCGGCGCCAGGTCTAGATGGCATAACAAACAAGATGATGCGAAATCTCGACGATGCTTCTCTAGAACAACTTACCAAGTATATGAACGACTGCTGGGAATCAGGCACAATACCGGAACAATGGAAGACAGCTCAAATTATGCTGATACCTAAACCAGGCAAGCGGCTACAGCTGGAGAATTTGCGACCCATTTCGCTCACTTCCTGTGTGGGAAAACTCACGGAACACGTTGTCCTAACCAGAGTGACCAACTATCTCGAAGACAACGACGTTCTTCCGCCTACCATGTTAGGCTTCCGGAGAAATTCGTCGACACAGGATGCAATTCTCCAACTTAAGCATGAAATCATATAAAACACAAGTCGAAACACTAAAGCTATTCTAGGTTTAGACCTAAGGAAAGCTTTTGACAGTGTTACGCACGAAACAATATTACACAGAGTAAGAGAGCTAGGCCTAGGCAAGCGAGTCTACACATACATTCGAGACTTCCTAACTAACAGAAAAGCGCGCATTAAAATAGGAGATATTGAGTCCGGGGAACTACAGCTAGGAAGCGCAGGTACGCCCCAACGGTCAGTAATTTCTCCTATGCTGTTTAATCTCGCTCTGATCGGCTTACCAGCAAAGCTACAGGAAATCGACGGCCTCCATCATACCATCTATGCTGACGATATTACCCTATGGGTGAGCGATGGCAGTGATGGAAAAGTTGAAAACACATTACAATGTGCGATAGAAACAGTTGAACAATACTTATTAGGAACCGGGCTGGCGTGTTTCGCAGATAAATCTGAGCTCCTCATTTATAATCCATCACGATGGGGCCGAAAACCACGCAACTACGAGGAAAAGATCAACCCAGAAATTCACCTCACTATGGCAGATGGTAAACCCATACCCAAAGTGGATAGGATCAGAGTATTGGGACTTATTATTGAAAGTAACGGCCACAATGGCGAGACCATACGCAAATTAGATGATGTAACGTCTCAAATCATGCGGCTACTTAAACGCATAGCCAACAAATATAGCGGAATGAAAGAAGCCAATCTACTTAGACTAGTCCAAGCGTTCGTAATAAGCAGAATAGTTTACGTAGCATCGTACCTACGATGGCACTCGTCAGAACGATACAAATTAGACAGGCTGATGATGATGAATAGGACTCTCCATCACCACTAGCAACGATAGTCTTCTGCAGCTAGGACTACACAATACATTGGATGAGTTAATCGAGGCACAGCGCATCGCACAATACGAACGCCTATCCAGAACTAAAACAGGCAGGCAAATATTGGATCGGCTAGGTATTGCGTATCACACTCAGCATGGCGTCAAAGAAGATATGCCCAGACACATTAGAGGCGTGATAACCGTCTTTCCAATACGCAAGAATATGCATCCCGCCCACCATCAGGGCAGACGGGAAAGCAGGGCCCGCGATATACAAAGGAAATTTGGTAAGAACATGGACACCGTATTCGTAGATGCAGCTAGATACAGACACAACCGCGCCTACACAGCCGTGGTTATAAATAATGAGGGAGAATGTTTAACTAGTGGTACCATCCGTACGCCACAAGTAGAAACCACAGAGGAAATAGCTATCGCATTAGACATAGCACAAACACAAGCTGACGTAATAGTCAGTGATTCGCAGACGGCGATAAGAAACTTCGCAAATGGTAGAATCTCCCCAGAAGCACTACAGATTCTAAAACCTGGTATTCATCAAGAAAAAAGTGTCCATCTCATATGGACACCCGCTCGCACACTATCAGGCGGTAGCAATTAGGCAGCGCACCGCATGGCTCGAGGGCTTACAGACCTAGCATCGGTTAGTCCCGCCTCAGGGAATGCCGACGAGTGGGAGTGGGAAGATAGAATGACCACATTTAACGAAATTACAGCACACCATAGATTGCAGAGGCGTACAATCCCCCCCCACCTCACCCGAAATTCAGCAAGAAACAGTCTGTCGAATGGCGGCAGTTACAAACCCGTTCCTACCCGAGTCCAGCTATCATGCACATAATTCACCCAGATTTATATACGACAGACAAGTGCAGACATTGCGACTCTAGAGCCACCTTAGAGCACCTACTATGGGGATGTGCAGACACAATAAACAATAACCATGATGCAGCCTTAAACAGCGACAGCCTCCGCGCGCGCTGGGAGTCTGCGTTGCTCAGCTCGGATCTGGAGCAACAACTCTGGGCCGTCCAGCGAGCCGAGGAAGCCGCCAAGGGCCAGCAACCCTTGGCCGAAGCCTAGCGGGATCCAGGCCCATCCCACCAATTCGCAGGGCGCCTAATAAAGTTATTTGATCTGATCTGAACCGGTGACGCTTGTCGAATTTTCCTCAGTTGAAAAAATTTTTCATTTGAAAACAAATTACGATTTCGCGCTATCCAGTCATGTGGGCACAGCATGCAAAATTATCAGGAAAATCGGAAACATCAAGTATACAGTTTTTTTTATCTTTCGTGGAATCGACCAAGTAGCAGCACATATTCAGGAACGGCGGCGAAGAGCGGTGCCGCGCCTGCACCGACTTCAGACCAACGGCGTCCCTAGGCCTCTTCGAGGAGTACGGCTATGCGATGAAAGACAGCTGGCGATCACAGAATGCATCTTCTGTGCAATTTTCGTCGTGGTTATTTTAGACAGCAATGAAAAATACGTCTCCGCTATTAGCGGCGTCTTACGGAGCGATACACTCACAACGAACGAGACGGCTCACCGTCCGGGTTTTCACCGTGCACCCACCGGCGGCCGCACGGTGGTTCCGTATGTCTCGTAGCGGTGCCCGCCTTCGATCTAGATGTTTGAGAACGGTTGGCGCATGCAGCAAACAATTCCGACTGTACTTTACATCAACAGGCATTGATTTCTGTTGCAACGACGGACGATCACACCAGCTTGATGTTGTTACCGCTGGCAGTGTTCTTCGTGGCTGTTCGCGATTCAGCACGGAAGCGAGGTATCCGCGACATCCAGGTTCGGAGGCTCGTGCTCGTACGCGCACGGCCACTCGATCATAGAAGAAACGCGTGAGGTCCAGTTGAACTTGCCATCAGCGCAACGAGACACACAGCGCGAGCTTCTTACACTCACCTGTCTCCGGGGCCTCTAAACAACATGCGCGAACGATTTGCGAAAATATGCAAGACGGCTTTCCAGCACGCTCTCTTTTTTAGATGCGAAGCATCTTATAGCGGGGGGCATGTCCCGCGGTGTTGTCGGCGTCCGCACTCACACTGCGCATGCGCAGCTCTCCTAAATTCCTCTCTCCAACAGCTGCGCGTTACTCTCTCAACTTGTCTCCTACCACCTGCTTGCGCTTTTCCTGCGTTCGCGCTTCAGCTCTCGCGGCGCATGCGCTACTCTCCTCATCTAGTCTCCTCTCCTTCAAGTGTGAATATAAAGCGGGTAGAGCGCTCCTCCTCCCCCGCGCTGCGGCCGCGCTCTCTCCTCCTTTACGCGGGCGTTTACGCAGGCGTTCTGTCGCCTTCTCTCCTCTCCTCCCCCCCGCGCTGCAGCCTGTAAGCCCACTCCATCCTCTCCCTTCCCCATTTAATGCAACCGCGTGCGCTCGGCCGAGGAAGTATTTAGATTCGAAGCATCTCATGAGCGAGCTTGATCTGGTGACGTCCGCGCTCCATTGCGCATCCGCCAACTCTCCCCCTCTCCTACGCTCCCCCCTCTCTCTCCTCGAGGCATTCCCTGCGGCGTCCTCATCCCCACTGCGCATGCTCGTCCCTCCCGCTCTCTCTCCTCTCCTATGCCCCCTCCCTTTTAGGCATCCCTCCCGCGGCGTTTACACCACCATTGCGCATGCGCGTCCCTTCCTCTCCTCTCCTACGCTCCCCCTCTCCCGTCTCGCAACGCCGACGCTGGCAGCGTCTCCTAGCCAGCTTCTTGATTGAAAAACTAGCAGTTGTTCCGTGTACGAATACAACGGATGAGCGAAGCTCCTTGGAAATGGGACGCACGTGGCGTTTGGCGCGCGCGGCGTTTCGTTGTCCCGGCAACAAACCAACCACTGGGCGGACGACAAGGTGAAGCGATGGTTTCGCACGGTCGCCGGTTTGAGGCGAGAGGGCACAGTCGAAGAAAGAGAGAGGGAGACTAATCTGCCTCCGTTTCGCATGCATTCGTATTCTCACGCTTTGCGCATCGAGCATACGCCATCCACGTTCCACCGCTCATAAAGCTCGTTTATCCTCCCGCGTGAGGGGGAGATGCCACAGCTGGCACCGTGCCAGGGAGCGTGAACGGCGACGGCGGGGTGCCGGCCTAAGGAGCTTTGCTCCTAAATAACCGACGGCTCGCTCTGCACAACCGTTCACTGGCCACCCCGTACATATATGCACTGGATCATGACCTGCAAGGTAGTGCCGGTGAGAGATTTCTCCTGTGCGTTGTTGAACAATAACAATTCGCAGCGCGTGCGTTAACTAAAAGCGGACTGCGGGTCTATGTGTCCAATCAGAGTCTTCTGTCTCTCATTGCCCATTAGCAGCGATTGGCATGTTCCAGTAGGAAACACTGGTCCATCACTGCGTGCTTTGCGCCTCCCCAGGTTTCTCTCCTGCGCAACGCCGCGATGAGCGCCAGCGGCAACGGCGCCGCCAGTGTAAGCGTTAGCGCCCGCTGCTTCGCATCTACACATGGTTCCCTTCAGCGGGAGATGGCGTAATTTTTTCTTGGCGTATGCACTTTCGTTCACAGAATGCTTTTCTCGCTCGTTTTGCTTCGGCAGCGCCCAGTTCCAGTGAAAGTGCATGGACTGGGGGTCAACCACGAAGCGTGACAATGCCATGCCAATCTTTGAAAAAAAAGGGGAGGGGGGCTTTGTGGCGTTCGCATACGTTCACTGGAACTGACAGCGTCACTCGGTGGGGGGCAACAGCCGCCGAAGCAGGCAGTTTGCACTCACGTGGTAATAAACTCCAAAACGGTGGTTAAAAGTCACGTGATAGAAAACTCCCCAAGCAGCAAAATGGATTGTGACATCCTTTTACTACGTCCGTGAGAGGTGGTGGTAAAACTATGTCGTGTACCGCCTTTTACTCCAACATGGGGTAGTAATTTTAATGCGAGGGAGTTTTCGGAGGTCATGAGCCGCAAAAACCCCAATCTCGGATAGTTTTTGCGTACACTGTAGAGCTCTGATCATACAACAATTTATTTCTTTGAAAAGCCTTCGCTACTGATACAGTGTTGCGTCATTCCAGTGTGACGTCCCAGCCCAGTCTTCGATTGAGCTAGAAGATAATTGTGTAGGAGCGGTTTAGTAAAGTATTTTCGAGGAAATTTATTTCGCTGCGTGTCCGCCCTTTGAATGTTCCGGTAAAAAGAAAAAAGTTAGGTGCGAGTAACTTATGCGTATTGAACCTTGAAACTGTTTACAACCACACATTGTGTTTTAAAGCATTGCATTGCCATTGTTGTTTCACGTGATGAGAGAAGTAAAACCACATATTTCTTTTCCGGCTTAGGTAGGCTTAGTGAAAATGAAAGAAACCATACAAATTTAGACATTTTTTTTTGTAAAAACGGCGGCAGTGTTTTCATCGCAAAAACTTTTAGCTCTTTTACAAGACGACATACTATCTTCTAACAAAATTGTCAACCTATGTAAACAAATGGTTGTTGAGGAAAATGTTTGCAAAGCAGACAAAACTGACGTTTGTGGCAGATTCATTCGTAAATTAAACATCAAGGGCTTTGCGATAAAATATATAGGAGGGCTCATTATATTTTCTTAGCCCTCTCGTGATATCTAAATTTTTATTCTCGGGATTGGCCAAAGGTGTCTGTGAATATATATATATATATATATATATATATATATATATATATATATATATATATATATATATATATATATATATATATATTGTAATGGAGAAGATCAGCGGCGTTCTGAAAGGTAGAGGGTACCTCTCTCGGGCAGAAAGACGACGACGCTCGGTGTTGGTGCATCGCGACAATTGCGCCTGCTCGGCTGTTCCTCCCCGACCTGCCTTGACGTTATTAAAGAAGTTCTACGCCGAAACACCTTATTTTAACTGGTGGAGGTGCGGGGTACTCTACCGCCCTGGAACTTCGTAACCGAACCCTGCCTGCAGTTGATCTCATGGCCCCTGTCGACGGCGAGCAGCCAGACCCCCAGGCAGCAACAACCCCTCCAACTGTTGTTTGCTCCGGCCCCCCTTCGGCAGCGTGACCCTCCTCTCTTCAGTGGTACTGACGACAAGGACGCGGAAGATTGGCTTGACGAGTACGATCTGGTGAGCAAGCCCAACAAATGGGACGATGCGCACAAGCTCACCAACGTCATATTTTACTTAACTGACGTCGCCAAACTGTGGTTCCGTAACCACAGTACTGACCTTCACACCTGGTCGGCCTTCAAAGCAGCTTTCATTCAACTTTTCGGCCGTCCGGAACTTCGGAAGTTGCGTGCCGAACAGCGCCTGCGAGGTCGAGCTCAGTAAGCCGGTGAAAGCTACACCAGCTATATCGAGGATGTGGTTGCCCTTTGCAGGCGCATCAACCCATCAATGACGGAGGCGGAGACGATCAAGCATATCTTGAAATGTGTCTCTGACGATGCCTTTCAGATGCTCATCGCTAAGAACCCGCAAACGGTAGCGGACGTCATACAGCTGTGCCAAAGCTATGACGAACTCTGGAAGCAACAGGACGCTACTCGTCGTGCCAGCGCGTCAGGTGCAACCATTGCCGCATTAACGCCTCCTGGCCTTGCGCAGGACCATGCTGCTTTGCTACGAGAGATTAAGCAGTTTGTGCATGAAGAGGTCGCCCGTCAGCTCTCCATTTTGCCTTGTGTCTCTGATCCGACCCCACCATCGCTGCCAACGTCAATACAACGTGTTGTTCAGGAGCAAGTCGCCCAGGTGCTCCCCGCAGCCATTGCGCCACCTGTGACTGCTCCGCTCACGTATGCTGAAGCACTGGTCACACCTCGACGATTGCCCGCTGCCAACTCCTAGGTCCCTGCGCGCCCTTTTGTCTCGTCGCCCCAGCCTGTACACCCAGCTACGCGTCCGCACTCCCGACCGGCACCACATTTTCAGAACCCATGGCGCACTCCAGACAACCGGCCCATATGCTAAGCGTGCGGTTTCCCGGGCCACGTAGCACGGCTTTGCCGGCGACGTGAGTTTATGCAGCATGATGACATGAGGCCGTATGCTTATGACTTCGCGCCACGACCTCAGCCTGCTTCATCTGGACCATACGTCGCTACTGAATCTTCTTCGACTCGACGGAACTTCAACGGACGCCGGTCGCCGTCACCGCGACCCCGTTCCCCTTCTCCCATGATGCGACGTCCCCGGCCTGACCCAGAGGAAAACTAGGAGCCGCAGTTCCGGAGGCAAGAACTGGGCAGCTTTCGAACTTTTCAAGGCCTTGTTTTTCACCGTGTAATGTTATCGCTGTTGCCGTTGAGGGTGTATCCGTTTCAGCACTAGTCGACACAGGAGCCGCAGTTTCTGTCATGTCTGAGAAGCTTTGCCGAAAACTCCGAAAAGTAACGACGCCTCTTCGCAACTTCGCCTTAAGCACTGCCAATGCAGAACAAATTCGGCCTTTCGCTGCGTGTACAGCACGGGTTGTTATTGAGGATGTCCTTTACAAAGTCGAATTTGTCGTGCTTCCGCAATGTTCCCACTATATCATACTAGGATGGGATTTCCTATGCACTCACCATGCTGTCATTGACTGTGCTCGCTCCGAAGTCGAGTTCTCGCCGCTGTGTGACTCTGCTTTAGTCGACTCGCCGTCCCTCCCTGCGAAAGTGTTCGTCGCTGCTGACACCACGATACCCCCCTTTCTCCTCTGCTTTAATCCCGCTTTCCTGCGACGCCTCTATTGACTCACCTGTTCTTTTTACACCAGCTCAAAATGCCCTCCGCCGCAAGTGCTGCTTGATACCCTTCGCCGTCCTCAAGATTCAAGACTCTTCTAGTGCAATTTACGTTTCCAATCCGTTTCCCTGCCCTTCTGTCGTACTGAAGGGAGAGTACCTTGGCAGCGTTGATGACCTCGATTCCTTTTCCGCAAGTGTCGTCGCCGATCAGCCGACTTCTCTCCAGATTAGCGCCGTCGACTGTCCTGCTACAGCTTCGCTACCATCATTCACCGATGCACTCTCTAGATGCCTCGACAGCCACCTGACGTCCCAGCAGCGCTCTGACATCACCGCATAGCATGAACGCTTTCGTGCCAGCTTCGATTACCAACAACCGTCCTTGGGGCGTACTTCAACTGTAACTCATCACATCGACACTGGCCTCCATGCCCCTTTGCGTCAGCGCCCGTATCGTGTGTCGGCAACTGAGCGTCACATCATCGCCGAACAAGTTGATGACATGCTTAAGCGTGGTGTTATTGAGCCCTCTAACAGTCCGTGAGCATCGCCGGTAGTTCTGGTCAAGAAGAAAGACGGCTCGATACGGTTTTGCGTTGACTATCGACGGCTGAACAACATCACACGCAAAGATGTCTACCCGTTACCTCGCATAGACGACGCCCTCGACTGCCTACAAGGAGCCGAGTTCTCTTCATTAGATCTGCGCTCTGGTTACTGCCAGGTGCCAATGGCTGAGGCTGACCGCCCCAAAACAGCTTTTGTTACTCCCGATGGCTTGTATGAATTTAATGTCATGCCATTCGGGCTATGCAATGCGCCTGCCACGTTCGAACGCATGATGGACAACATCCTCCGCGGCCTGAAATGGCAGGCATGTCTGTGCTACCTGGATGACATTGTAATATTTTCACGTGACTTTCCAACGCATCTTCAACGCTTGGAAGCAGTGCTCACATGCCTCAAATCTGCGGGTCTACAGCTGAATTTGAAGAACTGTTGCTTTGGCGCTCGAAAGCTCCTTATTTTGGGCCGCGTCGTGTCCCGGGAGGGTGTTCTTCCTGATCCGACAAAACTTCGTGCGGTTGCCGAGTTCCCTAAACCGAGTACATTGAAAGAAGTTCGGAGTTTTCTCGGCCTTTGTTCGTATTTTCGCCGCTGCATCCGCAACTTCGCATCCATCATAGCTACTTTGACTGAACTCCTTCGCGGCAGCCGCGACCTCACGGGATGGTCATCAGCATGCGACGATGCTTTCACCACGCTTCGCCGCCTCCTAACCACACCCCCAATACTGCGACATTTCGACCCACTCGCCCCGACTGAACTGCACACGGACGCTAGCGGTGTCGGTCTCGGCGCTGTGCTTGCACAGCGTAAACCTGGGTTTCACGAGTACGTCGTCTCTTACGCCAGCCGTGCACTCACCAAAGCCGACACCAACTACTCCGTGACCGAAAAGGAATGCCTCGCCATCATATGGGCCATAGGCAAGTTTCGACCCTATCCTTACGGACGCCCATTCAGCGTGTTCACAGATCACCACGCATTATGCTGGCTTTCCTCCTTAAAATATCCATCCGGCCGACTTGCCCGTTGGGCCCTACGTCTACAGGAGTACGACATTCGCGTCGTTTACCGATCTGGACGTAAACATTCTGATGCGGACGCTCTGTCCCGATCTGATGATTCGTCCCCGTCTGCGTCCTTTTACGACGCGTCCTCGCTCTCTCAGTGACATGCCTCTGGAGCAAAAGAAAGACCCCTGGGTCGCTTCCCTTATGGATTTGTTATGTAGGCCTCCATCGCACCCCATCCCTAGAGAACTGCGGCGGCAAATACATCACTTTTGTATTCGAGATGGCTTGATATATCGGCGGAATTACCTTTCTGAAGGGCGCAAATGGCTCTTGGTTATTCCCCGACATCTTCGATCGAATATATGCGCCTCGTTTCACGCCGATCCACATTGTGCACATGCAGGAGTACTGAAAACTTACACACGCCTGCGCCACCGCTACTATTGGCGTGGAATGTACCGCTTTGTTCGCCGCGACATCCGCTCCTGTCTCGCTTGTCAACGGCGCAAGAATACCCCCTCCCCGTTCTCCTGCTCCTCTACAGCCTCTACCTTGTCCTGCCAGACCCTTTGAACGTGTCGGCATTGATATTTATGGACTGTTACCCATCACTGCTGCTGGGAACCGCTATATAATCGTTGCAATCGATCATCTGACGCGCTACGCAGAAACTTCACCACTGCCATCTGCATCGGCCAGTGACGTCGGTTCTTTTATTTTACACCACCTCGTTCTACGTCATGGCGCACCACGTGAGCTCCTCAGTGACCGAGGGCGCATATTTCTGTCCGAAGCCGTCGAATCACTTCTGAAGGAATGCCGCATCATTCACCGAACCACCACAGCATACCATCCTCAGACCAACGGCCTGACAGAACGATTTAACCGAACATTGGGTGATATGCTGTCAATGTACGTCGATTCTGCTCACTCAAACTGGGACCGCGTCCTCACCTTCGTGACGTACGCGCACAATACTGCGACTCAGGGGCCGAATTCACAAAGCTTTCTCTTGCCTACGCAGTTTCTTAGCCAAGAATTCTCGTATCTCGAGGGAGTGCGATAGCAATGGCACGAATTTAACTTACGCGTGACTTTTGAGGGCAAGGAGGCAACTCGAAAGCCGATGAAACGACAAGGAAAGAAAGAAGCGCACGCCAATAATAGCAAGGCAGCACGCAAAGCTTCTAGCATCGAGAGTATACGATGATAGCCCATGTCTTTTCGCAGCATCTCAGCTTCCAGTTCCGGGCGTCTGCTACAGCGCTTACGCGCCGCCGCGTTGCAGCAGGCGTCCGCGGGGCCTGAACAAACCCAAGCGCTCGCGTTTGATGAATGACCATATGTAGCTTGTTGCTCGGTGGCGTTAAGCAAGAATCCGTGCGCTATCTCGCCAACTATAGGTGACGCACCGCTCCTATGAAAGCGCACATAAATTGATACATTGAAGGTTTGAAGATGTGACCCAAACGTCTCCCCCCTTCGGGCAATAGTTTAGTTTTATTCATGAAGCTACGATGACACTCAACTTACGAGGCGTGTTCAAGCACGGTAGGGTGGTGGCCATTAGGGTGTTTTTTTAGCTAGACGTAAAAGGTTGGATTTCTTACAAAGGTCTTGGCAAAAGACATAGGAGCAGCTTTCGAGCCTACGTAGAAACTGTTCAGTAATATAAAGCAGCAGTAAGAGAGATGTATCATGAGCGTGTCTTGTCGCAGGTTCAATTCATCGCCACATTTTGACAGGGCCAGAATAAGAGAAGAGTCGTACGCTTAGATATGTGAACACGTAAATCGAGAAAGTTTCGTCGGGCAGTTTATACGTGCTTATACTTTTCAGAAAACAATGCGCTGCAGGTCACTTCATCTTTGCAGCGTTTGCGTGAGCAAACAAATAAAAGAAGCAACGTTGCGTCTCGGCCTGAAGTGCCATGATCACACGTGCCTCGTGAATCGAGGCGCGCGTGCTGCGCGTTTAGCAAAGAAGAAAAAAAAGGAAAAATACAGCGTTTGCGTGTGTCATCGTTTTTTTTCGAAAGAGGGATAACGAATCGATAGAGAAGAACGTTAGGAAGAGGATCCGCTGGCGCAGCAGACGTCATGGCAAGCTTCCACAGAACGGCACCGGTTGCTTGGAGAGCATAAAAGATTTGTTCGCGTTACTTACTAACATGTATGGGAGCGAAAGCTACACAAAAGCGAGCGAGAATATGACCGGGCTTATATCCTCCTGAGACCCGGCAATGGAACATTTGTCCAATATATTGGACATTGTAACACACCGCACCACGGCTTTCAAAGCGCTTGCCTCCTCCGGAAAAACGTTTTCTCGGCTGCTTGTGGGACCTGTGCTGCCATCTAGTAAATATGGTCAAAGTCGGTTCGTGTCCCGCCTCTCAGGAGCACTCGAAATGACGGGGTTGAGCGCGAACGGCTTTTACGGCTGCCGCCTAAGAAGGAAGTGGATTTCGATTCATTTTCGGATGTCTTAAAGCGTATTTAAGCATTGATTTGTGTTCGTAAGAGGTTGAAGCATACAAAGAAATTCATATTTGAGCAAAAATGCGGTAGTTTTTTTTGCATGCGTTGCATATTTGACAATGTCAAATATAATGGACATTGGGTCTCAATGACTACAAAAACACGGCAGTATGCTCGTGCGCTCTCTTGGCGCTCTACAGAGAGAAAAACGTTTTTCGCTGCAGTACTCTCTTTATTATTACGTTTAAACGTTACGTATTTTACTTTGTAGGTAATAGGCCCCGTGTGAGTGATGCCACCGCTGAGAAAATTTTGGAGAATCTTGGTTTGGAAGCAGCAACTAAAATTAATTTGTGTTGCGAGATGTCTTTTTTCGGTCACTGGCCTCAACTACGCCATACTCTCTATTACTCAAAAAAGTCCCCCTAGAGTCCCAATGTCCAATATAATGGACAACGTGCTGCGGCCAAGTAACATGATATATTGAAAAACTACGTGTCACTTTTCACCTTTGCACTCAGAAAAAGTAGTTCTGAAAGTTTAACGAAAATCCGTGACCCTAAATTCACTCTGGGTCTCAGGAGGATATATGAGCATAGAAGGAAATTAAGTAGTGATCTGATTAGTGAAAGTTTATTTAAACGACGATAATCGAAACAAACCGAGTATTGATTGAATGAAAGTGACATTCGTGACAGTTAATTAGCAATAGGTGATTAGTGAATATCATACGTCAATGTGAAATACACAGTCATGTATTTACACTCGATGGATTTCGCTTCGCGTGGCCTCAGGCGAATTCATTACGAATTCCGAGCCATATTTTTTATCGAGTTTTGCCGGACGTTTTGCGTTAGGCGTATTTCTGGCGAAATGAGATATATTAACAATTACGTTAGCACTACAGTGGCCAACTCTCATCTTAAGCGCTGTCGCGGTAGTCTAATGGTTACAGCGACCGACTACAATGCAGGAGGCACTGAGTTCGATTCGCAGTGTCGCCAAGAACCCACGATTTTTTTTAATGAAACAGCAGGTTGCAAGGAATGTAGTTATGTGTTGCGGGCACTGTTATCTTGAGAAGGTGCCCTTTCCGTTCTCTTCTTTGACTCCCCTTTCGAACAAAAAGCGCTGTGGCATGCTTCCTCATGAATTTCAGATATAAGTTTTTTTTTCTTCTAACCACTACTACCGCAAGAGCACCCAGTTCCGAAACCTAATTATCATACCTGGGCAATTACTTTTGACGTCTCTGGCTACTCGAGGACCACTGAAGATATCACGAGGTTTTCGAGAAAATCTAGATACGCGCGGTGACCTAACTGCTTGCGACCAAGATGACGGCCTTTGTCGGGACACGTTTTCGTGCTAGTTGGGTGGGATTCATTACACGCAGCAGCGCGAAACGGCAGGGGCAGACAGTAAATACAAACAGTGCTGTCTTTGCGTCTTCTCTCTCGGTCCCTGTCGTGTTGCGCACCTCCGTGTAATGCCTCTGCCAATGCTTATAAATAACTCTAGCAGGCTATCGAGTCCCAAGCGAAACAGCCTGGGAAAAGATTGCGGCAAATTCATTTGAGTCAGAGACGGCTACTCTTCTCTTGGGGACTGCACGGGAATGTTATACCCAAGTTTATTTTTTATCAACTGCAGTTACAGTACGGATGACATGTTTACAGACAAAAATCCGCGTATTTAGCTTGACTAGGTTTCTGCCTTTAATAGCAATTGGCAACACGTATGACAATATGCAAAAATACCACGCACATATATACAAGTATATGTACAGCCACGGGCGAATGCTTGGTTATGCTGGTTGAAACTGAATACTTGAAATCCACATATTCGACAAGCACAATCTGTAGAAGCAATGTTATACAGAGGAGCTGTGTTATACACTTATTTTTGCTGGTTTGTTCCATATTTCCCAACTTCTTGCTCACGACTGTTCGTTGTAAAATGAAACACCTTCTGTGAATGCACGCATTTTGTGTAAGGTTGCATTCATTCTTGCGCAGTAGGAAACATACTTGAGAAATATAAATAGGACAAAGAAAGTCAGCAAAGTTCTTATCAAAGTTACACTAAATGAAAAGCATTCATTCATTCACTCTCTCACACACACACAAACACACACACACACACACACAGCATAGTTTCTTGCTTCCCACTCTCATGCAATTTTTATTCATCTTCATGGGTTGACAACCCATGACAAAATATGAGAGAGCCCCCTCAAAATGCCATGCTAGACGAGGGCAGTGTATCACAATATGGGGCATGTCTGCAAGATCACACAAAGTTCATTTGCATAGTTCGGCTCATTCTCCACACAATAAAAAGCAATGTTAGGTGACATGGACTGAAAAATTGGCACAGCTCAGACAAATATTGGACAATACATAAATAAAACAATTCGCTGCTACTAAGCTCCTCGGCGCATGCAAACAATGCTGCTGTTGGCATATCAAGACCCATTGCTTTTCCTGAAAACACTACTCCCAACGTTTTCAAAGTCTGGACATCTGCAGAGTTCCCATACAGTAGTCTCTTATTTCGCTTCGAAAAATTTCAGTGCACTGCGGGGTAAGGACTGTTTGTAATGTATGTGACGTGAGGCTTCAGTGCCCTGCATGTTTATCTTGCGGCTGGCCTCAGCTGCAATGTCCTGAGCACAAATTTACAGAATCACAGTCTATAATGTGCCACTACAATGTAATTGTGTTTCAGGTGCATAAATCAAGGACCGCAATAAAAAAAACCTAAGAACGTTTATCTTTAACAGTTTACAGAATGTTAAGTACATTTACATGGAGCTTTGACAGCTTATATGATTATAGTAGTAATGATAATAAGCACATCGTTACTTCCAGCTTCAAATTTGTTGAAAGTCGCCAGCTTCAAGACTACAGGTTTTCCCGCTCACTTTAATCCAAGTGCCAGCTAAAATAATCCGCACGCCATTGAAATAATCTGAGCGCCAAACTATTTAATCCATGTGCCAAACATTTAATCCAAGCGCCAACATATTTAATCCAAGCGCCAGCTCAAATAGGCCGCGTGGCAGTGAGTTTAATCCAAGTGCCACCATGTTTAATCCAATTGCCAACAGCTTTAATTCAAGTGCCAGTCAGTTTAATTCATCCACAATAAACACAAGGTTTGCCATTTTATATAGTTTAAATGTCGGAACAATGTAAACATGAGGTGACAGGAATAATTTTTCTTTTGCCTATGCATGCTAGTGCTTATGCAATGAAGTACAGTGGTATTTCCCCCCAAACGTTTTGGTGTCATACCGTAGAATTCAGAAAGCAGTGTGGTTTAATTACATGCTCGGGTACTAAATGTCCTTGCTCATAGAGCCCTTGGTAAGAGTTTAAGCATCGAGACAGTTTAATGCTTCTTCGCTACTGCATTATTCCGGGTAATATACTTCTTTGCTTGCATATGGCAGAGACTCATGTCATCTGCTAGCAGACGGCACTAAGGTTACTTTTTCGCAGAAGCGTTAGCAGTCGTCTGCTCAGCCGAGTGAGAGTGATGGTGACCGACGGACGATATTCGCCCATTCTTGAAAACAGAAATAACAATTAAAAAAAAACTAACCTTGCATTTGTTTGGGTTTATGTGCAATTACGTTTTTTTATGGGAGATGCCGAAGTTCATGTAACAGACGACGCTAGTGTTGCTGAAGCGTGGTCACTTGGAACACGCGTGTTTTCAGAGGGGAACATTTCCAGACGACAAGAGGGCTTTCCTTCAACTCATGGCTGGACAAAGACCCCGACCAACCTCGTTGAAACAATAGCAGAGTATCGGTGGTCGACAGGGCGAGGATTGTAGACGTCTACAGGCGTGGTGGCGACCTAAAGCAACTGGCCGATGTCCTGGGCATCAACATAAAAACAGCAAGATCGATTGCCGCTACCGACAGAGAAGTATCAAAGCATGGTGGGGGTTCTAAAAGGAAGTTTGGAGATGACGTTGTGAGTACTTTGAGACAAATTGTCGACGAAAACTGTACCTTTACTCTAAGGCAGATAAAAGAGGCCCTGCAGGAGAAAATGCCAGGAGTAACAATCAGCGCAAGCACAGTTGATCGCTTGCCAGATGCCCACAGCTATTCAGTGAAGCTGGTGACGCAGAGGCCCGCAGACCGCAACCGTGACGACGTCAAGCACAGCCGCAATCTGTACGCCCAGTGGCTGCAGTCCGATGGGCCGCGTGCGTGTCGCTTCTACTTGGACGAGACGAATTATAATATCTGGTGTGCCAGGAATTTTGGCAGGGCAACTAAAGGGCAACCAGCTGTGCACACGACCACGACTACAGAGGGAGCGAACTTGAACATCATAGCATGCATGTCCGCAAATTGAGTTATTCACTGGACTGCGGTGGACAGAGTTCATTGGGCTGTTTTCAATCATTTCCTCAGCGATGTTTCGGCCCGTGTGGAACGTGATGAGCAAAGCACAGAAGCTGTCTTCATTTTCGATGGCGCACCTGCTCACACTCGGGCAGAGCAGGCGGCTTTGGCTAACTCACTGCACTCTATCAAGCGCCTGCCTGCGTACAGTCCCTTCTTCAACCCAATAGATTTAAAATTTAAAATTTAAGGTCACGCGTGAAGGCCTACCTAAGCGAAAGCCGTGATTTAGTATTGGCGACACCGCAAGGCATGACGAAAAAGGAGCACTGGCGTTCTTTGCTGCTGGACGCAGCTCGGCACTCCATGCAGCAGATACAGCGCGTGGACTGCGCGGCCTTTGACCGACACAATTTTTCTTTCCTGCCTGCCGCATTGCGTGAAGATGACTCGTGAACGTCTGTCTAAGCCCTAGGAGACGGTGCTAATATTAATAAATGCTTACTGTCACGTGCTGATATTGCATTTATGCAAATATTTGGAGGAACTGTACTTCAATGGTACTGCTGTTTTCACGCCCCGTATTCCCGTTTCTTGTGCATGGATTAAACTGACTGGCACTAGAATTAAAGCTGTTGGCGATTGGATTAAACATGGTGGCACTTGGATTAAACTCACTGGCACGCGGCCTATTTGAGCTGGCGCTTGGATTAAATATGTTGGCGCTTGGATTAAATGTTTGGCACATGGATTAAATAGTTTGGCGCTCAGATTATTTCAATGGCGTGCGGATTATTTTAGCTGGCGCTTGGATTAAAGTGAGCGGGAAAACCTGTAGAGCACACCAGCAGCACTCTTATGGCCAAACCATGGTGCAGATGCATCAAAAGAGAGAAGTAAATGCATGGTATAGTTACACACCAAATGCAATGAGTACTTTCAGCAGTAATACGAGGAAAGCTGTATAGGTGATAAACAATTGGCAGAGTATACAATTACATTAGGGAAGAAACCTATGGCAGCAAACACAATATAAAAAATGGTTAAAACTTACACAGTACAAGCAGAGAGGTCAACTGTTCAAGAGGACTGAGAGGCAACGGGATAACATTACACAGGTGCTAAAGCCTGGTGTTGGATATACCACGAATAGCGACAATCCTCGTCCACCTAAATAATCCATGAAGAAGTTCTTTCCAGGGCATATAGACACATGAAATCGTGCTTGGTATACCAATGTGTCCTAAAGGAATATATCGACCAAGTGAAAAATTACCCGATTCAATGGCATGAATTTTTCCACTACCAAACATGAAAACACGATTTTGGTTGTCGACCATGGCTGCTGTTCCCCATGGCAGTGAAATGCAGTGACACGCAGGCAATTGATTTACGTGCATGATAAAAATTTCAGGTAGCTCACATCGATTTGCGCACTACCACTACAGTGTATTTTACATTAATGTCATGATTTGCTACATTAAGTAAAGAATTTAATTCCTTTTAAATGCGAAGGTGCAAACGAACGGCTGAATGATGCAGTGCTCAGAAACTAAACTGCAGCTGTGCAGATTGTCACTATACAATGTAAACTGCTCCAGCCATCACAATGTATTCTTTTTGTCAACGTGCATTTTGAACAGCGGGACACAGTCACTGGTAGTCTTTCTTTACTGGTTGGTCTTCTGCGCTCTGTTCGAGATACACTGTACATGACCATGGGGCACCTGATCCCATGATACTGCTGGAACATAGAAATATACAGATGATTGTTAATACCGTGCTTATGTGTAAGAGTATAAAGTTGATAAACATGCACGAACTATAGCTATCGTAATTTTAGGAGCCGATGACAAGTATGAAGTACCAATAGAAAAGAAGAAAAAAAGTCTCATCATGGAGACATAAATAATGAAGACTGAAAAAATTATTTTACAATACAAATGCATAACTACGATGTTCATATTGATGGCAACGAACTTCTGCCCAAAAGTGAGGCATACAAGTCAAAAAATTACATTCTATTTCGACTTCAAACTAAGTGCAAGAAGCCAACCAAAAGTGAGTTTACTATGTTATTCATGTTACGCTATGCTACAATACAACAGCTAATGTTCTTAACTTCAAAATTATGTAACATAGCCACCTCATCATGCAGTGCGCAGGAGCAATTTTGCAGACTAGAAAACACAAATCATTTGTGGATTATAAGTGGCCTTGTTGCCCGCAGCTATTTTTTGCTAATGAAGCACACTTTAAAAAAATGCACTTCATTAGGAATCGTAAGCAACAAACACACTCATTATCCGCAAATTCATGCTAATGGGCTCTTACGGCTTCCACAAACACTCACCATGATTAGTATTGATGTCAGCACGATGCCCGACGGATAGGCTGTGCCCTGCCCAGAACACCAAAGGTGCGCTCTATGATTTCTCTTGCACGGGTGGCGGCTGCACTGTACTGCTACTCAGCTAGGCCAGCCACAGACAGCAGGGAGAGCATCCATGGCTTTCAGGCATACCAAGAGTCACCTTTAGAGATCAACAAGCATGTACTTGGGTCACATATGATTTGTAGAACTAAACGCATCACTATGCTATTGTGCTGAGAACATGTAAGGCAGAAATACAACATGCTACAACATTGAAAAAAAGACAAGCTATGTAAGGTAAAATGCGCATTTCCTGCCCTTGTGTGGCCTGAGGCTTGAATTATTGGCGAGTTTCTTTGAGAGAACAGAAGTAGGGGTGTCGTGCAGTGAGGAGTGAAGGCCAAAGCACTAAGAGCAGGGCCACTCGATCTGCCACTGGAATACGGCAAGAGTCTGGAGAGCAGGTGAGAGGTTGACGAGTGGGTAGAAATATACCATGTGACCAAAACATACGATGGTCCAACACTCTCTACTGGAGGGCGGCAAAAAACGCCTCAAATCTCTCAGTCCCTTGTTCGCCATAGTTACATGTTTGTGCGCATCCAGCAAACGTAGCAGTGTACACTTCGTATTGTCAAACATTAGAGATCTCACTCTACACATGGTTGCTACACTTGCCGCCACGCTCACCGGCTAAAGCAAAATTAAAACAAATATAGAGAATGTGACGTTTAAAAGACACGTGACTCTCGTCGTACTGCGCCTACTCCGTTTTTCAGGCGAGAGCACTACATACTGCTCCTGCCTGCTCTCAGAGCAGCAAAAGCGCTCTCGCTCTATCGCTGGATGACAGTGCTCTCACTCCTGTTCGACCACTGAAACCCGCCAGCTCTGAAGAGAACACTTTCAGCGTACTTTTGGGTGCTGCTGTTCTCCCAATGGAATTTACCATATAGCTCTTTCTCCCTACAAGTTTTGAACAGCCAAGCGACTTTCACTCACTTGCTATTTCCATGCAGAGCACTTGAACCACTGAGCAAGTTACAAGCTCAGGAGCTCTATAAGTAATCAAAGTATTTGTGATATTTCAAAATCACGAGCTTTTCAGTCTCACATGTATGGAGTTAAATTCATAAGCTGCAGACTTCACACTTTCGACATTGTCCGTTATCTTGCAGTTTGCTTCCTCTTAAGAGTCTAATTGGCATCGCTGTGTGAGTATACAGGCATCCACTGTTAGCAACGGTATTTGGGTTCTCAATGTGTGCACATTAAGTGGTGTTTACTTCACCATCTGCTCTTAAAAAATAACTAACCTAGCAACCAACCATGAAGCAGTTTTGTGCCCTCGAAGCTCCCCGGCAGAGCACAGTCCATCCAGATGAGGCTGCCACTTCGAGGTCTGCTGTACGATGACACCCCCCACCATTGCAAAATAATTCCACGTTTGGGGAGCACAAGTCCTTCCTATTTCTGTACGGGTGCTCCAAGTCATGAGGAGGCTTGTTTTGTCAGTGCGTGCAATCGATGTATCCCAGGACCTTGGGAAAGTCTGCAATCTGTGAAGAGGCCAAAAAAGATACGTTCAAAAAACCAGCATCAAAATCGCTTTTAATACATATTTGGCAGTAACACAAAGCTATCGTCAAAGCTATCAAATATGCTATATTCACTTTGGAACAAACTGAATCCCCATATAAGCTTTGCATACAGAATTCTGGTTCGAGCTAGTTGGTACTGGTTCATAACTGAGGATACTTTTGGCGCAAATCGAACGAGGACACATAAGACAAAAGAACAGGAAGTTCGGTACCCGTCCTGTTCTTTTGTGTTATGTGTTCTCGTTCGATTTGCGCCAAAAAGTATACTCAGCTTTGCATACAGCAATATACGTGTCCTGGTAAAGTATAGTGCTACCACAGCGGTAATCTTCTATAGAACGAATTTTGAAAAATCAAGGGAAAAAGTGGTACATGACTACTGAAAAATAAATTCGCATCAAATATTCACGTCTGCACTAGCAAGTGTGGTAGACAGGCTCCTCTTATGATCAATTAAAAGCCTGCTTAAATAAAACTATAAATACTGCTTACGTATTCGCCTATATATATATATATATATATTATATATATATATATATATATATATATATATATATATATATATATATATATATATATATATATATATATATAATGTGATAGTAGCACATTTTTTATACTGGAACTCAATATGGGGTAACATTACATCTGCTGGGCTGAAAAAAGCTTACACACTTTATTGTACTACGTGAATAGCAATGAAATTAGCTGCGCAAGTTCAACTCACCGGTGGCAAAACGATTAGCAGCCGTCAGTGTCATCAGGAATGGAATGCGCTCTGCGGCAAACAGGCAAGTGGACTGGAAGCTGCCGTTGACGTTGAAATGCAAGGCTAGCAAGACGTGTCCGTCCACTGGTAAAGCGTGAGACCTCGCCATGAGCCGCTGTAGTCAAGGCTCCAGTGCCGTGCATAACAGCGTGTCTGATGGACTCGAATACCTGTAGCTAGCATGCGCTGGTCTACGACGTCACCCAAGGCAAGGCGCCGGTGAAAAGTGTCTTCTTTCGGGAGACAAGCGTGACTGACGTTCACGGGCTCTCGCTACCAGGTAGAACTCAAAATTTTCACCGAAGAACAGTGAAGGCGTGCTGCCAAAGCAGCCTCACTTACAAGAGAATGTATCGGCTCGCGACTTCCATTCGACACATCACGACGTTCGGTCTACGATGAGCACAAAAAGCCGAAATACCGAGTTATAAAATACGCGAAGCCCAGAGCCAAGTCCTTAAAGCACTCGTAAAGCGCCATCGCAACTTCACAGGGCAAAACACAGTCATCAACGCTGTTTTTTAATCTTCTGTCACACGAGCACAGCCTCTTCACGAGTCTTGGAAATGTCAACACAGCACCAATGTTCACAACACACATTGTTTCACTTTCAAACACTGCCTTTTCCTGGACTGCTCACGAGAAAATAGCAGCGCACGGGCTAACCAGCGGCCAAGCAATAACCGAATACAGCACGTAATTAATACGTTACCGCACGCACTCGGGATCACTCTAGTAACGTGCCAAAGCGCAGTCAATTCGAAATGCCGCACTGCACCCAACTGACAACCTGGAAAGCGAAGCAAACGAACTGTCACCGAAACTCGAACACACATTGCAGGCTTCTCGAGTGCTAGTTGCCGTCGATACAGAGGCGCCCATCGCCGCTTCATAAACACACCGAGGCTCAAGCTTCGCTGCGCCTCACCGTACACCGAGAGACACTGCCGTTGGTTTTCACACGGCTTAGACGCACCGTCCAGTCGAAACACATCCAGTCGAACGCTGCAGCAACTCAAGCGAGAAGCGTTTGTGAAAATTGGCACCCACACGCATTCACTGTTTACGACGCCATGTTGTTTTGGCGAACTACGCAGCAGGAGCAAGCGCTAAGAAAACTCGTAGAAAGCTTTTGAGCGTTTTTGATGGCGAGATAAAAATTGCTCTTATGTGCGAGGGGGGAAGATATGACGAATATGACAGGGCCGCGCGATGAAAAAATTGTTTTGGGAACGTCATAAGATGGTCTGATGTCGAGAATACTGCTTCCAACCAATCACAATGCGCCTCTCGCCCAAGCCGTCGTCTGCTAGCATTTGTCGTCTGCTACACTGGGCGCCTGCAGCGGGGATTTCGCCGTGGCTGCACTTTGTTTTCCGGGCCAATCTGTCGCTTCTTAGAGCAAAATACATATCAGTGGATGAAAACAGCGTTAATTTATTTGCTCACGTCAGGTTAAATGGCAGCTAAAAGTCAAAGAGGCGTGGATTCGGTAATATAGTTTGCTTATATAATATACTCGAGAATCGCGAGCTTTCGCACACGTTTTCGGTGTCATTTAAAATACTGGAGCCATTTCTTTCTGACTGCTTGCCATACAAACGCGTTCCATTTCGGTTTCTCAACAGTGAAGGTCGAAAAGCTGGATTTGTTTGTGATTTCATACAGAATCGTGAATATGTCTAATATGCTGTGATTTGCAATGTACGAGCCCGCCCTGGATTGGTGCAACGTGCATAGTGACAGCTGCATTTCAGACAACGTGCCTATTGGGTAGTTAAAGCCAATGCAACTAGAGAAGTTGTGGAACCACGTAATAGGCCTTGATTACAGCTAACTGAAATCTTCCGTTCATTTTTATTTCCAATAGCGAGCAGCTGATGTCGTCCTCTGAACCTCTTTGGTGATACTTTCCGCCAATTCTGCGTATATCATCATACGTTGGACATCTCATTGGAGGAAGTGGGACGCAGCACAACAGCATAACAAAAAAAAAACCGGCAGATCCCACGCGTTTTGGGAATCGATGTAATGTGAAGCAGCCAGCAAGGAGGAAATCATGCTGTACATAATATGCATGTCGTAATTTACATGTTAGGACCTGTCACTTGTGTTCGTCATACAGTCACGTCGCGCAAGACCAATTTTGGTGTATATCAAGCTAGCGAACTGGACGCAAGCGCACAATGAGCGTGGCATGTAAATGACATTGTAGATGACATGCATGCCAAGATTTTCATGTTACCGCCTGCCACTTATGTTCGCTATGCAGTCACATCCCGCAATACCAGTTTTGGTGTATATCAAGCTAGCGAAACGGCCGTGAGCGCGTCATGAGCGCTGCATGCAAGTCATAATGCACATGACATGTCATGATTTCCCTATTACCACTTGTCATTTATGCTCGTCATACAGTCACGTCGCTCAAAAGGACACTTCGTACATTCCAAAGTGCGTTCGGCGAAAGCTTGGGGCCATTCGACTGACTATGCCAGGTCTTTCCTTTTTTAGATGCCAAGCATCTTATGCTCGGGGCTTTGTCCGTCCCTCCCGCGTCCCCCCGTCCCTCGTCCCGCGTCCCGCGTCCGGCCACTTTCATGAAGTAGGGAAGCACCCATCATGCGAACCAGAACACTGTAGTAATCTGAAGGCCGTCAACCACTACTACAGTCATCAGAGTCATGGCCGAGAGCACAGAGAGGCTGCTTAGCAATGGCTAGGCAGGTGGTGTCTGTCGCCCAGGTTGACCCCATTCCTTGATCTTGCTTGCATGTGTTTGGAGGGGGCTTAGTCCGTCCCTCCTTCCCGCGTCCTACACCACCACAGCGCATGCGCGTCCCCTCCCCCCTCTCTCTCCTACGCTCACCCCATTTCTCTCCTCTAGGAATCCTCCACTCTACGGAGCGTCCCACACCCACCACAGCGCATTCGCGTCCCCTCCTATATCCTCTCCTACGCTCACTCCCTTTCTCTACTCTAGGAATCATCTACTCTATGGAGCGGCGCCCGCGTCCCACATATCTACAGCGCATGCGCGTCCTCTGCCCCCTCTCTCCTTTAGGAATCGTCTACTCTACGGAGCGGCTCCCCCCGTCCCACACCCTCACAGTGCATGCACGTCCCCTCCCCCCCTCTCTTTCCTCTCCTACGGTCCCCTGTCCTCTCCTCTAGGAATCCTCTACGGAGCGGCGCGCACGACAGATGGCGTGACAGCTGCATACACCGCTGGGGGGCGACATGGTAGTTCCGCGGTATGACAATGACGGAGCGCGTGCGCCTCATTCTCTCTCCTGTGCAGCGCCGCGATGAGCGCCCTGACCACGTTCCTCCTGCTCAAGCTAATTGTCTCCCCGCTGCTTCGCATCCACACATGGTTCCCTTTAGCGGGAGATGGGGAATTTTTATATACTCTCAGTGGTATGGCATACAAAGAGACTGTGTGCGTGTTTTCTTTTTTAATTTTTTACTTCGAATCGCAGGGAGACGCGAGACTAGTCTGCCTCCGTTTCGCATGCGTTCGTATTCTCGCGCTTTGCGCATCGTGCAGACGCCATCCGCGTTCCACCGCTGAAATTGACGGACACTTTCTAAATTCCAAAGTGTGTTCCTCGAACACCTGTACCCACTGAGACGGGGTCGGTCAGAATGGAACGCGATGCGCGCGTCGTACTCCTTGCATGATTAGACACTCTGGGCACAGCAACGCTACGCAAGCAATGCACAAGTGCTGTAGAGCCCAACGCGACCAGCGTCCGTTTTCGCGCCCCGGCAGCCACCTGGCACCGTCCAAGGGCACGGCCGGAGGGCCGGAAGGACGGATGGATGGAAGGACGTGAGCATGAGACATTAAAGGCTTTAGCCGTAAAAATTTGGTGTATATCAAGCTAGCGAAATGGCCATGAGAGTGTCATGACCGTGGCATGCAAGTCATGTTGCACATGACATGTCGTGATTTCCATATTACCACTTGTCATTTATGCTCGTCCTACAATCACGTTGCTCATTGCCAAATTTGGTGTATATCAAGCTAGCGAAACGGCCACGGGAGCGCCATGAGCGTAGCATGCAAGTCATGTTGCACATGAAATGTCATGATTTCCATATTATCACTTTTCATTTATGCTCGTCATACAGTCACGTCACATAATACCAAATTTGGTGTATATCAAGCTAGCGAAACGGCCGCGAGCGTGCCATGAGCGTGGCACGCAGGTCATGTTGCACATGACATGTCAAGATTTCCATATCACCACCTGGCATTTCTGTTCGTCATACAGTCACGTCACGCAATACCAAATTTGGTATATATCAAGCTAGCGAAACGGCCGTCAGTGCGCTATGAGCGTGGCATGTAAATCATGTTGTACATGACATGCAGATCATGATTTTCATATTACCACGTGTCATTTATGTTGGTCATGCAGATATGTCTCATCGTACCAATTTTTGGATATATCAAGTTATGAAAACGGCCTCAGGAGCACTATGGCCATGGCGTGTAAATCATACTTTTCATGACAGGTTAGTCATGATTTTCATGATATGACCAGTCATTCATGTTCGTCATACAGTCATGTTGTGCCGTACCAATTCCGGTAGAAATCCCATTAACGATACGACCAGGAGAGCACAAAGTCGTAGGCGGCTAGATAGATAGATAGAGAGATAGATACGCTCAACGTCGCCGAAGTTCGCTAAGAAATGCTTCGCATCTAAAAATGTTGACCAAATAACGCGCCGCTTTCGACTTCACCGACCATTCACGTAGTACTTTGGTTTTAATCCAACCACGAGTCTTTGCTTGCATAATTTTTCGCTCCGGACAACCAATAAGCTTCCTTAATTACTGCGACACGAAGGTTATTGGACGAGTGCGAGTGTCAATACTGTCCACTGCGTACAAAGCAAACAACGCACGAAACTCAAAGCGCCAAAATAAAATAAAATATACCAGCAATCATCGCGCTGCCTTACATGGCCGCGAACTAGCTGAAAATCAGCCACGGTGCCCAGATACCCCACCGACGTTGCATGTTCTAAACAGCCATATTGTTCATAAGAGTGGTCCGGACCACTCTTAGCATTTCCTCTTAGCCACGCTATTTCTGCGGAACTTTTTTCCTTCGTGAATCCACTTACGAGCCTTTTTCGGTGACGTCAGCAAATATAGCAAGTGCATCACCATCACTGGCATGTTCCTGAACACTCGCAGCGCGCTTTATCGCAGCGGCCGATGTGATAACCATGGCCTCTTACGAGGTTTTTTTGGCTTCGTGAATCGACTTACCCGACAAAATTTCTCGTGCGCGAAAATTTGATCGTAAGTGAGCTTCGTGAATTCGGCCCCTGGGATTCTCCCCATACATTCTACTGTACGGACGCGAGCCCTCCTGCATGTTAGACACCATTCTTCCGTACCGTCCCGACGCAACTGAGTCGACAACAATTTCCCAAGCAGCTAAATACGCGGAGGAGTGTCGCCAGCTCGCCCGATTCCTCACCACTTCCGATCAGCAACGCCAGAAACACCATCGCGACGGCTCGAAGGCTCCAGCGACTTATCTCCCTGGTTCGCTTGTGTGGCTCTGGGTCCCTTCCACCAGCCCTGGTCAGTCATCAAAACTTCTCTCGAAGTACCACGGCCCTTACCGCGTCGTCCAGCAATCATCACCCGTAAATTATATCATTGAGCCACTTGCGCCGTCTCCTGATCAACGACGCCGTGGACGCGAGACGGTGCATCTAGACCGGCTCAAGCCTTACTACGACCCTACTGCTGTCTCCTGCCCCTAAGTCGCCAGGATGGCTCTTTTTCCGGAGGGGGCATAAATGTAATGGAGAAGATCAGCACCGTTCTGAAAGGTAGAGGGTACCTCTCTCGGGCAGAAAGACGACGACGTTCAGTGTTGGTGCATCGCGACACTTGCGCCTGCTCGGCTGTTCCTCCCCGACCTGCCTTGACGTTATTAAAGTTCTACGCCGAAACGACTTATTATATATATATATATATATATATATATATATATATATATATATATATATATATATATATATATATATATATATATATATATATATATATATATATTGTGGGGATCTGAGGCGCGCCCGCAGCCTCTGCGCGGGCAATTACGCCGTTCTGCCGGTCCCTTTCCCTCTCCCTTGCTCTCGTGACAGCGCATGGCGATAGATGGCGCTGCGCGTGGTCTCGCGTGGTCTCGAGAGGCGGCGAGACCGAGTCACGTGCGCGCCGGGAATACTCTCTCTCTCCTCGGGCAGCGCAGGGTAAGCACGTGTTTTCGTTCCCGTCCGCCGTCCCCTTTGGGAATCGCCGGACTGTAGCCTGCCTGGGTGCCTTGGCATCCTTGGCAGGCGTGTTCACTTTTGTGCTAGCTCCGGTTCCGTACGATAAGCCAAAGAGCGGTGCCTAAGGCTCGTGCGTGGTCGTACTACGCCGAGCCGCACTTGCCGGAGGCCTACGCGTACGAGGTTTGCCCTAACTCTCGCGACCAGGCCCAGTGGTCATCGCGAGAGTACGCAGCATAGCCGCGAGGGACCTTTTCCCGAGCGGCGTGTCAAAGCTCGCCATTGCCAGCTGCGACGTGCTCGCGGTTTCCCATTTAGCTGTACCGTCCTCGTGCGGGGAGCCCTTTGCTCCCCGCGTCCCGGGAGCGGACGTTGTACTGTGTTTGGGTGCCGCCAAAGGCAATAAAGTGTTTGTGTGTTGTTAGATCCAACACTGTGTTTTTGCCGCGCGGCGCTAAACGCTCGCGCGGAGCGGTGCGCTACACGTGAGCAGGCGACGGTATACGCGGCCCCGTGACTCGCTAAGCCTGAACCCGCGGTAGTCTCGACTACGGTGAGTAGTGAGGTTACCACACTGGCGCCCAACGCGGTATCAAAGGCTCATTAAGCCTTTGATTAGACTTAGCCGAGTCAGCACGCCTTTGCGAATCAGGCTCGCCGTGTTACCCGCGTTATGTCTGCTAGGCGTGAGTTTTGTCCGCTGTCGTTTTTAGCAGATAGCGCGTTGCTCGAGAACAGGGCCAGTGCCCCCTTCGAGCTTCGCAATCCAGCACCCTCCCCTGTCACAACCCCCCAGTCGGGATGACGCGAGGCGCTACGTACCAGCTCCCAGTGGAGATGTAGCGTGTGTTGGGAACGGGGCCATTGCCCAACCCGAACAGTGCACACGGGCAAATTGGTCTGCCACTGCTCCCTTTGGAATGCAGGGCAGTTCCATGTCACCGCGCTCGCAATCGGCTCCCAGCGGAGCTTGCGGAGCGCAGTTCGGACACGCGGCCTCAGCCGTTGCCGACTTTTGCCCGTTGGCTGCTACGCAACCTAGCAGCCAAGCTCACTTCGAGCACGCGCCTGTACCGCTAGCCGCAAGCGGCTTAGCAATTTCACGGGAAGCTGCCCCAAGCGGCAGCTGTGAACGACAACAGGCGCTTCCCGAGAATGGCGCGACGGCCGGTATCCCTTTTGAAACCGCGCCGCTTATCGAGTTCGGAGACAGTTCCCCATCGCTCGACCGCGCCGCTAATGCACCGACAGCTTCCTTTGAAGCGGGCGCACAGACGCTGCTGCAAAATGCCGCCCAAATGATCCAGGCGCTCACGAGGGCAGTCCAAACGCTTTCGGCCGTTCCGAAACGCACTCATCCCGCTGTCCTGTTGGCCGTTCCGATCTACAGCGGGTACGGTGATCTGCAAAGTGCACGAGATTACCTGGACTCCCTCACACGTTACCAGAGAGCCATGGGTCTAGACGATCAGGAGGTGCTCGGACGCGTCGTCCCGGCTGCACTGACTGACACGGCGGCAAGGTGGTATCGGCTTTCCGGCTACCGAGCAGCAACCCTCAATGAGTTCCGCGCGGCCTTCCTGCGCGAATTCTTACCCGCTGACTACGAGAGTAGGATGCGGCGCGAGCTCGAGCTCCGCACCCAAGCTCCTGATGAGTCGCTTCAGGAGTACGTACGCGCGATGGAAGACCTTTTCTCTATCGCTGAGCCCAGAGCCTCGAACGAGGAGCGCGTCGAACGGGTGATCAGGCAGGCACATCCGACCTTTTCGGCGTACCTGCGCGGCAGCCGCTTCCGAGATTTAGAGGAACTGGCCGCCGAGGCAAAGCGCATTCAAGGCGACATTCTCGCCGCGCGCGCCTATCGCCCGCCACCGCCAGCAAGCGAGGCCCTCGAACCGCGCTGCGCGTGGGGAGGGGCCGTGACCTTTCCCCCAACGGCAAGAGCCCGCCGGAGCTGCCTTTGCGGCTACCGCTACAGGCGGGCGCTTATGGGAGTTGAGCGATCGTGCTCTAGATCCCTACACGTACGGGAGGCGTGCAGCCTGTGCTGCATCGCAACTCAATACGCGCGAGCAGGGACGCATTCCGACCCAGCGCATCGCCGATGGTGACGTTCGTCAGAACGGGTCCTTTGATCACGCGGCGAACCGACCTCTGGCGCTCGAAGCTGCTCCGTCTCGGGAAAGGGACCGTGATGGAGTGCGCTGCTTCCGCTGCCGCGAACGGGGGGCATATAGCGAGGGAGTGCACCGCGTTTAGGCCTCCTGTGAGGCCGGGAAACGGGAGCGCGGGTCGTTCGTGAAGGCACGAGCAGCCGAACCCTTGCTTCTCCCCTCTGCGTACCGGGCAGGCAGTCTTGCTGGTGCGCACGCGCCGTTTATTTCGGTCACCATTTCCGGCCGCGAATTCTCGGCGTTGCTGGACACGGGCGCAAGCGCTTCGTTGTTTGGCGAACAGGTGTTGTCCCACTTGCAGAAGCACTCGGTGCGCTTGCGGGACAGCCGAACGACATTCACCCTCGCGAAAGGCGTGGCCCAGTCGGCGGGCGCCGCGAGGTTGACTGTCAGATGGGGAGGTCGAATGAGACGCACGCGTTTCGTTCATCTCCCAGGGCTCAGTGTTCCTGTGATTCTCGGTCGGGACTTTCTCCTAAAAACTGGTATCGTAGTGGACATTGCGAATGGAGGCTATCGCGACGGACCTTTTTCCCAGCTAAAGCCGTTCATCAGCCCGCCGGCGTTTTCCGTTGCCTGTGCAGCGGAGGCGTCGGAACCGTGTCGTGTGCAAAGTTCGGGGGCAGGCCCCAGCGCTATGCACACGTCAACTCAAAATCCCCATCGGGATCGAGCGGCACGACACGTAGAGGCTCCGCATCCTTTGATCGCCTGTGCAACTCAATTGGATGATACACAGAAGGCTCGTCTGTCGGCACTGTTACGCCAGCACGATGAGCTCTTCACCGATCAGCCGGGCTGTACCGATTTGGTGAACCATTCGATCGAAACTGGCGACGCGCTTCCTTTGAAGTGTAACCCCAGGCCCGTCAGCCTGGCCAAGAGGCAGGTTATTGACGGCTTGCTGGACGAGATGCTCTCAGCTGGCATTGTTCGCCGCTCGTCCAGCGCCTGGGCGTCTCCAATTGTGTTGGTGCCTAAGAAAGATGGCAGTCATCGCCTTTGCGTAGACTACCGCCGTCTGAACGGAGTGACTCGTAAGGATGCCTATCCGCTCCCCACGATCAGCTCCATCGTAGGAAACCTCGGCACTGCGCGGTACTTCACCACGTTAGATGCCTCCAAAGGTTACCTACAGGTCCGGATGGATGAGCGTGACCGGTGCAAGACCGCGTTCACCTCCCACAGAGGGTTGTTTGAGTTCACTCGTATGCCCTTTGGTCTTTGCAATGCTCCTGCGACATTTCAGAGACTCATGGACCGCGTCCTCGGGGAAGCAAAGTGGTCATACTGCATGTGCTACCTCGACGACATCGTGATTTATTCACGAACCTTCGAAGAACACTTGGCCCACGTTGCCGATGTGCTCGAGAGGGTGAGGGCTGCCGGGATGACGTTAAATCCCGCGAAAGCCCAAATAGCGCAAACCCGAGTTCAGTTACTTGGCTTTACGCTCGGCGAAGGCTCCATTGAGCCAGATCGGGAGAAACTTCGAGCAATCCTCGATTTCCCCGCGCCCAAGGACGTACGCGGCCTGCGCCGCTTTCTTGGAATGGCCAATTTTTACCGGTCGTTCATTCCGTCCTGCGCCCGAGTGCAGGCGCCCTTGACCAAGCTCTTGGGTAAGTCAGCTGAGTGGCGATGGGGACCTGAGCAGCAAGAGTCGTTTTGCCATCTGTCTAGCGCCATTGCGGAGACAGCGCAGCTCAAGCTCCCCCGACCTGACCAGACCGTTCGTGGTCCAGACTGACGCGAGCGATCTGGGATTAGGAGCAGTTCTCCTCCAGGAATACGATGGCAAGTTGCAGCCGTTGGCCTTTGCCAGCCGCTCACTGATACCCGCGGAGAAGAATTATTCCGTGACCGAGAGGGAGTGTCTCGCCATCGTGTTTGCACTGCGGAAGTTTGATGTCTACCTTGATGGGACGAAGTTTGTGGTGCAAACAGATCACAGCGCGCTAAGCTGGCTGATGCGGCTCCGTGAGCCTGCGGGCAGGCTGGCGCGCTGGGCTCTCCTAATACAGCATTATGACTTTTCAGTGCAGTATCGGACGGGGAGCACAAACGTGGTAGCTGACGCGCTATCTCGTGCCCCAGTGTCTACCGGGAGCCAGGATTCCAGTGCGACAACCGCTAGCGGTGCCTTTGCGCAAGCAAGCGGCGGGGGCGAAACGGCGGCCGAGCCGCCGAGCGGAGAGAAGGGTGAGTGCGCCGTCGAGCAAACCCTTTCCGCGGGCCAGGCAAGCAGCGCGCCGCTAAGCGGGCGAGAGGGGGAGCGAACCGGAAGCGAACCCATGACGCCGAGGCAAGCGGCAGCGATGGCTGCAGTCCTGAATGGGAACGATACCAGACTCCCCTTTAGGAGAATGGGAATCGCTTTCAGCAGGCAAGAGCTGCTGAAGGCCCAGCAAGATGATCCGTTTTGTCGCGAGTTGAGCGACGGTCTCAGGGAGACGGAGCGCCGAGACGCTGCTGGTAGTGCGGCGGGCGCAGGGGGGACGGGAACCAGCGTGTGTCGCTGGGTCCCCCGCGGATACATACTTGCTGGACCATGATGGGCTCCTGCTGAAATACATAGCCACCGATGAGGAGTCCGTGGACCCGTTTAAGGTGGTTATGCCCAAAAGTCTGAGAGGCGCACTGCTGCGATTCTCTCACGACGAGCCCATGGCCGGTCACTTGAGTGGCTCCAAAGTTTTTGCAAAACTGAGCAAGACGGTGACCTGGCTTGGCATGAAGCGTGACATTTTTCGCTATTGCCGTTCCTGCCACGCCTGTCAAGCGGTGAAATCAAGGGGTGGCAAGCCGCCCGGTATGATGAAACCGATTGTCAGTGAGCGTCCGTGGCAAGTAGCCACCTGCGATCTAATGGGGCCGTTCCCCAGGAGTAAGCAGGGGTTCATACATCTGATGGTAGTCGTTGATCACTTTTCTAAATGGGTGGAGCTGTTTCCGCTTCGGAAGGTGACAGCGCGAGCGGTGCTTGAGAGGCTGCAGGAAGTGTTTTGTCGTTTCGGCTTTCCGGAAAGATTGATCACGGACAACGCGTCGTATTTCACCGCTCGGGTGTTTGGTGATACGTGCCGTTCCCTAGGAATCGATCACTGCACCACTTCGCCCTACCATCCCCAGTCCAATTTGACGGAGCGAACCAATCGTACGCTCAAACAGATGTTGGCGGCCTTTGCCGAAAGTCAAAAGGACTGGGCAGACCACTTGAGTGAGCTCGCGTTCGCAATCCGAACCTCCGAGAGTCGCTCTACTGGTTTCTCTCCCGCTTTCCTCAACTTCGGAAGGGAGTTGGCAAATCCAGTGACCAGTGTCATGCAATGCCAGCTCGGGGACGAGGAAGCACCGGCAGACTGTTCTGCTTACGCGTCGACACTTCGGGACAGGCTTTGTCGAGCTCTCAGTAGAGCAAGGCAGAGTTTGGCATCGGCCAGGGCTCAGCAGAAGGCCCAGTATGACCGCAAACATCGCCATCTTTCATTTAAGGTAGGTGACCTTGTCCTGAAGCGCAACCACGCTCTTAGCGACGCGAGCAAGGGGTTCTCAGCCTCGCTCGCTCCTAAGTGGCTTGGTCCGTACCGAGTGGAGAAAGCTTGGACTCCGCTCGCGTACTGGCTGAAAGACCCCCTTTCGGGAAAATTCAGCCGTGCCCACATCGCAGACCTGAAAGCCTTTGCGTCGAGGTCTGACGAGCCTGCGCCAGCGCCCAGTGGCGCTTCGCGCAAGCAACGGGGCACACCCGGCGCGGCGGACCGCATTCGGACCACGCACCGGTATAATCTGAGGAAGCGGTCACCTTAGTGATTGCGCGCCGGACGGTGGACTTTTTTCCACAACCGAAGGCCCTCTCTTAACTGTCTAGCCTCAGTAAGCTAACTTCTTTACGGCCAGTGCTCGCAGAGAAGTCGGCCCCGCCCAGTTTGCTGCTAGTTTTTTTTTTCTCCTTTGAGTGTTCATGTTTTACTTGATGTTTTTTTTTCCTTTCACCTGCGGAAGGGGTCGTGATTTGGTGCTTTTGCGTGGGGAGAGGGAGGAAGGACGCTTCGCGCCTTCGCGTGGCGCTTGGGAGAGGCCGGATCATCTGTGGTGTGTGTGTGTGTGCGTGTACGTGAGTGGTGCATCTGTGCGTGCCCGAGAAGATCGTGCGTGGGGGGCGACGACACCATAGGACGCCACCGTCACCGATTCGCCCTGGACCCTGGAGGTGTTCAGGGATCCGCTGTCGTCATGCCGCCCGGCTGTGCCCGGCTCTTGGCCGTCGCCGAGAAGCCTTGGCGCCCCTTCCATCCTGCGCGAGGCCGGCTGACATAACTGCTGTGCCTGGCTCTCTGCCGACACTAGGACGCCTTTGGCGCCAGGATCCCAGCGGCTGGCTATACCAACGAGGTCTTCCGGCTGAACCACCACCGGAGCGGCGTTTCGTCGCGGGCCTATCGTCGACAACATCGGGCAGAAGGTGAACCCGTTCCACGCATGGGGACTTCGAAGAGTCCTCTTGCCTCGCACTGCATCCACCCAGCCAAACTTTACGCGTCGCCTCCCCTCTGCGCAGTGGACGCTTTCCCGCGTGAGCATCACGAACACTCGCCTTCTTTTCGTTTACCCCCCTTTCGCATAATTGAAGTGTATTTATTTTTTTTAGGAGTTTTAGCAGCAGTTCCAGGGCCGGGCTGAGGCTAGCTGTTGCTCATCGCATGACGTCTTTGCGTGCATGAGCGACGACCGGCTGCCTTTGCAGACCGGTAAGGGGTGAATTAAGGAGAGGAGGATGTGGGGATCTGAGGCGCGCCCGCAGCCTCTGCGCGGGCAATTACGCCGTTCTGCCGGTCCCTTTCCCTCTCCCTTGCTCTCGTGACAGCGCATGGCGATAGATGGCGCTGCGCGTGGTCTCGCGTGGTCTCGAGAGGCGGCGAGACCGAGTCACGTGCGCGCCGGGAATACTCTCTCTCTCCTCGGGCAGCGCAGGGTAAGCACGTGTTTTCGTTCCCGTCCGCCGTCCCCTTTGGGAATCGCCGGACTGTAGCCTGCCTGGGTGCCTTGGCATCCTTGGCAGGCGTGTTTACTTTTGTGCTAGCTCCGGTTCCGTACGATAAGCCAAAGAGCGGTGCCTAAGGCTCGTGCGTGGTCGTACTACGCCGAGCCGCACTTGCCGGAGGCCTACGCGTACGAGGTTTGCCCTAACTCTCGCGACCAGGCCCAGTGGTCATCGCGAGAGTACGCAGCATAGCCGCGAGGGACCTTTTCCCGAGCGGCGTGTCAAAGCTCGCCATTGCCAGCTGCGACGTGCTCGCGGTTTCCCATTTAGCTGTACCGTCCTCGTGCGGGAGCCCTTTGCTCCCCGCGTCCCGGGAGCGGACGTTGTACTGTGTTTGGGTGCCGCCAAAGGCAATAAAGTGTTTGTGTGTTGTTAGATCCAACACTGTGTTTTTGCCGCGCGGCGCTAAACGCTCGCGCGGAGCGGTGCGCTACACGTGAGCAGGCGACGGTATACGCGGCCCCGTGACTCGCTAAGCCTGAACCCGCGGTAGTCTCGACTACGGTGAGTAGTGAGGTTACCACAATATATATATATATAGGAGTGTGAACTTATAGGCTCGTTTGCTTTGGTAAACACATTATTAATGAGAACTAACACACAATGATGCCAAGGAAAGTATAGGGGACGTTATTAGAAGTAATTGTAATGCAAATGTGAAGAAAGAGAAGTGGACGAAAAGATAACTTGTCCCCGGCAGGATCCGAACCTGCGACCTTCGAATAACGCGTCCGATGCTCTACCACTGAGCTACGGTGACGGTCATCCCTCCGTCCACTTTTATAGGGTATATATGTTCATTTAAACGTGGGAGCATCAGTCAGCGCCGCCTGTTGCCATTACGGCGAAGAAAGAGAAGTGGACGAAAAGATAACTTCTCACCGGCAGGATCGCCCGATTCCTTTGCCTGTTACTTCTCATTAATAATGTGTTTAACAAAGCAAACGAGCCCTTAAGTTCACACTCCTTTCCTTAGTTCATAACGAGGGTCTCGTTCTGGCAGACTTGTTGCCTTCAGGTGGTATGCGAGGGATTATTAGTCAGCTGCCAGCTCGTAATAAGATCACGTGCTACGTGACGCCAACTGGCAAAAAGAGTGTTTCACACTCGCCGTAATGGCAACAGGCGGCGCTGACTGACGCTCCCACGTTTAAATGAACATATATACCCTATAAAAGTGGACGGAGGGATGACCGTCACCGTAGCTCAGTGGTAGAGCATCGGACGCGTTATTCGAAGGTCGCAGGTTCGGATCCTGCCGGTGACAAGTTATCTTTTCGTCCACTTCTCTTTCTTCACATTTGCATTACAATTACTTCTAATAACGTCCCCTATACTTTCCTTGGCATCATTGTCTGTTAGTTCTCATATGATGAAGATCGGTCTCCGATCGAAACGTCACCAATAAACAGTTTTTTTAGAGGCGTATATATATATATATATATATATATATATATATATGTATATCACAGGGGTGTATTTAAGAATACAGATTTTTCCTTTAAAAAGTGTATCAGTTAGACAGTTGTCTTCACGGCTCATTTTAGGCCGAGGCGGAAAGATTTTGCCACTAATTAGATAACTCAGAAATGACTAATTAACAGAAGTAACTTAATTAGCGTTTTAGTTGTGAACTTTAGGGCGGTTGTTTATATGGCGAAGTTGTTCTACGTGACAGTTTATGGCGAGCGCAATTTTTTAAAAATCGAAAGTATTGTACGTAGCTTGAAAGATACACCGTCCAATTCCGGCTTGACGCAGCATGTGGACCGCCCTTCCGGCGCACCCGGTGTGTCGGTTTCGGTATCTCCGGCACTGCGGTGTGGAAATTCGACGATGGATCTCTCAAAGTACACGCGATATTTTTGATTTTTAAAAAGCAGGCTCGCCATAACTTGGGACGTAGAACAACTTCGCCATATAAACAACCACCCTAAAATTGATGATAAAAGGTTAATAAATTGTTTTGTTAATTAAAGGTTAATAAATTGTTTTGTTAATTAACCATTTCTGAGTGATCTAATTAGTGGAACTATCTTTAGGCCTCGGCCTAGAAATTGGCTGCGAAGGTGACAAGTGCCTAACTACTTTAGTTTTTTTAAGGAAAAATATGTATTGCAAAAAAAACACCCTGTATATATTTATATATATTATGGACGCCACTTCACTGTGGTTACCGAACATCGCGCTTTGTGCTGGTTGTCCTCACTGAGAAATTTGTCTGGGCGCCTCGGTCGCTGGATACTTCGTTTGCAAGAGTACACTTTTGACGTTGTGTAAAAGTCTGGCAAACAGCATCAGGATGCCGACGCTCTCTCTCTCGCTGCCCTCTGCCAATTTCATCTCCGACCACGCACCCTCATTGCCGCACAGGTGATCAAGCGGCTTCATCTTCATTCACGCTATCACCCTTGGCAGTTGCTGAGTCGCTATCTTCCAACCGCTGCGCTCAGTTTGCCGCATGTCAACGTGACGACCCCTATTGTAACCGCATCAGCAGATAGCTCAATGGCACGCCTTCTCCACCCAATGCCAGACTACGTCGTCAGCGTAGGCAGTTCAAGCTGGAGAACAATGTGCTGCAGCGCTATACTTACAATACCGATGGGCATCGGTGGGTGCCAGTACTTCCCCGTTCGCTGCGTACACAAGTTCTCGAAGCACTGCACGACGATCCATCTGCTGGCCACTTGGGTTTTCACAAGACATACAACCACGTTAGGACCCGTTTCTTCTGGCCTGGCCTTTCTACCTTTGTGGCCAAGTATGTCGCTTCTTGCACACTTTGTCAACGTCGGAAACGACCAACTTCATCTCCTGTTGGCCTGTTACAACCCATCCTCTGTCCCGAAACACATTTTGCCACGGTCGGAATATACCTGGTTGGAGCACTTCCCGTGACGCCATCAGGCCATCGTTGGATCGTCACAGCCGTCGATCATCTCACGCGGTACGCAGAGAGCGCTCCTCTACGCACTAGTTCTGTGTCAGACGTTGTCGCCTTCTTTTGGAAGCCATTGTGTTGCGTCATGGTGCACCTCGCGTATTGTTGAGTGATTGAGGCAAGGCGTTTTTGTCCACGATTCTTGAAGAACTCCTAAAAACTTGTGCCACAGTTGATAAGATGACGTCAGCCTACCACCCACAAACAAATGGCCTGACAGAGCGATTCCATCAGACTCTAACCGCCATGATATCAATGTACATCGGGCCAAACCACGATAACTGGGACAAAATCTTTCCGTTCGTGACGTTTGCACACAACACCACTGTCCAACGAACTACCGGATATTTACCTTTCTACCTTATCTGTGGTCGTGCGCCGACTTTCACCATCGACACCGCTTTCTTCAATGTAACGACGAAAACATAAACAACTACGCCAGGACATTTCGTCTCTAGGCTTGATGATTGTCGACAATGTGCTCGGCTGAACACGGAGGCCAGTCAACAAGACCGCAAGCAACGTTATGACAGTCTTCGTCGGGACGTCACCTTCCATCCTGAAGAGGAAGTACTACTTTGGACGCCTGTTCATACTCCCGGATTCTGTGAGAAGTTCCAATGACACTTGCTTGGACCTTACGTTGTTCGTGCACGAACATCGCCAGTGAACTACCTTATAACTGCCGTCGAGGTTTCCTCGGACCGTCGTTACCGTGTTTCAGAGATAGTTCACGTTTAGCGTCTCAACCCGTTCGTTCGCCGCATCTTTCCCGCCTAAGTCTCGGCCGGGCCGGCCGCTCGCGCGCGTGGAGAAAATAAATGTGAGCAATATTTCTGCGCTTCATCTTATCATCTGTACATACTGGACTACACCGCTTGGGTTTTGGCACGGCCGTGGTTTTTGGTTGTGGGGCTCATACTCGAGACAATAAAAAAGAGTCTTGAGGGTCCTAAACATTGCCTCACAATATATATATATATATATATATATATATATATATATATATATATATATATATATATATATATATGAGGAGTTTTTTTTTCGAAATGAGCTAAATCCAGAAACCGAAACTAGCTCAAATAAAGCTCCATTGGCACGTATACTCTCAACTTTCCTGTACAACAGTTATCGAAACGAAATGGGTCAATACAACCAGCTACGAGTGCTTACAGATTTCGTTTCAAAACGAAATTGAGCCAGATCCGTGCGCTGTACGGATCGAAATGAGGCAAATCCAGTAAGCCAATAGCAGAGCTTTTTACCTCCAGAAAGGGTATTTGGCCGGATTGAAAAGGACGTGAGGAAGAAATCCTCACGAAGAAACACGAAGAAATCCTGAATCCCCAAAGCTACCAAATGATTTTTTTCATATCATGGCACTGTGCTAGAGCTCGGAAAACATTGGGACGTGTATGACTGGAAAGCGTACTGTACGGCAGAGATGAAATCGACATCCAGCTTGCCGTTTAAGATAACAGAAACCAAGGTCTTCTACATTCAAAGAAATGCAGCTGGTAGAAGCCCTAGAGTTAGAGCAGAACCCCACTATAATGTTTCCGTATCAAATTTCGTGCCAGTCCTAAAGAGGGGAAAGTCCCTTGCACAAGCTACCGTGCAATGCCCACTGTACACTCATCATGTCAACAAAATGAAACTGATAGATGTGACGAGCCTTCTCGTAAAGCATTTCGGCAGTTCATGGCAAGAGAATCAAGAGCTCGCTTATTTTGTCAGTGTCCTCAGGCGTGCCAAAGAAAATGATCACACAGAAGATTTCGAATAGAGCTGCTTGTGCTGCGAAGAAGACGCACCGGCTCTTTGTGTATAGTTGAAGGCCCTTAATTGAAGCATTGTCGCCTATCTTTGATGGCTTTTCGGCCAAAACTCTATCATACTGCTCTTGAAAGTCGATTTCAATAAAGTTTTTGCAAGAATACCGCCTCGAATTGAATGTGTCATTTCAATATGAGCCAAATCCAAAGTTATCATGCTAATATTGGTCAAGTCCGCTGTATATTTTTTAATTAATTGTGGCCGTAAACTTCTACTAGCTGACATGTAAAATATATCGCGTAATAGGTTTGAAAGCGCTGTATTTACATTGCGTAACAAATTTTTACTGTTTTCACAAATTCTGTTTAGGTGGATTTGACTCATTTCGAAAAAAAAACTCTTCATATGTCCTGGCCGAAGAACAGCCTTTATCAAAAATGCGCAAATACGTTTCACTCATTGCGACCGAGTTTAAGTGCACATATCCAAAATACATGCACAGATAAACACACTGTCGCAATTGGTTAGAACGTGATAGGGGGGCGAGGCGAGAAGAACAGAAAACAAATGCAACAAGGTGTGCGGGGGAGCAATTCTCGCAGGCGCGATATGTTCGAACTTGATGTAAAAGTATATGATCGTCTACCTGGGCCTTACTCTTCTCCATATGGCCTTGTAATCAAGGACAGCCTCACTGTTAAATTGGTAAACTATTAGTTTGATTCTGCAGGCGTACACGTGGGCCTAAACCTTCTCTATGAAACATTGTAATGGAACAAAACTTCGCTTTTGTTCGTGTACATATTGGGGCGTTTAGGTTGCACAGGTGTCCACAAGCGTCTGAAGCTTCCCTGTGAAGACTTGAAGTTGCAGACAACCGTGCTTTTTTTTCATTAATGAAGTGTAGTGATCATGGGGTTCACGTACGCCCTGAAGCTTCCTAAATGAGCCGCTATAATTGAAGCCACCCTTGCTATGGGGCTAGTAAATATGAAGGAGTCTTGGTTGTGGAGGCTTCCACATGCGCATGAAGCTTCTGTATGAAACCTTGTAATAGAATAAATCTGCGTACTGTGCTATCGAAAATTTAGGAGTTTCGCGGTGCAGGCGTCTACGCGTACTTCATGCCATTCAGTGAAGATTTGTAATCGAAAGAAACTTCGCTAATGCGCTAGAAATACCGTGGAGTTCCGTAGTGCCGGTGTTTACGTGCCGATGACGCCGTTCTTTTAATTTTTGGAATCGAGAAGGCAACCTCGCTACAGTTATAGTAAAAAATGAAGCGTTCCATGGTACCTAGGTTGCTCGCCATAGCTTCCACGCCTCAGAACTGCCCTCATCCAAATACCTAAAATCCACATCTTGGTTCAAGAGGAAGTTTCTCAAACTATACATTGCGCTGCAGGGAATTGAGTAGTTTATCCAGCTATGCTTGCGATCGATATTTGTGAAATCAAGGCATTTTGTATGAGCAGACTGACTAGCCCATATCTTCGTTACGTGATCGCTTAGACCATGATAACCACCAAAACAACTTTTTCATTCATGCACCTTTTCCTACATCGCATTGTGGCTCACCACTCCATGTGAACAAATATGAAATGGGCACAGAGATAGTTACAATCAACTTTCTTTGTCCGCGAACTAATGGAAGCGTATACCTTACATCCGTGAAGATCTCGGAAATTCCCTGAGTTGCATCCGCTGCCTCAAACAGCTGAACGGCTGCAACCTCGTCTTGCTGCTATCAAATAAAGAGCAGGATCTAGCAGGACCTTTATTCTTGATTATTGTGGCCCCGAAAAGGAACCACCTTGGAGCACTGACAAATTTTTGTGGGAACATTGCACCGAGCTAATATCGTCGAGAAAATACGAGTTTCTGCTGCTTTTAGGCAGAGTGCGTCCCAAGAAGCGTTTTTAATCAAATAAATAATTTATAGTCACAAAAGTATGCTAACTACCAGTGTTATTTCTCAACGCACATAATAAAAGATAGGCGATATATAAAATCAATAGTGCAGAAAACTTGGTGCCGCTGTTAATATATCGTCGGTGTTTCGTATGGTTGGCTATAATTATTCTCGAGTCATTTCGTTTTTTTTGGCATTCTCCTGCGTGTGTTTTACAGGCTCTATGAACATTTAAGAAACTGCCAATGTTTAAATAAAAGTGTGCGTCTTTCTAACACAATTTTTCTTTTGCAGGGACGCGAGGCTGACCGGTTAATAATGTACGTATCATGACACTACTTCTTCCTGTTTTCCGCAAAATTTTCAGTGAAAATGAGAATACCTAGGTGTGCTAAATGTACCATTACAAATACAGGGAAGAAAACTTGGAAGATATTTCAGCTTCGCCTTTAAGAGTAGAACGCGAAAGCGTAGTCAGGCGCCGTCCGCATCGCCTTTTGCATCGCTAGCTTCGCTTCACAGTAGACCGCTCAACCGTGCCACACAAAAAAAGAAACGTCTCTGCGCTTAGAACTATCCTAGAATGCGTAGTCTAAGAACGGCTGTGAAGTGCCCACTACGCCATTATTATTATTTTTGCGAACTGAAGAAATTCCCACTATGCGTTTGTAAGCCAACACGGGCACCTGTACAGTTGAATGATGTTCCTTATATTGATGATTAATTACGCCTGTGCGCTTTGTAATTGGAAGGCCTTAGAACCTACCACACGTTGTGCCATTCATGTTCTGAGGCATGGTGTGACTCTACGGTGCTGACACGCACAATTACTACACGCACTATTTAATGGGCTGCCCATTACTAGGCACTCCTAGTGCCCATTAAAACCCCTTAAGCTACTTAGGATTACGTAACACGTTAAGCACGTGTCTCCCACTACATGACAATCGTATGGTTCACGCTTTTCCGAAAGCGTTTCGAGCACGTTTTTTTCCCGAACCGTTTCGAACAGCTGTTTTCCATTAGTAGTCTTGGATTCAATTCCCACTCTAAGTGAATACACTTATAGCGATAGCAATTATATGGACGCTCTCGGTGGAGTTCTGCGGTCACCATCATGTCGTGTATATCTTCATGTATGTAGATAAACACAAAAGCCACAAATAAAAATAATCAAAAAGAAAAAAATTCAAAGCGCGTGACCAGGGATTCGAACCTGCGACCCTCGCTCCGCAGCGCGCTGCGTTAGACAGTCAAGGCATGCGCCACTTGTTCTCCAGGATACCAACAGCACAATAAAAAAAAATCGGACACATCTCCCCGTAAGGCAACCCTGAGTAGTATGCGAAGCAGTCATGGGACTTTTGTGAAGCCGCTGTTTTTTTATCAACGTAGATGACTTTAAGCTCCGGGGAACGGTTTCCCTTAAGTGTAACGGTCTTGTGGTCCGTGAAGTATAAAGTTAATGGATCTTGCTGCACAGGTTGTAGTTTAAAGTTAGAGAAGGCGATGTCTATGCACGTTCCCCTGATGGATGTATGATGTTTGTAATCGTACGATGTGCGCCGGACAGCGTAACGGGACACCACTGGACTAGCCAGTCGTCGTGCATGATATCCACGTTAAAGTCCCCGGTGAGCACGAAGGGGTTGTCCTTGAAGGTGGTCTCATAATGCAGCATCTCCTTCTCGATGCACCTTTGCACGCTTCCCCGGGTGATGTTTGGAGCAAGGTATATTGTCATGATGATGACGTTGCTCGTTGTCGAGAATGATACGGGGGGCATGTGCACCGTTGTGGCCCTGACTGTTGACTGGTAGGTCGAGATCTACTGCGGTTTGCGGTTGTTTGTCGTAGATCCCGACACCACCAGCAGGGCAACCTTGTAGCTGCGCCCGAACGTGTGGTCCAGAAAGTCACGCTTAAAGCGCGCATAGACGCCACCAACCTCGGGTAGCGACCGCTTTCCGCACTCTCGCCGCCTCCGGGTCCGCTTGCCGGCGGTTCCATCTCGATTCAGCTTCGCGAGCCCGCAACTCTGGGTCGGCTTGTCGACGTGCATGTTTCACAGCAGCTTCGCGAGCCCTCGCCTCGGCTGGATCAGCTTGCCAGCGCTGGCGTCTCGCTTCAGCTTGTCGAGCTCTTAGCTCCGGGTCGGCTTGACGAAGCTGCCGCGCTGTAGCCGCTTTGCGAGCCCACGCCGCCGCGATGCGATCATCCATGGTATCTTCGTTCATGTCGAAGAGCACTGCATGACAGCTGCTGTAGAAGAGCGCGCGCCGCTCTAGTGCGATGAAGATGATCGCTCTTCCCCGGCATGTGGTCATGCATGTCACACGTGACACTGCCTACTCGCACATGTAAATAAGTGACAACGCGTTGTCGGCGTTGCCGCTGCGCCTTTTGCGGGCGAGAGCGCGTTGACGATCGTTTTCATCCACGGCAGAAAAAGAAAGCGTGGTCTGGAACGCACTTATTCTTCATCGTCATCAGCGTCATCGTCATCGTTGTGACGTATAGTGGGTACATTCAATGTGCTCTGCCGTGATGGCAGAAAGAGAATGTGTGCTCTGGAAAGGGCTTATTCTCCATCGTAACAGATTCTCTCTTAGTATGTATTGCACTATCTGCGGCAACAAATTTAACACTTATTCATATGTTTCGCCATCTAATTCCGACACACTTACAAAAGATCCAGTTACTGTGGGTACCAGGACACCGCGGACCGTATTTAAAGGAAATGGTGGACTCATTAGCCACAATATCCCTGAGTGGTCCCATTATCCCAGTTTTACCAGACACGGCTTACGCGACAGACACGGCTTTACCAGACACGGCTTACGCGACACCATCAAGGTTCAGAAATGCTTCTTTGCAAAGTGAAATAGGCAAATTATCATTGGATAAAGTTACAGATTTCGCACATTTAAGACACTGCTGCAATAAACAGTGGTGTGAATCTCGGCAGTTTGAAGTTTCTTTCAGGAGATTACGCTGTAGAATTCCGCAATTGAATTATTACCTAAATAAAGCTGGAATCAAGACATCCCCGTTGTGCATATTTTGCAATGAAATCGAAACAATAGAAAATTTCCTTTTATTTTGTTGCCGCTATTCTCATCAGAGAAAAACGTACGTGCAAACCCCACTTCACAAGTCAGGATTAGCTGTGAATGTTACAGTAATTTTATCATTTGGCGCCACTTCATTACGTTACAGCCACAGGGATGTCTGCTCTGCTGTAATAGAATACATAAAAGAAACAAAAAGATTACCGTGTTAGCCTATTTTTATGTATTCTTATTCTGGGTGTGGAACCCGACGTTATTTTTGTCATAAAACTTCGGTAGTTTGACCGCTTGCTCATTAAGCATTTTCATTTATTACACGTTTAAAAAAATCCAGATTGGTTTAGTTTCAGACCATTATTTTAAGCCTCCTGCCGCCCGGTTCTTGGCCCATCCCCGTTTGTGGGTGAGCGCCATCATACGAGAACATCATCATCATCTTGATCGTCATCCTCATGGTGTATAATGGTTACCTTGCATGTGCTCTGTCTTGATGGCAGCGTCATTCTCATCGTCATCCGGCTACGGCGGACTATGGGGGGGGACGCACGGGACGGCACACGTAGGGGAAATTAAAATTACGTGAGTCGCGGGCTACGCTGTATCGTTGCCCGCGCTCAGTTTGCGTCGTATCGCTGGCGACCCACGATAGTTTTTCATTTTGGCTTTTTAGCGCCGCGCCACCACTGACCAGTTGGTCAGGGAAAAAGAACAGCGTCTCGTGGTTCTTGGTGGCGCGGCCTTTGACTCTTGTAGGCTTATGTTACAAGAGGTACACTTGTATGCTTAGAAGACTAGCAATAATACAACCTAGAAATAGAGACTGATACACGTTAGTCATGTCTTGCCCGGCAGTTGTCTACTAAAGCATGCGACGTATAGCTCTTCCAGAACGGGAGAGAGTAAAATACACATAACACACACACAGCGCTATGTGTGTGTTATGTATCTTACTCTGTCCCGTCCTGGAAGCGCTATACGTCGGATGCTATGGATAACCAACAAGCCCGCCGTGCGACCTTAGTTGTCTACAAAACCCTACTGATTGAGGTGCTGCTACTAAATAGGGCTGCATTGGTGCGAACAGAGCTTGGCCGCGCAAATCTTGCAGTCACTGTAGGGTGGACACACGGCAATAAAAATAGAACGTGAAGTAAACAATGCTTAGAAAATGGGCTTTGCAAATGTCAATAACTACTCACATTTTCGTTTGACTTCTAAACACGCCCATGTGTAACTATATAATTAGTGCACGTTAAGAAAATACCTGTTACATTGCACTTAACGCAAGCTTTTGTTTTTTCGCATTAAATATGACGTTTGAAATTTTATTTTCAGATCAACTCCATTTTTCGTCAAAGTTGAGAACGATCCAATAGTATTTTTCCTTGAAGTGAACTATACAAGTAAGTGTCTAATAAATATCTTGGTTTTATATGAGTCAGATACATTTTTCCAAGTTAACACCGTGCCTCACAGAAATATAAGCTTAGTTCTTGTTTTCTGGATGACAATATGAATAATTTACGCAGGAAAACACCGCGTACGTATCCCTAGCTTTAAATTGGGAAGCCAGTGGCGATCATTGAAACATGAAGTGATCACTAATCGTTGTAACTTACTATGTTCTCGACTCCCTATCCTTGTGGGAAACGTTGGGAATATGAAAAAAAAGGTACCGGCGTAAGCTGACCTGCCCCGTTGTCATCGATAACAAGGAGGCCTACGAATACCGTGGACCAGCGTAAAATTTATATTCACGCAAGTGAGGTGTGTCGATATCAGCCGTGTGAATTTTGTTTGAAAATGAAATGAATCCAGCAATATTTTTGCCATATCGTCTATATCGATTACTGAGAAAGAGACTTCTCGATATCCTATTTGCTGACCTCGAGCTAAACTTAGACATTGACAAATTACTTACTTTCAGTGCATCTGCTCTGTACTTCTGGCACAGGAATGATTTTGGGGCTGTCAGTAGTTTCCTTGACCCGCCACGGTGGTCTAGTGGTTATGGTGCTCGACTGCTGACCCGCAGGTCGCGGGATCAAATCCCGGCCGCGGCGGCCGCATTTTCGATGGAGGCGCAAATGCTTGAGGCCCGTGTGCTTAGATTTAGGTGCACGTTTAAGAACACCAGATGGTCGAAATATCCGGAGCCCTCCACTACGGCGTCTCTCATAGTCATATAGTTGTTTTGGGATGTTAAACCCCAACAATTATTAATAGTAGTTTCCTTCACCAAACAAAACGAATACGAGTTAGAATTCCCACTCGTATATGTTTCATTATAATAAAAAAGAAGTTAATATTCACAAAATAAGTATGGCTACGGTTTGATGCTCAACATCATTACTTAGTGGAGTAGGTCAAAGTAACTGCGAACAAAACTAAACCTCGGGATAGCGAAACTGGGAGGGGACTGACAGCCCTCATTGATGAAAAGATACAATACATAAAACAAGGTATTCATGTCGCAAAAACCAGAAATGAGTTTCAGAAGAGTGGCTTGTTGGGCGAGTTGGTTAAGCATCATACTAGAAAAGCGCAAAAAACAGGGACGAAGAAAGAACCACACGAACCAGCGCAAAGAAATGAGTGTATGCTAGTAGTTCAGAAATGAGTGTATGCTAGTACAGATAATACTCAAAAGGAATAGAGGGACGGCGTGTTATGTCGCCATGCGAGCTTCGTAGCCGAGGCAGGCCGGCGGTGAGGCCTAGCGATGGAAGGACGCGCAGAGTAATGAGCCGAGTCGCAGCTTCCTGGCGAGAGTGGATAGTGTGTATTTTTCCCCAGGGTGTTTTAGGTTAGAAGAACGGAGCGTTGGGCGAGTTGGTATTGCATTGTAAATGACATTTAGCGCAAAAGGACACACGAACACGAAAGGAAGAAACCACGAGACTAGCGCGTGTTTTAGGTGCGAAGCAGCTCTTTGACTAGCCTGTGTAACGCTGTCCCTCCGTAAGTCCGTACGAACGCGCCGCAACGCGCTCCCCTCGCCGCAGGTGTTGGAGCGGTGCCAAGTAGGTCACGCCGCAGCCGCGCGTTGACGTCACGCTCCCCTCGCAGTGCGCGCTGACGTCACTCTCTACATCGCCTGCCGCGCGCTCGCCACAGCGCCCGCAGCTGCCACCTCGCCCGTTCGCCCACAACACCTGCCGCGTTAGCGCCGTTCAACCCGTGACACCCCCCCGTGACGCCACCCGTGCGCAACGCTGCTGCTTCGCATCCCATCAGGGTTCCCTTTGGGAAGATGCACCTAATTTTATTGCACCGTATTTTAAAGAGGGGTATAGTGTTCTAGAAGGTTTTATAGTGGGCCCACTTTGGGGCGTGGCCTGAAGCGCTGCATGTTGTCGCCGAGAGGTGGCGCGGCAATACGTTCTTCCTGAAGTTTTCCTCCGAATCCCGGCTGCGGCCGGCTGGCCGGCGTTGCTTTTACCGTTCAACTTCTTAAGGGGAAGGCCGGTTTCTGCACTTGCCGACCAGGAGATCACCGTAGGATACAAGCACGCTTACGAAACTCTCCACTGATGTGAAACAACGAGCGCTAAGAAACGGGGACATAAACAAGAGGCACACAGGACAGGTGCCCTTTTATGTACCTGTTTCTTAGCGCTCGTTTGTTTCGCATCAATTATGAACCAACTTGCCCAAACACACGTCTTGCTAAGCCATGACTCTCCAACCCGATGTAGATGGCATGGGGATTTCGCGCGCTCCGACGATGTTGTCTGCTCAGTTTATTCTTAAGTCATTAGGCGCGGTTTTTCGGCACGAGTGCATGCTCGCCTTTACGAAACCGTTTCTAAAAAACACGCAAAAGTGAATTCGCCGACACAAACAAGCATATTTTAGATCATGTACAGACATTTTATTTACAGTAATGGAAATCTGGCGTCTGGTGCATATTGCAAAAATTGTGCGGATCAGCATGAAGAAGCTAAGCGGCAGTCCAAACGACCATTTGACTAAGCTAAGCAGTAAGATGGGCAAGTGATTAGGTGCATTTGCTCATTTTACGAAGTTTCATTGTTTGCTTCTTGTTTCGCTTCTCCGCATTGACCCCGCTCACGAAGAAATGCAGGCGTGTTGTTATGTAAAAGCTGACTACTTCCAAACTCAGCTCAGTGGTGTGTTCACTGCATCCGATCGTGCTGGTGCATTTCGCCTTCGCCAAAGTCAGAACATCCAGGATGCTTTCCGAGTGCAACGTACTTTTGCTGAAGCACTCCGTGAACAAGTTTTGGACAGGTATGCAGGCACGTTCGGGAGAATTGTGGGGACGGCGTCTTCCGATAACAATGGCCTTCCGCGTAGGATGCGTACTTTCTTGCCGTCGACAAAGTGCACATAGTCTCTGATAATATATCATTTCTCGAAGTGCAGCTCGCAGACCGCACATGTCTCATCCAATACTTTATCTGCACGGTGCAGGTTCCGCTCCCACTGCTTCCTTCGTTCCTCGTCTCGCGGAACATTGAAGAGAGATGCTTTCGGCGCGTCTTTGACGCGGCTGTACCCCGTACGGCAACCGGGCGTAAAACAATGATTCCGGCGACGACTAGGCATTTTCGCGTACTCGGGACAGACGTCTGTACTGCTGTTGACATGCAGAGGCACACGCTGCCGGAAAGAAGCCGACAGCAAGCAACAAGACCGCGCGACAGCTTACATGCAATACTACGAAGAAACTGGAGGGGGGGCGGCGCGCGTTCGGTAGTTCAGGAGAAACCTGTTTCAGCGCCCCTGGCGGGCGCGCAGGCAAGCGACATCGGACGCCTCAGCGGAGTGAATGGGCAGGATATGCCAGTGGGCTCACTATAAAACCTTCTAGAACACTATAGGAGGGGTGATTCGCCGATACTAGAGTGTACTAAAACAGGGGAGTGCCCGGAACGAGCTTCAAAAAGTGCAGCCCTAACAGGGTCAATCCAATTGCGGCGCTGCGATCGGTAGTCTGCAATGTGTCGTCGTTTTAAGAGAAAAGTGGTGGAGAGGTAGAATGCCCGCTTCCCACTCGAAAGGCCCGCGTTCAAATCGCAGCCGTAGATGTTCAGCTTTTATTTTTCAGTGTAACGTTTTATAGCTGTATTGTTTTTCCTTGTTTCTTAAAACTAGCTGCAATTGGTACGTATTGCCGTAGAAAGTTACTAAAATGTGAAGTAAAATACAAGATATTTGAAGGTGAGCGCAATTATTTGCAGCGCCGCCGCACGGCATTCAACAAATATGTAAAGTATGTCCTCCGGGATTCCTCGTATTCGCAAAGATCTCGGAGCCATACTTTACGCTGTTGAATGCCGTGCGGCGGCGCTGTTAAAAATCACGCTCACTGTCAAATTTATATATATATATATATATATATATATTGTAGAGGAATGAGAGAGACGGAGACAGCACCCTTGCTGCGGGCCGGCTGTTCAATTTCTCACTTCGTTCTCTTTTCGCTTGCCTAGCGCGCGCCCGGGCAATAGCGGCGCTATCTTCGTTACCATATATATATATATATATATATATATATATATATATATATATATATATATATATATATATATATATATATATATTTAAAAGAGAAAGAAGAGACCGCGCCCGTTCCTGGGCCGGCTGTTCTTCTTCTGGCCTCTTCCTGCTTTTCATCGTTCACTAGCCAAGAATGCGCCCGTGCCCGAGCATCGCATTGTCTTCATTACACGCAGCCACGCTGTGTGTATGCAGTCCTGCCGAAATTGGCCCTTCTTTGGCGGTGGTCGTCTCTTCAAAGGTGGACATTTTCAGAGGACCTAGGCCCTGAAACACCATATGTAGAACTCTGGCGGGTGGCATTGGAGTCTTGCTGTGCGTCTTGCTTTACGATGGTGGCTCTGGTGGACGACATTGGCTATGTCGTGCTGGTGGTCGCAAGCCTACCATGAGATTATGCAGGCGTTGCTCCATGCTTTGGTTTAAGCTATGCTTGTCCATGTCAGCGTGCTCAGCAGGCACATGCTTGCTCAACGAAGCATGCTTGCGAGTTCGCTCACGCTGAGAGACCTGGTCTCCGTCGTTAAGCATGGCAGCTTCTGTGCTGCCGTCCCTTCACTCTCCTGTTCCGTTGCTGCAAGGAAAGAAGCTGCTTTTTGGGGGTTCCGTATCGCGGCCATACGAGTTGACGCCACCATGACTGCACTCCACGCTGAAGGCGCCAAGTCTGTACGAAGGTGTTATATCACCGCTTCGTGCGAGCTGTTCTGACCGATGAGCGTCGGTTTCCCCGTAGACGAAGACTGCCTCGTCGCGATGCGTGCAGCATTCAGGTGGTACTCTGGAAGTCAGAACGTACTGACCGTCGTTGTCAGCAGAATCGAACGCTACGCGGCCGGATGGGATGGTCAGCCTTGGCCATGCAGGCGCCAGCAGATCGCGACAACACAGGCATATTTTCCAAAAATGTGTCCTCGGCAGCAGTGCATTCCTGGAGCTAAACACTCGCACACTCGGCCAATGACTGCCGTGGAGTAGGCAGATGTGCCTCCGGCTGGTCACTGAGGTCACTGAGAAGCACGGCGATTGAAGCCACAGGTTCCTTAGGTGCCTTCACTAGAGGTGTGCCGAGCACGACAGGAAGTGGCTCCTGCTCGTATCCCCGCGAACGCGAATCTAGGGTCCGCTCCTCTAACAGCTCTGGCTGAGGAGTGGCATCGGCCTCTCTCTGTGATGTGGTGTCGGTTGCCGGCGTAGAGACTGCGACGAGCAGCGGAGTGCAGCACCTGCATCCAACATCCCTTGTCAGGCAGCCAGGGAAGGTCTCCGTCTTGGGGGCTCGAGGGCATCGATCAGCCATGAAGGCAGTGTACCTCATGAGCTCGTTCTCTGACGGAGGGCAGGTTGGCGGACGCCCGAGCTACAGCTTCGAAGTGGTGCGGTTCGGATATGACATGCGGAGTAGAGAATCCGTTGGCAGGATGGGGGTCGCAGGAATCAACAAGTGGGCGAAAAAGGCTCGTCAACTTTGCACACCATTCCGTCCAGGATTGGTGCCGGACGCCTTCGTAAGCAGGCCATGCCTTGGCGGCATCGCGAAAGTGGTCGATGGCCAACAGCCATTTCCGATGATCTGGCCAGCTATGGCGGATGCTGAGCGAGTTGATGGTTTCGACCCACCTGAAGACGTCAGCCTGAAAACCGTTGAACTTCGGTATCGCCCAAATAGCCGACGATGGCAAAGCGGCAAGCGAGCATCCGAAGTTAAACCGCGCGAACCGGTCGAGTTGCTGTGTAGTTGCGTGAGTACACGGAAGAGCTCCGCGCCGTTGCCGGGTGAGGCGCCCGACGAGCCAGGAATCGCATCCGTGGAGTATAGAGCGATCCTGATGCTCACAGTGGCGGGATCCATAGCTAAAGACATGTGGACGGCGTCCCTTGTCGTGAACAGGTACGGGTGCAGTGGTGTGGAGCCACCGAGGAGGCTTTGACGCCGTCCCCGAACGGTGGTGGCGGTGGCGGCAGGTGAACAGGTCCCGAGGAGGCCTTGACGCCGTCCTCAAGCTGCGCTTACCGCGGCTGCCATGGACGAGGAAGCCAGGTCGTAAGACTTCGTCTTCGTCGACTGCGCCACTGTAAGAGAAACAAGAGACAACGCCGTTCCTGGGCCGGCTGTTCTTATTCTGGTCTCTTCCTCCTTTTCGTCGTTCACTAGCCGAGAATGCGCCCTGGCCCGAGCACCGCTTTGTCTTCATTACAATATATATAAACAGGCACAAAGAAAAATAAATTAGTAGGGAAAATTTCAATGAACCCGACCGAGGATTCGAACCAGTGACCCCTCGCTCCGCAGCGCGCTGCGTTTGACAACACAACCACGCGTCAGGCATCAGTGGCGTAGCCAGGGGGTGGCACACCGGGCACGTGCCCCCCCCCCCCGAAATTTTTTTTCGCCATGGCATGCAAAGCGAAACATGACCATTTCAGGGCGGTAATCAAAGAGATGCCCCCCCCCCCCCCCCCCGAAAAAAATTTCTGGCTACGCCCCTGTCAGGCATGTGTCGGAGTTAATAACGGCGGGCTCTTTATATACGCCATTCACCGGTAGTGGTGCGCATATTTCGGACGTGCTTGACCGTGTTTGCTACCACGCAACGCCCTTACATTTTCTTTCAATTTAAAAAAAAGTGCGCTTTAGACGCCCATGAATAAGTTGCCCCCTTCTGTACCCACTCGTGATGTAGAAGAGAAATAAAAGAACACCGGGTACACTTTGCGTCCGACACCACCGCGTGGCAAGAGATGCAGAGTGGTAATTCCACGTGCCGCAGTTTAAAAGAAAAAGAAATACCTAAGAGCATCGGCTTCTGCATTGTCCACACTTGCAGCGCATCGCTCAAACACAATGGCGTTAGAACTGTGACAGTTGTTAGTTCACGCTTGTACTGTATATACCTACGCGTTCTTGTCGAGCGTCCTTCCGTTGCTCCAGGGGCGCGCTGGCAGTATCGAGCTTCCTGTCGTTCTTCTTGTGACATACCAATTTCTTGCTATCGCATTCATCGCTTCGCCCTTGTGGCGACACTATGGCTTATTTCTCATCGAAGTTGAATGGTGAACAACTAGTTTGCTAAACAGGTATTCGCCAAATAAATCGGATAGCATTGTTCCAGTATTCCACACATCTTTCAAAAAGCTGTCTGCTACTACTGCTGCGTCGGTTCTTCAGAACAAGAGCATGTCTTGGCTCTCGTGTACTTTCTTGTGCGCTACTCTCGAGCACAAGACGGATGAATGCACGAGTGGCATGACTTTTGCAGAGAGACACAACAAACTAGCGACAGATAGTCGATGTTTCCAGTGGACGACGAAAGGACATCTCGTCTTCGATTCCCGACGGAGAGTGCAATGCGAGGCATGCGAACGCAGACACGCCTTCTCGATGTGCAATGCTCGTAACTCGGAAATACCATCATCAACTAATCCTCATAAGAAGCCGAATGCTACGGTGTAAGTCGCCGAACAAAAGGCTTCAACTCCTTGACTCAGCAATGACGTTCTACTCCAGACATTTCGAGCTTGGCTAAAGACGTCGTTACGTTGTTACTATGTATGTGGAGTTCTCGACAATGGAAGCGAGGGAACGTTCGTCAGAGAGAGCGTTGCTTCCAAGCTAAATTTATCTAAATCCGCTGTCGCCGAGAACGAACTCGCTATCAGTGTGCTCGGTAGAGCGAGCCACACATGGCGATTCAAAATAGTCAAGTTGCTGATCCGCAGTCAGCACGGCAACCTTACCGTCCACGTTGAAGCCATAGTAGTGCCTTTTACTTGTGAAGAGATGATTGAAACACCAAATCACAGTCGTCGCCTACAAGCCATCGCAGCGGAAGGGACACATATGGCTGACACCATCGTCTACCCGAGCGTGGATTGTGAGCCAGGTGTGAGGGTCCTAATTGGAAAGGATCAGTTGCAGAAGTTGATGCCAAGCACGACTGAAGTAAAGAGGGACGAAGAAAATACTGCATTAGTAGCCATCAAGAAAAGTGGGCTGGACTCTCCTGGGCCCTATATCTGGTGGAGGAAGCACGTGCAAGAAAGCAAGTACCCAACTATGTATTATCTGAACAGGTTTCCATGAAGGCGAAAAGACTTCGCATTGCAAATATTTTCAGACGTCGATACCATCGAAATTTTTTACACACCAATGTGTCAGCGCGGCGCAGATGTTTTAGAAGAATTCAACCACGCTGCTGTTCTTCAAAAATGACGATACGATGGTCACGGGATGGTCGGTCATGCTGCAGAAGTTGAAGATGTTCCTGCTCTTCGAGATGGGTCTATTACATGCCACATTGAGAGCTAATCCGCGAAACATCTACGACGACGATAGTAGTCACGCATCCTCGCATTCGTCAGGAGCTCTCTAAACGAACAACATGAAAAAAGTCCTAAAGTTAATGCCAACCGTCTCAGAATTTTGATCGGGGTTCACCTTTTCACCATCGGAATTACAGCGGACGCGTAGGTGTTTCTACCAATAGGCATCCGTGAAGAAGAAGAGATGCTCTTTGTTCCTTGTCTTTGAAAAGTTACCATCGGGAACCAGACCACTACCAATAATACAAAAAACGCGAATGACAAAAGTTCCTTTCCCTTTTTCCGCAAGCCTTTTTTGTTATCTGCAGTGTTCGAGTACCATTTCAATCACGTCGAACGTATTTACCAAGAAACAGCTACAAAACTGAAAGCAAGCTTTTACGTGGATGACCTAGTTTTCGTAACTTGAACTGCAAAAGGAGCACTGCAATGCTACAAAAAGACAAAGGCAATAATGAATGAAAATGCAGAAGTGGGCAAGAAACTGTGACCTGCTGAGAAAGAAACTCAAACAAGCAGGAGAGAAGGTCGAATCAGGAGGTTTCCCAAACGAAGTTTCTTGGACTGCCCAGTAATAAGAATGGCGACACCATTCGGTGAACTTTGACCCTATGACAGAAGTCGTAAACGCAGGACTTAGTATCAAATGTATTGTGCTCAAGGCATCATTACGCATTTTTGAGCCCTTAGCATCGTTCACCATGCGAGTTAAATTACTCTTTCAGAACACATGGTTGCATGGGTTCGACTGGGAAAACGTTATACCCGAGACGTTGAAGATCTAGTGCGACAAGTGGATTGTCGAACTTCAAGATTTCCAGGACTTTCGAACCAAGAGTAGTCAACTAGGCAACCAAAGCTCTAATAGTGTTCCACAGCTGCACATCTTCATGGACGCTAGCCCCTGTGCCTACGGAGCGGTGGCATACCTGCGAGTCGAAGACAGTTTCGGAAAGGTTCGGCTCCAACTCCTCCTCTCGAAATCTCAGGTTGCTCCAATCAAGGGACTCACTTTAGCACGTCCGGAAGTCATCCGTGCGCACCTCAGAGTTCGACTTCTCAAGCTACCCCTAGATACTGTGCCCTCCAGAAATATAAAATACTTCTGGTGGACGGACTCACGAGTTTTCTTGACTTGGATAAAGTTTATAGCCACCATATGAAAGCCCTGCTTTCGTAACAGGGTAATTGTGATCCAAGGCTACACGGACCCGTGTCATTGGTGACATTGCTGTGGAAAGACAAATCCAGCCGATTTAGTCACAAGGGGTGTATCGGCACATCACCTTTGTATAAGCAATATGTGGTGGCATGTGTCTGACTGGCTAGCCGGTCATCAAGAAACGTGGCCGACTGGCGAATCTATTTCTTACGAGTCATCGGATGAGCTACTTAGATCAAACACAGCAGATACAACAATTTCGGCCTGTCAATGCTCACCTGCAGAGCCTCTATTTTACCTCAACAAGTAGAGCAGCTGGATAGGAGCGGTGAGAATCGCAGCTTGGATTCAACGATTCGTAAACAATTGTCGAGTTCGCGCCAGTCGCTTGTAATAAGCCCACTCACCACCTCTTAGACAAAAGATGGCGAGTTTACATGGATGAAGAATGCCCAATCTGCAGCATTTGGCATCGAGCTTGCCAACTTGTCAAGACAGAAACCACTACCCAAGGCGACCCGCATTCGTGATCTGCATGCATTCCTGGACAATCCCGGGATTTTGCGGATCAAGACCCGGCTTGACAGCGTGAAAGCATCAGGCGACGTGACGTGTCCGATCCTGCTACCAGCTGACATCACTGTCGACAGCACGCACCGGCACCGCCTTGAAAGAGGTGTAAACGACACCCTTACGAAGCTGCACGATTGTTTGGGGGGGGATTAAGAGCGGCCAGTGTATGCAAAATATGATCTGTAAGTGCAGTGTGAGCAAGATTCAAGCTCCAACGTGCATCAGCCTCTACCTCACCGCTACCGACCAACCCATTTTAAGTTGGCATTGATTTTGCGGGTCCTGGTTTTTTTTAAAGGAACCAACTCTGCGAACGCATATAACATCATTTTTTACGTGTGCCGTCCGTCGAGGTATCAACTTAGAGCTGTGTAGTTATATGACTGCTCGTTCGTTTTTAATGGTTTTTCGTCTGTGTCACGACGTGGCTTGCCTAGGATTCTGTATTGAGAAAATGCCCTATCTTTTCGCGCTGGCAATCCTGACTTAAAAGCAACGTAACGAATTTTCCGGAACTTCCAAGTGCACGACGTTTGCTCTACTACTCATGTTCCCTGGAAATTCATTGCAGAACATGGTCAGTGGCGAGGTAGATTTTGGAAAAGGACTGTTTTGTATTCGGACTGTTAAAAGCTGTCTACGGAAAAGTCTACGGAAACGGTGCGTCAATTTCGAACAGCTTGCTACCATGCTCATAGCAGTAGATAATGTAGTTAATTCTAGGCCGCTAACATACAGTGCCGTCCACTCTTAGGGTGAACGCGGCTCAGCGTGGCCGAGCTCTGCAGAGCGCCAGTGCATCCAGCGCGGCCGCGCATCGAAGCGAAGTGGCGCAGGCGCACATGGACCCACAGAAGCTATGGAAGCTACTGGATTGCGTCGTCTGCTGCAGTATTGGCAGCGCTGGAGCGCGCCGCTCTTGCTTTGCTATCGTAAAGCAAGAGCAGCGTGTTCCTGTGCGCCTGCGCAGTTTTATTTCGATGCGCGGCCGCCTGGGTGCACTGGCGCTCCGCGGAGCGCGGCCACGCTGAGCCGTGTTCACCCTAAGAGTGGACGGCACTGTACCTCTCCGCTGACGTTACTGAACCGGGTGTACTTTCGCCTTCAGACTTTCTAAAAGGGAGGAAGTCCACTACACTCACTAGTTCTAATACTGCTGAAACATCTGGAAGTCGATTGGATACTTTAAAGCATTTGAGGTACAGACAGCAAAGAGTAAATGATTTTTGGAGGCGTTGGTACAAAGATTATATTTGTGTCTCAGGAATTTCAATATTAGAGTACAGCCTAGACACTAGCTTAAGGCTAATGATGCTGTGGTCGTTAAGGAAGACAAAGTGCCTATAACATTTTGGAAAGTTGGTACAGCAACTGCTGTGCACTTATCAAATGATAATCGTGTTAGAGCGTGCAAGATCATCTTGGCAGGAGGTACCGAAGTTGCAAGGCCAGTGAAATTGCTATGTCCATTCGATTTGGGCGATTGAACTTTGTTGGGCGCGGAGGATAGTTAAATCATTTGAATCATCACATGACTTCGGCAATGATGACGAAGAAGAGAACGGTGAGTGAAATGGAATACGCTATTTGACATGAGTGCTCGGTTATGTGTCTTTTTTCTTTGGCGCCTTTGATGTCGAAGCGCGGTTTTCCCGCAATCCTCTCTGAGCTGGTTGACCAAGGCCTGAAATGACAATTTTTCCACTTTTATGGATCCCGTTGCCCGATTCTCTTCCCTTTATTCTGACTTTTGTGAAATTCCGACTCTGTGTCCTCGAACGTTTTAGTTTCTTGCCTCTTCATGCCTGCGGTTATGTGTATCACATAGTGATTCGTGCCTAAGTTCCTGCTTCAATTTTTGCAACTAGCTCCTCTTGAGGTATTCAACAAAGGTAAAATCAGTTTTGGCATCCCTACATGCGGGCGTGCCACAATCGGTGAGAAACGCGGGATCGGTATTCAGGCATGTCCCATATTCATGGGAAGGTTCCACGCTTCCTTTTTTGAGCTCCACGTGTCTTCACACGTGTGATTGAAGGCGAGTTCCCTCCAATAATGAGCGGGCAGTTTTGGCAACTGAAAGTGCCAGGTTTAAAAGCCACCTAAAACTCTGTATGATATCGTTGGGACTGCTGTAAATTCTGAGGCAGAAAATGAATAGCGCCTTGTCTCTACCCCTTTTCAGTAACATCTTCAAGAAGTTGAATTCTGGTTGTCCAGGAAAGATATGCTCTACGTACAGTAGCTTTTTATCAATGAGGGCTGCCATTACACACCCAGTCTAATGACCCTAGAGATCATTTTGTACCCAGTTAGCTTGACTTCATCCGGTAATGACGTTGCAAATCAAAGTGTATCCCGACTATTTCAAAATATTGATTCTTTTCTATTATAAAACTTTCTATAGAAGTGTAAACTTATAATGTTATTGGTTTTCTTTCGTGAATAAACATACACAGAGCATAAAATACCGCCAGGCCAGCGCGGAAGGCGCAGCACAGTCACGGCGAAAGCTGGAAGAGCTGCCTTTATACAGCCTTTTTTAAACACACTTGGGGCAACTATTACGAGCCGACTGGCATGGTACCCACTACGCCATTAATCATCATAATGTTTATGTAGTGGGGAGGCGTCTACTATGCCATTATTCGTCATTCTTCGGAAAAGCGTGGTACCCGCTACACCCTTGTAACGCATTATATGCACTTTGTTGATGATGTGGCTGACGACAATGAAGAATTATGCCTCAGGCTTTTGTAATGGGTTGGAGCATTGAACGACGCACTCGTTACACAATTCACAATGTGTGACGCCTGGTTGTTACTTTACTGTTCTAAAACGCTTTACAACTCATGTTAACGCAATTTCTTACCCGGCACGAAGCCTGGATACGGTCAGTTCAAAGCAGTTTCAAGCGCCGGCGTAGCTCAGTGGTGGAGTGTTGGGCTGCCACGTAGAGGACACGAGCTCGATTCCGAGTGTGGCATAGGTACATTTTATTTGTTTAGTGTTTTTTTTCCTATTTCGTGCGATAGTGGTTACGGACATCAGCAGCGGGGGTGACGGCGGACAACTACGGCGCAAAAACGGTCCTTGTTGTGATCTCATAGCAGCTATCGCTGTAAAAGCATTCCTGTCGCTGAAGCCCACAACAAAAGCCCCATAGCTGTGTAAAGTGTTCATTGCTGTGTTTAGCCCATGGTTAGCTAAAGGCATATTCACAGGTATTTTTCTTAGTAATATATAGCGAACACATGACATGAATAATGCTCGAATGATTCTATTTTCGAAAAGAATTGACCTAGGGGTGATATCGCCAGTCCACCTCCGAGTAAATATAGATTCAATGAGGGCACACGGCATGCGCAGCGTTTTTAGATGCGAAGCGTCTTATGGCGAAGTTCAATCCGGTGGTGGTGGTGGTGTGCGGCCGACCACCCTTACTGCGCATGCGCAACCCCTTTCAAAAAAATTAAAAAAAACCTCCTCTCCCCCTCTCCCCCCTCTCTCCTCTAGGCATCCCTCTCCACGGCGTCCACACCCATATTGCGCATGCGTGTCCCCCCCTCTCTCGCCTCTCCTACGCTCCCCCTCTCTCGCCTCGCGACGCCGACGCAGGCAGCGTCTGCTAGCGAGTTTTTTGGTTGAAAAAACCGACTGCTCGCGCTGCACAACCGTTCACTGGCCACCCCGTATATATGGCAATGGATCTTGACCTGCAAGGTAGTGCCGGTGGGAGATTTATCCTGTGCGTTGTTGAACAATAAAAATTCGCCGCGTGCGCGTTAACTAAAAGTCTTCTGTCTCATTGCCCATTAGCAGCGATTGACATGTTCCAGCAGGAAACACCGATCTATCACTGCCTGGTTGCGCCTCCCCAGGTTTCTCTCCTGCGCAACGCCGCGATGAGCGCCAGCGTCAACGCCGCCGCCAGTGTAAGCGTTAGCGCCCGCTGCTTCGCATCTACACATGGTTCCCTTTAGCGGGTGATGGTGTAATTTTTCTTTCTTATCGAAGGGCAAGGTCAGCTTTCATATTTCGACAGCTTCATGGAAGCGGAAAAACAAAGGTGTAATTCCATGTCCTCCAAATCGTAATAAAGAATGACAGACACGGTGAGAAAACTCGATCAACTTAAGTTTCTCGCATTTGTGATTCCCGTACATGCGAGGCCAAAGAAGGCATTTGTGGACTCGTTATCATGAACTAGGTGATGCCACACGTTTGTGGCACGTGAATTCGTAAATTAGGTTCATGGAGCTCTAAGACGAACAGGAATAATTAATCAATCAGTAATGCGCCAGCAGTAAACAGCTACATGCAATCATGTGCGCCTTAATGTGGAAATATGGCACGTTTTTTTACGCTCCAAAGCACGTTCGTTTCATGCCAGATTTAACGCAATCAAAATGAAATGTGATCAGTAATTTGCATTTATTTGGACTTTTTCTGTTGAAACTCCACGAGCATCGTTTACAGCTTGCCTAAGAGGAGCGGTGAAAGGCGGGCTAGTTGGTACATGACTTAAAACTTGAAAAAAAAAACAGCGCTAAAACAGCACGAAGGCAGGTCACACGATATAGATACACAAATGACTGAAGAACGATTAGGTTACATTTTTTAGTCATGCGCTCGATGTCAAACAGCCGATTTCTTTGTCAAGTATATCAAGCGACTGACGGAACGCTTACACATCGATCGCCCCTTTGGTGGACGACAAAGGCCTCGAATTTATCACGCGCGCGCCTTTGAGGATAAGGTAATGGGAGGGTGACGTTTAGAAAGCCGATAAAAATTTCAATTGGCAGTCAGTGTCAGTTCTCGTGTTAACTCCCTTCGTCCTGTCTTCGCGTTGTTTTTTCGAGTTTTAGGTTGTCTAAGAGCTCGGTCTCAGCGTCCGAATTGTCACCTGCGCAGAAATGGTGCTCTTTGTTGTTTTGCATGTTTAGTAAATATGCTTTGGTTTCGCGTTGCGATACTTTGTGATCACACTGCGCCGACTTCTGCGTGGAAGGATGTAAGTCAGGGGCTCCCCGAATTAATTAAGCGAGTTCGAATTAACAAAACTTATTGCGCATATTGACGCGTGTATGCTACATGTAGACGAAAACGACGATAATGGGAATTAACGAACACCGTAGTGGGGCCTGTGGATATCCATAGACGAAGAAGGTTTTTCCTGTACAGCTGGTTTGAACACGTCGTTTTCGCTGGCTAAAGGTGTCCTTGCGTTTTGTTCGCGTTGCACCACGACGCTGGTGGAGGTGCTGGACCACAACCCTGCCTGATTCTCCGCACTCCCACTGGGAGCCGTTCAAGCAGCCCGGACGCATTGTCACCGATTGCAACTCCTGTACATCACTTCAGTCGACAACCGCGAGGCCTCGCTCCACAGCTCACACCCTCGCAGGACCCTTCTCCCCGACGCCGCTTACCTCAACCGATGACATACGCAAGCCCGCAACAAGTACCCCAGGGCAGCTTTCCTCCGAACCAATCCCAGGTAACGCTTTTTCCACCATTGGTGTCTGATCGCTTTAGTGGTGGCGCCCACGAAGACGTTAACGACTGGCTTGAGCACTATGAGCGTGCTGTCAAGGTCAACCAGTGGTCTGATCAGCAAAAGCTCTCCCGTGCCTATTTCTACCTTGACAACAGTGCTCGTACTTGGTATGAGAACAGAGAAGTCAGTCTGTCAACATGGAGCGCCTTTCGAGAGCAGTTCGTTGATACCTTTGCCAGCGTCGATCGACGCGACCGTGCTCAGCAGCTCTTGGAGATGCGGGTTCAAAACCCAATGAAACCGTCGAGATGTTCGCCGAAGGTATGAGGCGTCTCTTTCGTCGAGCTGACCTGAACATGACTGATGATAAGAAGCTGAGCTACCTCATGCGCGGTGTGAAGGAGCAGCTTTTTGCAGGACTTATGCACAACCCTCCAAGTACCGTGGCTGACTTTATCAAAGAAGCTACAGCTATCGAGCGCCCCCCTTCATCCACGGGGCAGGCAGTATGATCACATGTCCAACAGCACCCAAACCACTGCCGCCGCCATGAAGTTTGAGAATCAAAGTTCCTTGCGAGACCTGATTAGGGAGATTGTTCCGGAAGAACTGCAGAAGTTCCGGTTTCCGGTAGTTGAAGCCCCCATGACGTCGGTCGTTGAAGTCGCGCGCGATGAAATCCGGCAAGCATTCTCGACAGCTGACACTGATACCCAGCAGCATCCTATGAGCTACGCCGCCGCTGTTCGACGTCCACCACCAGCTATGCCGTCACCGACGCCGTACCGCCAGCCGCCAATAGCGACTTGGTCACCGATGGAAGAGGAGACATTAAGGCGACCAACCCTCTTACCGCCGTATCACCGGGCCTCCATAACCACCTCATGAACATAGTCACAAGAGCGAGACGTTCCGACGGCCACAGCTCGGAAGAACAGACGCATGGCGCACAGTAGACCGGCGTCCACTTTGCTTTAACTGCGGAGGTGCAGGCCATATTTCCCGCCACTACTGGCATCGCGGTGATTAGTTCGCCCTCTTCGACCATGGTTTGACGGTTGGCGCGCCAATGACGATTATATGCGTTTATATGGTTATATATTATATGGTTTGACGCTTCTTTTCAGGGGCCTCAAGTACGCCGTTCTCATTTTGACGACTGACGTACCACTGACGAGGAGGCAATGCCCACTCACCAGCCGGGTTTGGGACGTCGGTCACGCTCTCCTCCGCCGCGCATTCACCTCCATCGCACCGACGCACCTTCGCGGACCTTAATAGACGGTCACCCAGCCCGCGCCGGGGAAACTGAGCGCGGCGACCTCCTGGGGTAAGGTTGCAGGCCATCGGGATGACGTCAAAAAGCCCCCCATTCTTGCCACTGCCAGACTCCGTAAAGCCGACAAGACGTGAGAGCGACGAAATTGTGACCTCAGACCTTACTGTTCTTTGTGACGGTGAGAAAGTGGCAGCCTTAGTCGACACTGGTGCAGCCTTTTCTATTATAAGACAGGACCTCGCCGTCCGCCTCAGGAAGGTAAAGACGCAATGGACGGGACCTCATATAAGAACGGCAGGCGGCCAATTATTGATGCCTAAAGGATGATGCACAGAGAGAATTGACATGGGAGGTACTCCTTTCGTTGCGTCGTTCATCGTTCTCGCCGCATGCTGCAAGGAGCTCATTATTCGCATGGATTTTTTAAGAGAATATGGTGTCGTCATCAACTTCCCGGACAGTTTGATTACCTTCTGCAATGGTCCTAAGTTGGTTGCTTGTTCAGAGGCAAGACGTACCACTTTGTGTCTTACTGATGACGATGTGGTCATCCCACCTAGGTCATGCACACTTGTTTCTGTGGCAGGCGATTCTCCGTTTGACGGTGAAGGAGTTCCAGACCAAATAACCTCGCTCCTTTTTAGCCACGGCATTGCCGTCGCACGGGGTATCGTCAGTGTGACTTCTGGACGCACGGACTTGCTGCTGACCAATTTGAGGGCTGAGCGCCGGCACCTTCCAAAGGGCACAGCCGTCACCTACTTTGACGATGTGGTAGATGCTGAAGGCTGCTTGTCGATAGTCGACGAAGCACCAAAACAACTTGATCCGGCACCCGTTCTTGACGTGAGTACTGTTTTGCCGAAGGACGAGCGACGGAGGCTCCTTGAGCTACTAGCCGAATTCCACGACTGCTTTTCGACGACATCAACGGTTGGCCGTACGCCTCTAACCAAACATCGGATAATTACCGAAGACTCGGCGAGACCTATTCATCAGAACCCTTATGACGTGGCTCCAAAGGAACGCGAAGCCATACAACAACAGGTAGACACAGTGCTTGAAGATGACGTCATACAGCCATCAAAGAGCCCCTGGGCATTTCCTGTGGTCCTAGTCAAGAAAAAGGACGGCATCCTGCGCTTTCGTGTGGATTACAGGAAGCTAAATCAGGTTACCAAGAAATATGTGTATCCACTCCCCCCGTATAAACGACTCTCTCGACAGACTTTGACATGCTCGCTACTTTTCTTCAATGGACTTGAGGAGTAGAGATTGGCAAATCGAGGTCGACCCGAAAGACCGCGAGAAAATGGCTTTTATGGCGCCAGACGGCTTGTATGAATTTAAAGTCTTGTCCTTCGGTTTATGCTCAGCGCCTGCTACTTTTCAGAGGCTTGTGGATACTGTGCTTTCTGGGTTGAAGTGGAAAACCTGCCTAGTTTATCTCGACGACGTCATAGTGTTTTCCGCGACTTTTAACGAGCACCTTGAAAGTCTTGAAGTGGTTTTACGAGCCACACGGTCCGCGGGCCTGACATTGAAGCCAGAGAAGTGCCACTTTTGCTTTCAAGAACTGCAGTTTCTTGGTCACGTCGTCAGCCACGCAGGCGTTTGTCCAGATCCTGAAAAAACTTACAGCCATTGCACAGTTCCCTGTACTGACCGATAAGAAAGCTGTCAGGCGTATTCTGGGCCTGTGTGCGTATTATCGGCGGTTTATCGCGGACATCGCACGGATTGCGTCACCGTTAACTCACCTCACGAGATAAGACGTTGCCTTTGAGTGGAACAATGAACAAGAAGCTGCTTTTAATGATGCGCGCCAGCGAACACAAACTCCTCCTGTGCTGGCCCACTTTGACGAGGGAGCCCCTACGATGCTGCACACTGCTGCCAGCAACATAGTCCTGGGAGCTGTGCTTGTGCAGCAGCAAGTGGCCACGGAAAGAGTACTCGCCTATGCAAGCAGAACGCTAACACGCGCTGAGGCTAATTACTCCGCGACTGAAAAGGAATGCCTTGGCGTGGTATGGGCGGTTACGAAATTTCGCCCGTATTTGTATGTCCGCCCCTTCAAAGCTCTTAGCGATAATCATTCACTCTGTTGGTTGACCAAATATTGGTTGACCGGGCGATTAACGCATTGGAGTCTGAGGCTACAAGAGTTCGACATGACGGTCCCGCATAAGTCGGGGAAGCGACATATGGATGCTGACTGTCTGTCCCGCTCACCCATTGAGTCGGCTGCTCTACCCGATGAGGAGGAAACAACGTTCCTTGGTGTTCTCGACACAACCGCCATTGCGCAGCAACAAGGTGACGACCCTGAGCTGCTTGGCCTAGTTGATTACTTGGACGGTAAATCCCAGAAGGCACCGAGGGTTTTCGCAAGAGTGTTGTCATCGTTTCGTTTACGGGGCAAAGTACTACACAAAAGAAACTTTTCTCCGACCGGATCCACCTATTTGCTCGTCATCCCGGCAGCTCTTCGCACCGAGGTACTTCAAGCATGCCACAACGAGGTGACTTCTGGCCACTTGGGTTACACGCGAACATTGGCCAGGGTGCGGCAAAAGTACTACTCGCCAAGCCTCAACACAGCCGTGAAGCACCACGTTCAAACTTGGCTTGACTGCGAGAGATGCAAGTCACCCCCGACTAACCAGCTGGCTTCCTGCGACCCGCTCAGGTCCCAAGAACACCGTTTGACCAGATATGAATGAATATTTTGGGTCCACTTCCTACTTCTGCTGTAGGGAACCACTGTGTTATCGTAGCGACTGACTACCTTACCCGTTATGCCGAAACAAAGACTATCCAGAGAGGAACAGCAGCGGAGGTGGCACGCTTTTTCATAGATAATGTTGTGCTGATGCACGATGCACCAACCGTCGTGATCACAGACAGAGAAACTACATTTACGGCAGCTCTTCACGTCTTGATGCTGAGTGGAACAACTCATCGTAAGACCAACGCCTACCAGCCCCAAACAAACGGGCTAACACAGCCTTTGAACAAAATAACTGAAGACATGCTTTCAATGTACCTAGACGTTGAACACAAAAATTGGGACGAAATCTTGCCTTATATCACGTTTGCGTACAACACGGCCAAGCAGGAAACGACTCGCACGACTCCGTTCTGCCTCGTTCACGGCCGGGAGGTACGCACTATGTTGGATGCTATGCTACCGCACGAATGTGACGACATTGACCCGGACGCCGATGTGTTCACGGAACGCGTGGAAGGAGCTAGGCGACTTGCAAGCTTGCGGATCCACCAGCAGCAAGACTACGATGCAGGCCGCTACAATGCTCGCCGTAGAACTGTCCTTTAGCAAACCGGCGACAGAGTATTGGTTTGGACGCCCATACGTAAATGAGGACTATCCGAAAAGCTGTTAAGGCGATACTTTGGACCATACCGAGTACTGTGACGACTGAGTGTTGTGAGCTACCAAATCGTTCCCTACAGTCTCTTCTGTACGAGGCGTCGCCAGCACCGTCCTGAACTCGTGCACATAGTGCGCATGAAACCATACGTAAGCGATTGACTGTGCGAGACTGTTGCTTTGAAAAAAGGGAAAAGAAACGAAACCGCATTACTGATTTAGCATCGGGGCGATCCTCTTTGAGAGAGAGGCAAATGACGCGTGTGAACTACATGTGGGTGAAAACGACGATGGGGGGAAATTAACGAACACCAAAGTGGCGCCTGTGGATATTCATAGACGAAGACGGTTTTTCCTGTTCAGCTGGTTTTAACACGTCGTTTTCGCTGCCTCAAGGTGTCCTTGTGTTTTGTTCGCGTTGCACCGCGACACACACACACACACATATATATATATATATATATATATATATATATATATATATATATATATATATATATATATATATATATATATATATATATATATATATATATATATATATAGGAGTCAAAGGGATCGGCCCTCCACTGCTTGAAAAGGTCGAGCCCTCGCGGCTGCTGTTGTAGTAGACCACCGTGGCGGAAATTTCGATATCATGCGAGCAGTCATACAGCGTTTGTATTGTTCTGACTGCTGTCTTGTACGCACGTTTTGTACGCCGACGGTCTTTTAACATGCGATTGGTAAGCCATTAGTCACCCTTTCGAAGAAAGCTTTTTTTCTTTTCTGCGTGCCTCTTGCTGTGATGCGCCAGCTTCTTGAATGGTGACGATTAGTTTGCCATTTCTGCAGGCAAAATGCCAAAGGTATAGCACATGTGCTTCTTTGAGAATAATTTTGTGCCTTTTTGTTATAAAGAAGTAGTTGGAGGCATAGGTCGGCGAACGCACTCATGAGTCGACTCACTCAGACTCAGATCGGGCCATGAGTTTGACTCTGAGTGAGTGCGGATGAGTAATATTTTGAAGAGTTTGTGTCCGAGTGTGTTCGACTCAGGAAAAATTTTTGTGAGTCTGAGTCCGAGTGAGTCCAAAGCGCAAGATATATTTCTTGAGTGAGTCTGAGTGATTTCTTCATTTTTTTTGCCGACCTGCGGTCCTATCTACTCATCTTCAGCATTACTATCAGCCTGCCTTGGATTCACATTTATACTCACGTCTACTCAGTCGTATTCTAAAGTAGTGTCGTTCATACACAAATTCAATATTTATTGATCAGAGGTGTGCATTACGGGGGTCTTGGTTCGTAGCTCCATTTTTTTTGTCAGTTGTTATAAGTGCCCGTTTATATACATCATGAATACACACTTACATCATGAATACACACTTACGATCCCCATGAAATTCAGACGTCTTTGTTTAAAAGCAATGTTCGCGGACTAACATATACCACTAGATCTTTGACAAAGCGTAGAAAGCATGAGCCCAAGCCGATGAAGATGCCACATTCTTTACACACCACTGCAAAAGAAACTTCCCCGTGTTTAATTGCAAACCCTTAGCACTGACGAGACGGCCAAGAACTGTAATGAGGTCGGGATGAGAGTGATTGATCGTTGGCGTGGCAATCAGAGAAGTAGACAGCATAAAAGTTTTCACTTCATTTCTTCAAAGGTGTGAAGTAAAGCAAGTGAGTTACCTTATCGGAGCACTTGCGGCCTGATACTGACATTAACTAGGTTAAGGCAAGTGAATTTCGCCACGACCAACAGAACGGAAGCGGTAATACAATACACGGGTATAGAGGACGTCGATGAGGAGTGCCAAAACGCAGTCACCGTCAAAAACTTGTGGAAATGGCGTGAATTCAACGTAGGTCAATTTTCCTGGTCGAAAGCCAGCGTAGCTGGTAGAACAGAGACAACTCGGCCTTGGGAAAGTCGGATCTCGCGGCGCAGGGGAAGATCAAGAGTCCTTAGCGAAGAGTCCACCAGGTAGGGAATACGCGAAGCGGAACTGCAGACCTTTAATGTTGCTGTGAGGACATTGTGAAAGAGCGGTGGAAAACGGGTGTGTGGTGATCAGAAATGCTATGACGGGGCTGAAGATTACAACCACAGCAGCTGTGCTGCTATTAGGGAAAATACCTTCTGAGACATCGGAGGTATCACAGCCTTCTTAGGCAGGCGGCGGAACTGGGCGGTCATGATCGAAAGGTCGGCCCTAGAGTAGATAGCAGCAGTTACGTGGCCACTGTGTAGGTGCAAGTTGAGTAGATACATTTTGGTATATATGGTCAGAACACGATTTCCGGTAAGTTCAAGTAAAGCAGCGTCAGCTGCAGGAGCTGCATAACTTAGCTTCCCGTCGCAGAGAGTCGGGGAAGGCGTGGAAACGTGGTCTACCAGGCTGGGTAGACTGATACTGCCTACGCAAAGGAAAGGGACGGTATAAAGCATACCCCGCACATATTGATGAATTCAGGCAAAGACGGTGAGATAGAATGCCATTGAAATGGCAAACATGTATCGAGACGTGAAATAATGTAAAAATGTAACCTTGACAAACTATTTTACTGATTGTAGTGGCAATCTAAGCGGCCAATTAAGACATTGGTAAAGGCTTCGAAACGCGCAGATCAATATAGGTACATGGGCTAGACAGAGGTTAGGTGTGGAATGTTTAACTGAAAACGCTAGAGGTGATTGAGCGAAACACACTCACTTATGATCGGTGTCGACTGAGTCTTTTTGTAGCAATATTTTTTATGAAGTAGCACTATTCCGAAGCTTTTGCTAAGCTTTGCATGACATGCGCGAGTTTTTTTAAACCTATATTCATAATTTGTTATTGTTAAACCTATTTATTACAATTTTCTGTACAGCGAAATTCACGATATAACAAAGTATCTTAGTTTTCGGTACGTAGTGCCCATACACGCCTGTGAAGTTTCTTAATATGACAAAATTTTACGGCTTCCACTGATGAATCCAAGGTAGTAGACTGAAACTTCTGGTGGCACCTATGATCATAGGGCTGGCTTCCAGACGGTATTTTGTTAGTGGACGTTTCAAATCGTGCTGATACATTACGGCAGCCGCCTGGGCAAAACGTACTTCTCAATACATTACTCGCCTTCGTAGCCGGAAAAAAAGCCAGCATGCGGCCGATGCGTGCCTTCCGGGACTACTGGCACACCGTATAGCGCACTCTTCAGTAGTCCTGACGGAGCGTAGCCGAGAATAATTCCGCATTTAACGCGAGGCGTGCTGCGCGTCAGAGCCTGATCTGGAGTTTTTGTTACTGCCGCTTATGAATGTCAAGCAGGAGCAGGCGCCGATCTCGTAGCGGTAAATGTAGGATGCTCCAAGTTATCTTGCAAGCCACCGCGATTGGTAAAAAAACAGAAAATAATACTTCGCCTCTTGCTTGCGTCATTCATCCGAAAACGTTCGACTTCCCTTCCCGCCGGCCCTTTAGAACATGTACTTGTGTGCGCATCAATTTACAACGTCTACTCGGGTGCGCGAGTTTGAATGTGCAACACCCGGGTTACAGTGTACTAGAACAGTGGAGTGCTCGGAACGGCCACATCATCAATTTACAGAAAGTGAAGCCCTAAGAGGGTCAATCCGCTTGCGGCGCTGCGATCGGCAGTCTGAAATGTGTCGTCGTTTTAAGAGTTGCGCACGGCTCCACCAAAGTGGTGCAGAGGCATAATGCCTGCTTCTCACTCGAAAGAGCCGGGTTCGAACCGCAGCTTTAGATGTTGAATTTTTATTGTTTAGTGTAACTTCTCATAGCTCTGTTGTTTATCCTCGTTTCTTAAATTTCGCTTCCATTGGTACGCATTGCCACCAAAGTAACTTGAAATGTGAAGTAAAATACAATCAAGTTGACCGTGAGCGTTATTAATTGCAGCGCCGCCGCACGGCATTCAACAAAGACGTATAGTATGGCTGCGAGATCTTTCCGAATGCAAGAAATCCCTGACGCCATACTTTACGTATTTGTTGAATGTCCTGCGGCGGCGATGCAAATAGTTACTCTCACCGACAAATATCTTGTATTTTACTTCACATTTCAGTTACTTTCTGTGGGAACACGTACCAATTCCAGCTGGTTTAAAGAAACAAGGAAAAAAACAATACAGCCATAAGAAGTTCCACGAAAAAATGAAAACTCAATAACTACAGCTGTGATTTGAACCCAGGCCTTTCGAGTGGGAAGCGGGCATTCTACCCTGCAACACTTTGATGGAGCCGCGCGCAACTCTTAAAACGACGACGCATTGCAGACTACCGACTGACCCTGTTAGGGCTCCACTTTACAAAGCTCGTTACGGGCCCTTCCCTGCAATAGTACTCTGTACATGGGTGCTATATCGATACAAAATACTCAGGTGCATCATTTGTACATGCAGAGGAACGGCCATGGTACATTGGCCGCGTACGCTCGAAGTACCGCATACTTCATTACAACGACAATTCCATGATTCTGGCGAATAGAAAAGGAGACTCCGAGAAGGGTGAGTGAGCAAACATTTATAACTTCTCGTGGAATTTAATTTGGGCGTTCCATGTCGCACCATCAATCACGTATTTCACATGTCGCGCTTGTAAGCAAGGACAAAGAAACCTGAAAACTACACGATTATTGGGAGTAAGTGGTGTTCCAGGGAAAACAGTGCGCGCATTGTAACCGTTCACGTATAATATGCACAGAAGGCATAAATAAATTTCACCACGTATAATCTCTTTTGCAGACACATGTTGCCCTCGTTTCTTTCTGACATCTTCCCATTCAAATTTGCGCTTACTGTCCTGCGCTTTGTCCTGCGCTCACTGTTAGCGGACACCAAAGCTTCAACCGAGACAATCGAAACTGGGGTCGAAACAGACAAGATGGACAGCCGCCTGGCGCATGTCATTGAGGCGAATAACTCTATCCTGGCAAGATGGAAGGGACAGAGGCTCAATCGGAGACTCAGTAAGAAAATAGCGGAGATCAGCCGCAACATCGAGGTACACTGCCGCACGCTCACCCGCCAGCAATGGGACGAGTTATGTAATGAAGTGGATGGTCAACTACACAACGGCAAAGCGTGGCAGCTGCTCAGATACCTGCTGGACGAAACGAAGACGAAGTCCCATCAGCCTTGCACGTCTGTTACAGAAGGAGCTCGACAAGCACGGTAAAGATGCAATGGCTACCCGGTTACGAGCGAAGTACCTATCACACACATCGACTGTGCAACACCGCCCGTATGAGGGGGACGCCAACGAGGAAATGGATAAGGACTTGAGCGTAGAAGAGGACAGGACGGCGCTACACAATGTCAACAGCAGATCGGCGCCGGGTCCCGATCGGCTGTCGAATCGCGCCCTGAAGAATCTCGACGACCGATCCGTGGAACAGTCGTCGGAATACATCAACGACTGCTGGCAGCGCGGTTGCCTCCCGCATCAGTGGAAAATTGCGACAATAATCCTTATCCCAAAACCCGGTAAAGCGCCGAGCCTCGACAAACTTCACCCCATATCGCTAACGTCGTGTGTCGGCAAGACCATGGAGCACGCTCTGCTTAACCGCTGGCAAGCCCATCTAGAGCTGAAAGGGGCATATCCAGCGTGAATCATCGCATTCCGCCCACAACTATCCACACAGGATGCACTGATTTAGTTGAAACAACACGCGCTCGGTGGCAAGACGAGTGGCACCAGGGCAATTCTTGGCCTCGACCTCGAGAGCGCGTTCGATAAAATCGCGCACTCGGCAATATTGCACCAAAATTTCACGGCAAAACCTCGGTTTACGCACGTATAACTACGTGAAAGATTTCTTGACGAACAGACGAGCCGTTCTAGTGGTAGGAGACCTCCAGCTAGAAGAGCAGAAGCACCGGGACCCCGCAGGGCTCAGTCAACTCGCCGATGCTCTTTAACCTGGTCATGATCGGGCTCACGGAAAAACTACAAGAACTGGAAGAAGTCGCGCACACAATATACGCTTACGATATTACCATCTGAGTGCACCGAAGCAGAGATGGCGACATCGAAACGGCGCTGCTACTAGCAATAGACACAATACAGGAATATCTCGTTGGAAGGGGACTACGATGCTCGCCGAAAAAGTCCGAACTCCTACTCTACCGCCCCACGCAAAGAGGCAGACCACTCGGGGTCGCAAGAATGGCGGCGACGACCAGGCGAGAATACGAAGAGATTAGACTACGCACGGCAATGGATCAACGATCCCGATAGTAAAAAGAATAAGGGTCAGCGGCATGATAATCGAGGCCAACGGCGTTAATGGCGAGAGGATCGCTAAACTAAAGCACAAGACGACTAACGTCATGATACTTCTAAAGAGGGTCACAGCAGAAGAAGCGGAATGAGATAAAAATGCCCCCCACCTCCCCGAAGGGAATCGTGAGGAAATGCGAATGCATTTCTTGCGCCGACACCGACTTCTGCCATCGCCTTGAGAGGCGCCCAGACAGCGAACGGTCGAGAGTGAGGCGCGAGCGGACGGGAGAGTGGGGCGCAGGGAGGAGAGAGCGAACGGCGAGAGAAGGAGTGGTGAAGCACTGCACCTACCCTCTCCTACACTCTCTCGCACCACATGCTCCGGTTGCTAGGGGCGAGGATAAGCGCGCGCGCCCGCATCTGTTGCTATGGCAGAGGGAGTGAGAGCGCAGAGACAACACCTGCCGGCGCGCGGACAACGCCGGACAACGCCGGATGCCTGACATAGCCCAACTAAGAAATGCATTCGCATTTAAAAGAGAGCCTCGTACGACTTATACTCTCTTTCGTCATGTGCCACATTGCGTACGTCGCGGCATTCCACAACTGGTACAAGCCAGAAGAAGCCAAGATCAACGTCTTCACCGGCAGGGTGTACAAGGTAGCACTGGGTCTACCCGAGACCACAAGCACGCATCTGTTGCTTCGACTTGGACTTCACAAACCCTCAACGAAATCGCCGAGGCGCAGCGCACTTCACAGCTGCAAAGACTATCGGGCACGACAGCGGGACGCCAGATCACGTAAAGTCTCGGTATCTGTTACAACACCGAAGAAGGTCAGAAAGTCGCTGTTCCAGACGCGATCAGACAAACGTTAAGGGTTGATCCGATTCCACGGAACGTTCACCCGGAACACATTCGGGGCAGAACAGTGGCCAAGGCAAGAGCTCTCCTGCACACTTACGGGGACGAAATGGGGACACGGTTCGTTGACGCCGCTGAATACGCAGAACACTCGCAATTCGCGGTCACGGTCGTCGATTGCAAAGGCCAAACGAGAATATCGGCAAGTATACCGTGCGAGTACGCACAAGAAGCGGAGGAAGTCGCGGTGACGCTCGCGCTCACGGATACGACATGCACGACTGTCCTCTGCGAGTCGAGACAAGCAGTCAGAAACTTCGCCAAAGGATGGATCTCACAACGAGGGGCCCGAGTTTTGCGCAATAGCAAAGTCCAGCGGGAGGTAGAGCTTCAAACCAGAATCTTGTGGTTCCCGGCTCACATGGGAGAGGTATCCGAGACCTACCGCAACGTAAACGAGACGGCACACGCCAAGGCGCGTGAGCTCACGAACCGCGCCGGCGACCGTCGTGTATGGGGCAACACCAAAGACCGTCTAACGAGCTACAACGAAATTACCAAGTCCTCCTACCTGGCCCGCCGAACCTTCCCTCCACCCAGCGACAAGCTGAACAGGACGCAGGCGGCGGCCCTACGACAACTGCAGACGCGCACGTACCCCAACCCAATACTGTGTAACAGACTCTACCCTTGTACTTACGGAAAAATCTATGCAACGTCTGTCGTATTGAGGTTGCCACATTAACCCACATGCTCTGGGATTGTACTAAATACCCGTAAGGTGCTAGCTCCGGAACCCTTCCGCCGCGGTGGGCCGCTGCCTTGCGCAGCCCCAGTCTCGGCGACCAACAGTGGGCGGTCCAGTAGGCCCGCGAGGTGGCTGTGAGGCAAGGCCTCGACGTCCCCACGTGTGAGACCTAAGGCCCAGTCGGCGAAAGCTCTGCCGGACTAACAATAAAGTTGCTACCAACCAATAGTCTCTTTTCTGCGTTGTCCAGCACAGTTCAACAATAAGAAACTCCCTGGCAGCGGTGTTCCCTGAAATGTCGATGTCTTACGGCGTCGGGGCAGCTTCTTTCTTCCAATACCTAGCGATCGTCAGCGTTAGCAAGTTTCTCACAGAACAGACACGTCGCGACTGCCCAGGGAGCTATTTTCTACGAATTCTGTGATGGAACGAGACGCCACGACAGGACGAGTGGGCAGACACCCTATAGTCAAGCTGAGGAATTTCAGAAATGTTTTCAACGTATCAGGAACTACAGAATTATTAAAGCTGGACATTTGCATTGGTGGCCATTTTTTCGAAGCTTAAAATTGAAAGGTTCGCTGACTTTCATAATGTTTTCTGAATGGGCGTTAGGTGGGCTCGCGATTTCACCGGACGTTCGATGGTGGGCGGCTGGTTCTAGACATAAAGTCGGCTACCTTGATTGTCCGGCCCGAGTGCTTACGTATTCACCCAATACAAATCGTCCGGTGGCTGTCATGTATCTGTTCTATCAGACGGAACGGTGCCTCCTCTAGTTCTGTACCCATTCTTTGCCAAAATGATTGATAGCACAGCTGTTTCCGGCAACTACTACCACCTATGACCGTCAGACGAGCCTTTACGAATTCCTTACAGCTTCCTCTTTTCCTTTCGTGACGTTTTGTTCCATGATATACGGTGCAAAATAGCTCACCTAAAGGCGTATTTCTCAAAATTTTTGCACACTCGAATATTCGTAACTCCTACAAATCTCCATAGCGACTTCATGCCTTGTCCAGGAGAATGTTTTTTTATTCCAGCTCTAATACGTACCTCAAGGAAGCTTTGATTAAAAGTGTCTTCCTTTTACAATTGATTTACATCACTTGTACGACGCATTACAATGGTAACGCTGGAACAGGGTGCAAGACATACCAGGTGTTCAAAGTTAAGCTTTATGGTTTTCTTGATACTGAGCACTGGGAAGAACATGAAAACTGCCTTTGCAGATAACTTATATATGCAGGGGGGACTTTACACTAGGATATCTCGGACACCGACATGCTAGAAGAATTCTTTTAACTGGAATTGTGTATAAATGAGACTGTCTCCAATTTTTTCAATACAAACATGCCCGCTTGCTGCAGTCAGTAAAAGTTATTTATTGAAGCTTAGTTAATTATGTGCCGACAGCGATAACTATTGCCTCGCTTTGTGTTACCCTGGATACAGAACTTATCTGCAAATGTGGGTTTCATCTTCTTCCCAGTGCTGAAAATTACGAAAAAATAACGCTCCATTTCGAACACCCTGTATGTTCTGCGAGCTGGACACAGGGCTGACGAATAAAAAATATCTGGCTTTCATGTAACACACGTAAAGGATCCTTGCAATTTCTCTCAAAAAATAATTTAAAGTGAACTATATATTTTGTTTTTTTAGTATGAAAAAAGCGATTGAAAAAATCTCGCATTTCTACGAAGTGAATCATGACGAGTGGTCGAAACGCTGGGGATCGTTTTCACCGTAAATCACCCGTGACATTCCTCACTCCCGCATGTAAATGAGTGACAACGCGTTTGTACAGTATATACAATGTGTTGAGCCGCCGCTTCCCGCGTCCTCAATTCCGGGGTAGCAGCTTGTCCAGGTTACCGTATTGCTGCTGCTTCCCGAACTTTCGCCTCAGGGGTAGCTTGCTGTCTGCGTAGACGTGGAGCCGCCGCATGCCGCGCTGTCGCCGCCGGAGTAGCAGCTTGTTGTCGGCGTTGCCGCTTTGCCTTTCGCGGGCGAGAGCGCGTTCCATGACAGAAAGAGAATGTGTTGTCTGGAACGCACTTATTCTTCATTGTTACCAGCGTCATCGTCATCGTTATGACGCATAGTGGGTACATTGCATGTGCGCGGCCGTGATGGGAGAAATAGTATGTGTGGTCTGGAAGGCGCTTATTCTTCATCGTCATCATCGTCATCGTCATGGCGTATAATGGTTACCTTACATGTGATGTGCCGTGATGGCAGCGTCATCGTCATCGCACTAGCGTGGCTACGGCGGACAATGGTGCGAAGGGGGGGACAGGCCTCGTTCATAAGCAGCTTCGCATCTAATAAATGACCCAATGACTAGTTTCAACAAGCCGTTGAAGTTTTGCATGACTCCGGGATTTGGGATAACTCTTCGCTGCGATAACTCTGCATACTAGGCGGGTATGGGCCGCAAAAACCGGGTATGTGTGAGGCAGCTCCTAGCATAACATAGCTGTGCATAGTATAGTATAGCAAAGGAGTGGGAAATGGAAGTCAGGGTGTTGAGCGGCGATGTGAGGGTGAGGTGGAAGAAAATGAGGAGGGGAGCGTGGAAAGTGCAAAATAGCCATGTATTATATAATATTGAAAGGGCGTGGGAAGGAAAAGTGGCGTGAGGAGACGTTATGCGTGACTGTGGAGGAGGGGAGAGGGTAAAGCATAGCATAGACATGTATACATGTAGATAGCAATGTGCAGGAAAAACAAGTGAATGTGAGGAGGATGGAAATAAGGAGATCGTGTATAGAAGAGTAGCCAGGCATAGTATAGTATACGAGGGAGAGGGAAATGGAAATGCGAGTGAAGAGGAGGAAAGGACAAGAGAGAGGATAAAGTACAGCTCAGTCATGTGTTATAAAGTATAGCAAGGGGTGTTAAAGGAATGTAAGGGGGGAGGAGAAGAGGAAGAAGGAGGGGCAGGCTCTCAACTCCGCGGTTTATTCAATCTTGGCACCATTAGTGCGTAACTGCCGTATTTTTCTTTCTTTTCCTGTGACTGTGGGTAGGACACTGCTTAGTCGCCCAAATAGTGAAGCGATTGATGCTTTTACCGTGTTCCAGAATGCGTCGTTAAAAAAAAAAGAACAATGAGTGCGATTTCTTCCTAGTAAAAATCGACATATAATATGATAACAAAATGTTAGACAGGTTTGTAATCTTCCTGACAGCAGCCTTCGACAAATCTTGGCCTCTGCCGATTGAACACCATATATGTCGCATGGTATACAGGGGCTGCGTCGACTAGTTCTGCTAGATTTACTACTTGCGGATTGCGAAAGTTCTGATTTCCCGGGACATTAATTTGTGCACATCACGCCTTAATAAAATATTTGGCGAGGCTAGATGAAACGACCACACTGTAAGCCATCCAGCGTTTTTTTAGCATACTTGGAAGGGAATCTAATGGCATGTGTACAATGCCAGATATTTTGGAGAGGATTTTAGCGCTGTTACTGAATACGGCGGAAACTAGGCCAAAACAACCCCCTAGAACACCGTCTTCAAGTAGAACAGCACCATAGAAATCGCATACCATTCAAGGATGGTGTCGACTTGTTTTAGTGGATCAACTATAGTCGAACGCGCATACACTGCACGTGCAGGAAGCGGGAATTAGTTGATGCTTCGTAAAATATATATACAACTTTTAATTAAAATCGGTGATTGCGGTTTGGATTTCAGTGCGCAAATTGGCTTCACGGCACTGCCTAATGATATTAAAAGGAAGAATAGTTGACGGTATTGCGTGGTTTTTAACAGCATAGTAGTTGAAGCTGGTGGTTTGTTGTGACACGAGAAGAGAAATGATCGTCATTATGAACGGGCACGCGCTCTCTCTTTTCCTCTTCTTCATCATTGTCATGTTCCTCATCTTCGGCTCTGGCTCCCAGTACACGTTCGCCAATTTCTCCGGCGCGAGTCTGAGTAACCTGATGGGCGGGATAACTCCCGCAGGGAGAAAGCAAGAAAGAAAGTTAGAAAGAAAAATAAACAGACACAAAAATGTCACGAAAAGATTTCTTCGCGAGCCGGGATTTCAACCAGCGTTCCCACAATCCGAAATCGACCATCGTAACCGCTGGGTTATCGATTCACGCCAGAAGAACAAGGCATGAAACAAGACAGGAAAGTGAGAGTGAGGAAGAGATGGGGGCGACGAAGAGGAGGGAACAGAGTAATGCATAGGATAGAAGAAAGAAAGACAGAAATAGAGGAAAACAAAGTCAGCAAAACAGAGAAACTAAACAGAAAAAAAAGAAAGAGTTAGCGTGTGAGAATGCGAGAGGGAGAAAGAAGAGCAAGCAAGAGAATGAATTACAGAAAGAGCAAAACTAGCAGTTGTTCCATGTACGAATACAACCGATGAGCGAAGCTGGTCTCGCTGCTGGATTTCTTGATGGCGGTAGGGTGGGGAGCGGGTGGGGACAGCATCTGCTGAGCTCGGTGGCGGGAAGGATTGAGCGAGGGAGTGTGCGGCGCGCGCAGCGCAGGGAGAGGAGACAGGTGGGAGAGGATGCAAGCGGTGATGCGGCGGGGAGATTCGACGGCGGCGACGGAACGCCGCACGCGGCGTACGGCGCGCGCGGCGTTTTATCGTCTTTTTGCGCCGTCACCGCATCTATGTTGCAGGCAGCTTAGACGGCGACGACGGCGGCCTGCGGACCTCAGGGAGCTTCGCTCATAAAAATTAGGGAGAAACGAAAGTGAGGATATGGAGGAGAGGTGTTAGGACGTGGAGCAGCAACAGTGGACTGGAGAGACTAGACTATAGCGTCGACTGAATGACCAAGAGACGTATAGAGAGAAACAATTGTAGAAAGACAGAGAGAGTGAAATCGAGAGAAATAAATAAATAAAAAAGAAATAAAGAAAAGCAAGCGAGAAACACACAGAGAGAGAAAAGATAAAGAGAAGAGATTCAAAGAATGAAGAAGAAATAGCGAGAAATTGATTGATAGAGAAAGAAGATGAAATAAATCTCAATAAACAACATAAAAAGAAATACTGGGAAAACTAGAGAGAAAATAAAGAAACAGACTTCCCCATCTGCCACTAAACGGAAGTATGTGTGGATGCGAAGCAGCGGGGAGATGGATAGCTTGAACGGCAGAAACGTCGCCGCTCCCGTTTCGAGGCAGCGGCCCGGGCGCTCATCGCAGCGCTGCACAGGAGAGAGAATGAGGCGCGCGCGCTCCGTCATTTTCATACCGCGGAACTACCGTGGCGCCCCCCAGCATAGTATGCAGCTGTCGCACCACCTGTCGTGCGTGCTGCTCCGAAAAGGATTCCTTGAGGAGAGAACGAGGGGGACCAAAGCAGGGGGGGGGGGGGGGACGCGCCTGCGCTGTGGGGGGTGTGGGACGAGGGAGCCGCTCCGTACAGTAGAGGATTCCTAGAGGAGAGAGAGGGGATGAGCGTAGGAGAGGAGATAGGACGCGCATGCGCTGTGGGACGCAGGCGCCGCTCCGTGGAGCAGAGGATTCGTAGAGGAGCGAAAGGTGGTGAGCGTAGTAGAGGAGAGAGAGGGGGAGGGCACGCACATGCGCTGGGGGGGTGTGGGATGCGAGACGCGGGAAGGAGGGATGGACTAAGCCCCCGCAATCACATGCAAGCAAGATCAAGGAAAAGAGTCAACCTGGGCGACAGACACCACTTGCCTAGCCTTTGCTAAGCAGCTCCTCTCTGCTCGCGGCCATGACTCTGGTGACAGTAGTGGTGGTTGACGGCCTTATTGTACTACAGGGTTCTGGTTCGCATAGTGGGTGCTTCCCTACTTCATGAAAGTGGCCGGAAGCGGGACGCCGGACGCCGCGGGGGCGGACAAAGCCCCGAGCATAAGATGCTTCGCATCTAAAACATGGTTGATCCCACCTTCTATATAGGAATCGCTATAACACGAAAGTGAAACGTGTCCTTAAAGAAGAAGTTTAATGTTTTCTATTAATTCATATAGAAGACCTTACACAATGTCTATTGGTGTTTGGCAGTTATAGCACCGTTTAACGCGGATGCATCCCCGTTGACTCTTGGAGGGACGGATGAGTGGAAACGATGCTTCGAGTGGAAACGAAACATGCCGAATGGGACGGATTAGTGGAAACGATGCTTTGAAGGAACTAATCGTGGATTTCACGGTCATGATGGATGACTTCACTTAAGCAAGAGCGCTGTGAGAGGTTTGTGGTAGATACAAAAGGCACGTTTCTAACCGCTACAGAGTATGTGACCGTGGTCTAGCGGATAGCGTGCCCGGCATCGCTTGTCGCGGACCAAGAGGTCGTTGGTTCGACTCCCGTTGACGGAAAGTTTTTTCATTGCATTTGTCATGTGTATTTTTTCGACGTCATTTCCTGGATGCAAATACGTCACTGAAGTCTTTGTGGATCCCGGCATAAAACATTTCATGTTTTATGCCGGGATCCACGGCATAGAGGAACAAGTATGCAAACAGCCCAAAAGAGAAACGACTAGAGAGAGTGAAAGAAAGAAATAGAAATAAAGAGAGTCAGAAAATATATATAAAACACAGAGATGAGATAATAAGATAAGAGGAAGAAAGAAAAACAAAAATAAAGAAATGCCCCCCACCTCCCCGAAGGGAATCGCGAAGAAATGCGAATGCATTTCGCGCGCGCTTCACTCCATTTATATATGGTGGTTGTGGTTCGAAGAAGGAAAGCGAGCCCAATTTCTGCAGCCCGGTCGGGAGCACGGCGCAGGGCCTGTTTTTTTTTTTTTTTGCTTTTTTTTCTGTTTTTTTACTTCTTTTGTCATTTCTAAAAAAAATTTTTTCCCTTTTTTTTGTTTTTTTTATTTCTTTTTTTATTTTATTTTTTTTTCATATATAGCTCCGCTGAGCTCCCGCGATGCGAGCGCCTTCACGCACGAGAGCGCGCTTCTCCTCTCCACTCGCTATAACACCTGCCGAGGCCACCGCGGACAATGCGAACGCCGGATGCCTGACATAGACCGACTAAGAAATGCATTCGCATTTAAAACTGGGGATGCGTAAAGCACGCAGCGATGGAGCGGTGTTTCCTACTGGAACATGCCAATCGCTGCTAATGTGCAATGAGAGACAGAAGACACCGACTGGACACAGAGACTCGCAGTCCGCTTTTAGTTAACGCGCACGCTGCGAATTTTTATTATTCAACAACGCACAGGAGAAATCTCCCACCGGCACCACCTTGGAGGTCAAGATCCATTGCCATATATACGGGGTGGCCAGTGAACGGTTGTGCAGCGCGAGCAGTCGGTTTTAAGGCGAAAGCCTTTAATGTCTCATGCTCACGTCCGTCCGGTGTCCGTCCGTCCGGTGTCCGTCCGTCCGTTGTCCGTCCGTCCACGACCCCACTGCGCATGCGCCAACCCATTGAAAAAAATAAAAATAAAAAACCTCCTCTCCACCTCTCTCTCCTCTAGGCATCCCTCCCCGCGGAGGCCACACCCTCACTGCGCATGCGCGTCCCCTACTTCTCTCCCCTCCTACGCTCCCCCCTCTCTCCTCTAGGCATCCCTGCCCGTGGCGTCTACAACCCCACTGCGCATGCGTGTCTTCCCCTCTCCTACGCTTCCCCCCTCTCTCGCCTCGCGACGCCGACGCAGGCAGCGTCTGCTAGCGAGTTTCATGGTTGAAAAAACCGACTGCTCGCGCTGCACAACCGTTCACTGGCCACCCCGTATATATGGCAATGGATCCTGACCTGCAAGGTGGTGCCGGTGGGAGATTTCTCCTGTGCGTTGTCGAACGATAAAAAAAGTCACAGTTTCACCGCAAGGGTGAAGCAATGAATGCGATAGCAAAAAATTGTAATGTTATACGAAGTGAGGCTGGCAGCTAACTCTTTTTCGATCCGATCTCACGCAACTCTAGAAAACGCTTGTTTAAGAGAATTCTCTTCGCGTTGAAAGCGCCCCCCCCCCCCCCCGCCTGCTGTCGGCCGCCGAGAAGGGGAGATAACGCGCGCGCAGCCGCTCGTAAAATCGAAGGTCGCTCGAGGGACCCCCCCCCCTCGCGTCTTTTCACGCTCACGAACGACGGGCGGGCCCGGTTATATATATACATATACATATACGGCAAATGACGCCGACGCGGACGCCGACGCCGACGCCGACGGCGAAAACCAGACGCGAGTGTCCATATAATTGTTATCGCAATAAAAAGTTCGCAGTGTGCGCGTTAACTAAAAGCGGACTGCGGGTCTCTGTGTCCAGTCCGAGTCATCTGTCTCTCATTGCCCATTAGCAGCGATTGGGATGTTCCAGTAGGAAACACCGGTCCATCGCTGCGTGCTTTGCGCCCCCCAGGTTTCTCTCCTGTGCAACGCTGCGATGAGCGCCAGCGTCAACGCCGCCGCCAGTGTAAGCGTTAGCGCCCGCTGCTTCGCATCTACACATGGTTCCCTTTAGCGGGAGATTGTGTAATCTTTAAGGCGAAAGCCTTTAATGTCTCATGCTCACGGCCGTCCGGTGTCCGTTCGGTGTCCGTCCGTCCGGCGTCCGTCCGTCCGTCTGTCCGTCCGCCTGTCTGTCTGTTCGTCCGTCCACCCGTCCATCCATCCTTCTGTCCGTCCGTCCGTCCATCAGAGCTCTGGCACGGAGCCAGGTGGCCGCCGGGATGCGCAGACGGATGCCGGTCGCGTCGGACTCTATAGCGCTCGCGCTTTGCTTGCGTAGCGTCGCTGTGCCCAGAGTTCGCAATCATTCTGACGGACGCCGTCTCAATGGAGCCAGGCGTTCACGGAATACACTTTCCAATTTACAAAGGGTCCGTCAATTTAAGAGCTGGAACGCGGATGGCGTTTGCACGATGCGCAAAGCGCGAGAAAATACTAACGCATGCGAAAGGAGGAAGATGCGTCTCGCGTCTCGCTGCGATTCGCGGTAAAAAATTACAGAAGAAAACACGCACCCATTCGCTTTTTTCAACCAAGAAACGCGCTAGGAGACGCTGCCTGTGTCGGCGTCGCGAGGCGAGAGAGGGGGAGAGCGTAGGAGAGGAGAGAGAGAGGGGGGCGCGCATGCGCAGTGGGAGTGTGGAGGCTGCGGGCAGGGATGCCTAGAGGAGAGAGAGGGGGGAGCGTTGCAGGGGAGAGAGGAGGGGGAGGCGCATGCGCAAAGAGGGTGTCGTTGCCGCGGGGAGGGATCCCTAGAGGAGAGAGAGGGAGAAAGGAGGTTTTTATTTTTATTTTTTTTGAAAGGGTTTGCGCATGTGCAGTAAGGGTGGTCACGCCGCACACCACCACCACTGGATTAAGCTTCGCCATAAGATGCTTCACATCTAACACCTGCCGGCGCGCACACCTCCTCAACCTATCCTCCTCCGCGGACAACGTCGGACAACGCCGGACAACGCCGGATGCCTGACATAGCCCGACTAAGAAATGCATTCGCATTTAAAAGAAACGAAGAAGGCAGCCAGCTCAGGTCCGCACTACCTGCAGCCCTAGCACCTCTGGTTGGAAGCAGTCTTAATTTTTTAATGTCTCATGGAGCGTGCTTCTCGGGACACTGTACACAGTGGCGACGCACGGATCATTTCCCCCAAAGCAAGCTTTGCAGCGAATAGAAGGTTCTTTCGTTGTACGGCAGGTTTTTCCGTTGCACAGACAAGCGATGAAGCGAACGATGGTCCCGCTAGAGGGACCGGCAGCGCAACGACGATGAATCACGGGGGTAGAAAGCATGTGATACCAAGGGACGCTTTCTGCTATCTCCAAGCAGCTTCTCCGAATCAAACCATTTTGCGTTTCAAATACATGCGCAAAATACCCTCTTCGTGAATAAGACCAATCAGTTTTAGAGGAAAAATGAAGTTCTTGGAGCGTTTCCCGTGAGCCAATGTTCAAGGTATGAAGTGCTCTGGCTGTTTTAAATGCGAATGCATTTCATAGTCGGGCTATGTCAGGCATCCGGCGTTGTCCGGCGTTGTCCAGCGTTGTCCGCGGAGGAGGAGGAGGATAGGTTGAGGAGGTAAGCGCCGGCAGGTGTTAGATGTGAAGCATCTTATGGCGAAGCTTAATCCGGTGGTGGTGGTGTGCGGCTTGACCACCCTTACTGCGCATGCGCAAACCCTTTAAAAAAATAAAAATAAAAAACATCCTCTCTCCCTCTCTCTCCTCTAGGCATCCCTCCCTGCGGCAACCACACCCTCACTGCGCATGCGCCTCCCCTCCTCTCTCCCCTGCTACGCTCCCCCCTCTCTCCTCTAGGCATCCCTGCCCGCGGCGTCCAGACTCCCATTGCGCATGCGCGTCCCACCTCTCTCTCCTCTCCTACGCTCCCCCTCTCTTCTCTAGGCATCTCTGCCCGCAGCGTCCACACTCCCGCTGCGCATGCGCGCCCCCCCCCCTCTCTTTCCTCTCCTACGCTTCCCCCCCCTCTCTCGCCTCGCGACGCCGACACAGGCAGCGTCTGCTAGCGAGTTTCTTGGTTGAAAAAACCGACTGCTCGCGCTGCACAACCGTTCACTGGCCACCCCGTATATATGGCAATGGATCCTGACCTCCAAGGTGGTGCCGGTGGGGGATTTCTCCTGTGCGTTGTTGAAGAATAAAAATTCGCAGCGTGCGCATTAACTAAAAGCGGACTGCGAGTCTCTGTGTCCAGTCGGAGTCTTCTGTCTCTCATTGCACATTAGCAGCGATTGGCATGTTCCAGTAGGAAACACCGCTCCATCGCTGCGTGCTTTACGCATCCCAGTTTTAAATGCGAATGCATTTCATAGTCGGGCTATGTCAGGCATCCGGCGTCGTGCGGCGTTGGCGTTGTCCGCGGCAGGTGTTTTTTATTTTATTTACAGATACTGCTGTCTCATGTTTGAGACATTGCAGGAGTGGTTACAAGAAACGCACAAAGAACAACAAAGAATGAGAACGTCAAAATACATAATTGGACACTTTTTTTACAAACTGTGCATGTGGTAGTCGTCTCAAAGAACTGTCAAGATTATTCCACGTGTCAACTGTGCACGGGAAAAAAAGAGTATTTATAAGAATCAATAAAACATCTGAATGGCACAATGTTCAACGGATTGTATCGGCGCGTCACATGGGTAGTATGACTGGTGAATGAAATGGGTGTAGCTATGCGGACAGATTTGTGTACGATATTATGTAACATGATAAGCCGATCGCACATACGTCGGTGTTCTAAACGATTCAGCGATAAAACGTGGTAGTGCTCTGAAGGGGAGAAGTTACGGTCGTAACGATTAAAAATGAATCTGATAGCTTTTCGCTGGACGGACTCAAGTTTATCTTTGTCGTTTGCAAGATGTGGCGACCATACAACTGACGCATATTCAAGAAGAGGCCTGACCAGTGATTTATAGGCTATAAGCTTGCATTCTTTTGTGGCACCCTTTAACGTTCTTCTTAAGTACCCTAATTTCTTAAGTGATTTTGCAGAAATAAGGTCAATGTGTTTGTGCCACTTTAAGTTTGGAGAGAATACAACACCAAGGTACTTGAATTCCTGGACGTTTCCTAGTGTATGATCGGGATTGCCATACCTAAATTGCAATGGTTCCTTTTTATAAGTAAAAGTCATTGTCACCGTTTTCTGAAAATTAAGCTCCATTTGCCAAGTTCTGCTCCAGTCGCAAAAAAGAAGAAAACACATTATTTAACAAAACCTGATCAGTGACGCTACGCACAGTCGAATACAAAACACAGTCATCAGCGTATAGACGTAGCTTAACTGGAGTGTTAGTAACAACTTGAACGACATCATTAATGTAAATTATGAATAAAAGGGGTCCCAAAACAGAGCCTTGGGGAACACCTGAGGAAATATGAGCTGATGATGACTGTCGGTGGTTGTAGCGAACAAACTGACTCCTCAGGTGCAAATAATCCGTAATCCAGCCAAGTAATTTTTCAGCATAGGGGCCTGTGAGAAAGTTGCGAAGTTTGAGGAGAAGTTTTTTGTGGCATACCTTGTCAAAAGCTTTGGAGTAATCAATAAAGATGGCGTCGATCTGTTCATGGTTGTTAAGTGATGAGGCGATGTCATCCGTGAATTCGATCAGCTGTGTAACCGTGGAAAAACCGCTGCGAAAACCATGCTGATGCTGTGAAAGGATGTCGTTGTCAGTTAGGTATTGAATAATGTGCTTGTGGATGATGTGCTCTAGTAGCTTGCAGCACGTAGATAGTAATGAAATTGGTCTATAGTTAGAAATGATTTCTTTCTTACCCGATTTGAAGATAGGAACAACATTGGCGACCTTCCAAGTTCGCGGGACCCGTTCGGAGTCAAGTGATTTCTTAAATATAATTATGAGGTACCGTGCACACCATTCAGAGTACCTTTTCAAAAAAGCGTTGGGGATATCATCTGGACCGGCACTTTTAGTAATGTCCATGTTTAGTAAGAGATTGTGAATACCACAGCAACTCAACTCAATATCTGAAATATCTACCAAAACAGAGGGGGGGGTCAAAAGAAGGGACAGTGCCATTATCAGTGGTAAACACAGACTTGAAGTAACTATTGAAGGCTTCTGAGATCGTCTGAGCGTCCGAGCAGGTTTCGTTTTCAATAATGAATGACCAAGGGCTGGTGGAAGGTGGATTAATTGTCTTCCAAAACTTGGTCGGATTTTCCCTAATGAACGTTGACAACGTGTTATTGTAGTAGAAGTCTCTGGCTTCATGCATTTTATTTTTTGAGTGTTGTTTTTAACGTACACAAAAGGAAATCATAGTTTGGCTTGGAACGACATCGGCGACGTAGTCGCTTTATGCGGCGAATAAGCTGTATTATCTCCCTGTTGTACCATGGGTGTTTAGGATTGCGCTTGACACATTTCTTTGGCACGAATTTCGATATACATTCGGACACAATCGCACCAAAGTGTTCCACTAACGCGTTCACACCACATCTGTTGCTGGAAAACAGAAAATTGTCATAGGAATCTGCTAGCAGAGAAAGTACACCTTCATCGTAGGCACGTGAGAAATCAGTAACAACTTTGTATTCTGGTTTCTTAACTTCACAGGTAACATAAAAATTAACAAAGACTGCATTGTGATCTGAAACACCTTCTACAACTTCACACTCAAAGTCATCATTCAATAGGTCAACCGTAACAAAAACAAGGTCCAGGATTGAACAACCTCTAGTGGATTTGTGAACAACTTGAGTAAAATCATGGAATACAGCGAATTCAATCAAAGAATTACAGAGAACCTTATCACGGCCGGTTGTGGTGAAGGATTCCCAGTTAATGTGGGGCGCATTGAAATCCCCGCACATGATCAGTTTGCCGTCGTGAAGTCTGTGCTTTACGATATAGTCAGTGATAGCCGATATGCAAGTGCCATCTTCATTTGGCGGCCGGTATACAGCGCCAATCGCTACAAACACACTGCATACCTTAATCTTACACCAGACAGACTCTGTTTCAAGGAGGTCAGGCAGAGTCGCGTACTCAATGCCATTTTTGATAAAAAGCGCCACGCCACCACCGCGACCACACGACCTGTCGTTTCGAATAACCGAGTAACCAGAGGGCAGAAATTCATTTTCAGAGATAGATTCATTAAGCCAGGTTTCAGTGACACATATAACTGATGGATTATGACACTCTACTAGGCAACTGAAGTCGACAAACTTGTTTACAAGACTGCGGGCGTTCAAACACAAAAGCGTTAAGTTTTCTGATTCATTGTGCCTGGTGTCAGTTCATTGCTTTCTTTGCTTTCTTTTGTTCTTATCGCTGCTATCATGCGCCGGGATTCTCTCGTCTCGCGCATCATCCCAAATGAACAGTTCTTCGCCAATCTTTATCTTGTTGGAGATTAGCTTAACCTTCTGACCCGCCCTCCGTAGTTCAGCAGTGCTTTCCCACAGTTTCTTGCGTGTCTGCCTTGTAGTAGGGGAGTAGTCTTCTGATACACCATAGTCGCTGCCTTTTAATTTAAAACAACGTTTTAGAATGTTTAGTTTCTCACGGTGATCGAACAGTTTGATGATAGCCGGTCGATGCCTGTTATGTTGCTTTCGACCCAATCTGTGAATTCTTTCTGCCGAGATGACTTTTATGCCAAGTTTATCGGCGAACACGTCTTTCAACACAAGCTGCGACAGTTCTTCATACGTTTCGTTTGGTTTTTCAGCTAAACCAAAAACAATTAGGTTGTTGCGTCTGCTATAATCTTCTAGGTCGACAAGCTTTCTTTCCAGAACTGTAACTCGTGAATCTAGGTCGCGGGTCAAGTTCTTGATTTCATTTATCGCAGATGTAGCTTCGTCCACTTTCTGCAGTTTAACCTCAATATCCCCCAACCTTCGTTGAATATCTTTTTGGCCCTCAAGCAGTTCAGCTAGAACCTGCTGAGTGGCAGGCCCTGGATTAGACTCGACGTCACCACATATCATGAGAAGCGACAACAAGAAGTCACGGGCAATACAGTACACTTCAATCAGTCTGCGTGGGCACGGCAGCTGGATAAAGCAAGGGTCGCTGGACTTAATTGTGGAAGCATCGTTACTAACCTGCATGAAAAACAGGAACGGATTTGACATGGTGCCCACTGGACGCCAGCCGACGTGCCCACTGAAGAAATCCGATGGAAGCAGAGCATTTGTATCTTGGGTCGATGTTATCGACGAAGTTGCATACGGGTGTCCCCAGTCGTCGCTCAGATGCCGGAATTCCTCTCCGCTCTCCGCTCTCACTCCCTCTCCCATAGCAACAGCTGCGGGCGCGCGCTCTTATCCTCGCCCCTAGCAACCGTAGCAGGTGGTGCGGGCGGAGTAGCGGAGTGAGTGGAGAGGAGGAGCGCGCTCTGACGCATGAGGGCGCTCCCATCGCGGGAGCTCGGCGGAGCTATATATGAAAAAAATAATTTCAAAAAATAAAAAAAATAAAAAAAATAAAAAGACACAAAAAAAGCAAAAAAAAAAAACCGCTGCGCCGTGCTCCCGACCGCGCTGCAGAAATTAGGCGCCTTTTCTTTCTTCGAACCACAACCACCATATATAAATGGAGTGAAGCGCGCGCGAAATGCCTTCGCATTTCCTCACGATTCCCTTCGGGGAGGTGGGGGAATTTTTTTTTATTGTCGGCCTACATTTTCCTATGCATTGATGTTAAAGCATTGTCGGAATTGAAAAAAGAGTTCAATATGAAAAATGGTTTGATTTACCCGAGTTCGATACAGTCGGGTCCCTATCTACTTGCGGATCTGGAAGCTGTATGGTATCGGGACTTTAGTTTTGCATCTTCACGCCTCAATTTCAACAACTGACAGCTCACGATGAACGCAGTTGTTTTGTCAGGCAAACAAGCATTATCTCTCAGCGGCCTTTCACTGCAGTCAGCGGTACCGTTTGATTTACTTTAAAGCTGGTTGTGAAACCTTGGTATGCAAATAAAAACCTAAACAAGACGCCCCCCCCCCCCCCCGGCATTCCCGATTTTTTATTATCTTTAGTATACTCAAGTAGAATGCGCTGCGAACATCTTGGAGCTGAAGTTTGTGCATTGGCTTCGTGACGCGAGCCCTTTTTGTTGCTGTAGTCGGGCAGATCTTTGTGTAGATGATAGCACTTGCCTTACTACGTATTGAGCAGCCTCGCATGCTCGTCGCCATAGCACAGCGCAATGATAAGTCGCCGTTCAGTAGCAAGAAAACAACGCAATGTTTCAAAGAGTATGCTAAATAAACGTCCACAAAGCGTCCATGCTATGCAGTAACAATTTTTTAAGGACAATATTACTGTTCCCTTGCAGCTGCAAGATGGCTGCTGCAGTCATTTAGCGACACACTAGATGGAGTATGAAGCTGCAAGAATACGAAATAATGGCTGTGTTCAAGTGGGGCCGCAGAGAGTGATGCTGATTGCATGTCACGTGCACCAGTCGAACGTCCATTCTTGGATGATAGAGGCAACTTTCCGTCTCTTGGAGATGAAACCACATGAGAAAATTCTAAACGTAAATAATCTGATGCCGAGTTGATTCTGCTCATCTAGCACCTTGCTGAATACCGTGCACACGTTGCCCCAGATTTCATCTGGCAATTGTCATCGAATGTGATAAGAAATAGCGTCCTATAGAAGCGATATTACGTGCGCACAGTTAAGGAAGTCCTACTTCCCTAATTCGAGGGGTCAGTAGGACCCCTTGAATTAGGGATGTAGGACTTCCTCAAATTTTTTCTTCAGGAATAGGATTTCCTCAGGATTTCCTCAGGAATAGGACCCCTCAGATTTGTTTAGAACATTTGCTCGCATTCGTGCCAAATACTACTAGCCATTATTATTGGATATTGTGTATCGTTGCGCAAGAGCACGTTGGGAGTGCCATCAACGCTAAACGCGGCCACTTATACTCCCAGGCTTTCTTCCAGCAAAAGAACGTCGACGCTCCATTTCAACAAGCAGAAATTGACCTAACTGGTCCATTTTCGACGTATTTAGATCAAGGATTGATTGTAGGAGTGACACATTACACAAAATGATGTGCGGAGACAGCCACTCTGTTTAGGCAAACAGCCGTTGAAGCAGCTTTATTCTGGGTTACAAAGGTACTACTGCGATATTGCGTCCCTGCAGTTGTTACACGGTTCGAGTAAATACATACACAGCTGACTTGACAAAGTATATTATGTAATTTATTCACACCTTCTACGTGCAAATAACAGCTTATTTCCGTTGAACAAATGGGTTAACCGAGCTACTGAACATTGTGCTGACCAATATAATGTCAGTTTACGCGTAGTACAGCGCCGTACATGAGACAAGACAATACCGAATGACTGTCATGAGAACGGGTGGCTCTCAAGGTACTTATGGTTGGGAGCGCAAACGGTCCCACCAATCGACGAGGCTGGTTGCAAGTTTAGGAACCACACTTTATAAAAAAACACGGAAAAGACACACGCGCACACACACAACGAGAAAACCGCGCAAAACACAAAGGAAAAGAAAATGCACACTAATAACGGTCCCTGAACGGTCGCGGCAAGAAGTCAGTCAACGCCAGCAGAGGCTCACCCACAGTAAGGCCGGATGCGTTGTGCGAGGCGAGTTGGTGAGCGACGCAGGGTGGCTTTGAGGAGGACAGCGACGGCTTGAGAAGGCACACGAACAACCCGGAGGCTTGAAGAGGCGAAGCGTTGGAGGCGGGAGATGCCAACGGCCACGTGAAGCCCGTAACTTCAACTCGTGGTCGCGTCCGAGAACGTCGGCACTCGGGCCCGTTCACCCGACTGTGTCGAACGCCCAAAACCGTCTGCCCGTTCTTTTTCTTCCACGCACGCGACTCTTTTCCTGCCTCTCTCTTCTGCGCGTGCATCAACGTCCTCGTCTTCGTCGTCTTCTGTCGCCGCCACACCCACACAGGTATACCCGCTCGTTGTCGCGCACACCACAATGACATACTCATTTATGGTACTAATTTGCGCAAATTAGTACCATGAATTCGTTCCAACTAGGCCGGCTAGCAGTTTTGCTTCATACTCATTTAATTACCATTTTGCAAAAACCTACTCAGGGGATGAAATTCCAGCTTATTTGCTGCCGAGAAGTTACCGCACCTTGGGATAAAATGTTGCCTGCAAGCTGAATACAGAACAAAACCCGATATTCGTGATTTCAGGAAGAGAGCTAATGCAGAAGACAACACGACGTCAGCGACTTCACGGAGAGGGCTGAAGAAGCATGTCGGCTGGTACGGGATCCCATTCAACGATAGCGAATGGAATGAAAAATGGTAGACGTAGAATTAAGAGTTCGGCCGACAGTACAGTGTGTCAGACAACAAGCGAGTGCACTTGATATTGCCACGCGCATTTCTTGTATCAGTTTTACAGCATTCGGTTTCCACCCACAAAACACTGTCAGCAATGCTCGGCGTAGACCCCGAATCAGTGTTCTAGAAGCTTCGGGATCATAGTAGATCGTTTTGTTAAGATTGCAAGCCGGACGCGGACCGTCCAGCGTATTCTAGAGCTTACCCGACCACTAGCGATAAGGCTAGAATGTTCGATGCGTGAGGTATAAAAGCCGGCGCGTTCCAACGATGATTAGATTATCGACGGACGACGCTCTGTTCGCCGCTATCACTTCCAGTGCGCAGTACTGTAGTCTGACCTTCAGTATGGGATCTGCCGAACTTGTGACCTTCCGGCCACAAGTTCGGCCTAATAATTTCTTCTTTGACACGCCGACTGTTGCCTTCGTCGACGTCACGACCACGTGACATCTGGTGGAGGTGCTTCCTGGTCCATGTACCGAACGCCCCCCTCCAGCCGTGAGCCAAGCCCACATCGTGAAGAAGACATCGACGCCAGCCTCGATGACGAGCTAGCAGCAGGCAACGAAGGCTACCACCAGAGTACGGGCCTCTACCTGACCAGACTCGGAAGACCAAGGCCACGACCACTAGTGCAGAGACGATGACCACCCCTGCGCCGCCTGCTCCGATCCTGCTCCGGCAACCCAAAGAGCCACCAACTTTCCGCGGTTCACCACTCGCAGACCCGGAGAGCTGGCTTGAACGGTTCGACCGCGTCGCCATCTTCAACAACTGGACCAACAATGACAAGTTGCGGCACGTTTATATTGCCCTGCAAGATTCCGCTCGGACATGGTTCGAGAACCGAGAAGCCACACTCTCGAACTGGGACCTTTTTTGTGCTGCACTTCTGGAGACTTTCACAAGCGTCGTCCGGAAGGAAAGAGCCGAAACCTTGCTGGAGAGCCGTATACAGCTCCCAAATGAGAACGTCGACATGTACACAGAAGAAATGACGCGCCTGTTTCGTCATGCTGACCCCGCTATATCTGAGGAGAAGAAGCTTCGCTTCCTGATGCGGGGAGTTAAGCAGGAACTGTTCGCCGGCCTTGTACGCAACCCACCCAAGACGGTCATGGAATTCGTCTCAGAGGCCACGACGATTCAAAAGGCCCTCGAAATGCGTACGAGGCAATACAACCACCGCAATCCGACGACGAACTACGGGGAGGTTCAGTCATTTCAATCTGACGACTTGCGCGAGACTATCCGAGCGATCGTGCGGGAGGAGCTGCGCAGGCTGTTGCCTTCGCCACAACCTCAAGTGGATTCGATCGCAGACATTGTCCGCGAGGAAGTTCGACAGTCGCTCGGAATCCGAAGCGCCGCAGCCTCAGCCGGAAGCTATGAGCTACTCCGCTGCAGTCCGCCGCAACGCTCCCCCAAGGCCGCGTCATGACGTTTCAGCACAACAGTTCCGCCGACAGACTCCACCACCATCACCATCGACGCCATACCGCCCGCCAACCGGCCAGCGCCACGCACCGAGGAAGACCGACGTTTGGCGGGCCCCTGACAAACGCCCGCTGTGCTGCCACTGTGGAGAAGCCGGCCACACATACCGCCACTGCCAGTACCGCCAAATGGGCCTACGTGGCTTCGCCGTCAACGCAGCGCCCCCACAGCACGGCGAGCGGCTACGCGACATCGCCGACTAGTTGACCAAGACTGAACAGGTACCTCGACGGTCATCGCGCTCGCCATCGCCTGGCCCCTACCGGTCCCCTCAGCGACGACAGCAGTACAACAGCCCCAGCCGGGGCCGTTCCGTGGGCCCATATCCGGAAAACTAAAGGCAGCAATCGATGGAGGTGTGGTTGCTGTACGACGAACTACCGAAGACCCTCCGCCGACGATGACGCCGCGACGAAACCTGAAGAACACGCAGCAAGCCGTAAAGAGCTCTGAAGTCGAAACTTCGCGAGCAGAAGACCTGACGACGCAACGTCGAACCAGTGGTACAAACCGTCGTAGCCGTGACCCGACTCCACGACCCAACCGCAACGCCAGGCGACGAACTAGCGACATCGACGTTCTCATCGACGGCCACAGTTTCACAGCTCTCGTCGACACCGACTATTCCATCATTAGTGGGACGTTCGCCGCGCAGTTGAAGAATGTTAGGACTCCTTGGGAAGGTCCCGAAATCCGGACAGCTGGAGGTCACCTAGTAACACCGGCAGGAATCTGTACAGCCACAGTCGCCATTAACAACCGGATTTACCCCGGAAGCTTCGTAGTCCTACAGCGTTGCTCGAGAGATGTCATCATTGGTATGGACTTCTTAAGCCTCCATGGTGTAGTCATCGACCTGACAACAAAGTCGATAACACTATCCACGGAAAAAGCCCTACCGCCGTGCACGCCGCCAAGAAACGACGCCTTGAATGTGCTGGAAGAACAAGTCACCATTCCGCGTTGCTCAAGCGTCATCATTTCTGTCGGCACTCCGAAATCAGAACACTTCGAAGGCGTCGTTGAAGGCAATCAGCACCTGTTTGTCAACCGTGATATTCGCGTCGCAAGAGGAATCGCTGAGCTGCGTGGGGGGAAAGCAACAGTTATGCTCACGAATTTCAGCAATGAGTACAAACAAGTGAGCAAAGGCGCGACAGTCGCTTACATCTAGGAAATTGTGGAAGCCACAAGTGCTCGCCATTTATGCGTACGCGTAATGAAACTGACCTAGTTGAATTTAAACGGTTTAGAAATGTCCTAGATAAAGAAGTTAAAAAGACGAGAGAAATGTATTACTTTAATCTGTTTTCTTCCTGTTTTAAACAAACAGATGTATTATGGAACAGATTGAACTCGCTTATTGGACGGAACAAAGAAAAAGAATCGGTGACGGAAATTTCACATGCTGGGGAAACTATCAGTGGTGATCGCATGGTAAATGTATTTAACAACTACTTTGTGTACCGGGACTTTGACACCGGACCACGTGCATTTTACACAAGTCTAGATCCTGATAATGTAAAGACACTCTTTTTAGAAGCAACGGTAGAACATGAAGTTCGAGCAGTTTTCCTGGGCTTTAAAAACAGTCGCAGTTGTGATGCGGATGGTCTGCAGATAAGACCTGTCAAATACGTAATAGATAAGATTTCTTCAGTGCTGACATATATATTTAACTTGTGTATTTCAACAGGCGTTTTCCCATCCAAAATGCAAGTTGCTCGTGTAGTGGCGTTATATAAGAAAGGAGATAAAACCGATGTCTCTAATTATAGACCAGTGTCAATATTGCCGATATTTTCCAAAGGTCTTGAGAAAATCATTTATAAACGATTATATCCTTTTTTGTAGCAAGTACATCTTAACAAAATGTCAATATGGATTTTTAAAACACCGCTCAACAGAACTTGCTCTTCTCGACCAGAAAGAGTACATATTGGAGAAATTTGACGAAAAACGTTATGTCCTTGGTATTTTCGTCGATTTTACGCAAGCCTTTGACTACATAAATCACGAAATTTTGTTTCATAAACTTGATCACTACGGCATTCGTGGGCTTCCTCTAAAGCTACTAAAAAGCTACCTTTCAGAAAGATGTCAGTTCGTCTCCTTGAACGGAATGATATCAGACAGAAAGAAAATTATCTCAGGAGTGCCGCAGGGCAGTATTCTCGGACCTTTGATTTTTAATTTGTATATAAATGATATAGTCTACACTTCTTCGGATGTCAAATTTGTAATATACGCTGACGACACCAGCATATTTATTTCGTCTCCATCAGTTGACTACCTCTTTCACAAAGCTAACCTCGTGTTAGAAGAATTAAGCACATGGGCAGCCAATAACCAGTTAAAAATAAATACAAAAAAGACAAAGGCCGTGGTTTTTCATTCTATTGGCAAGCAGGTTTCTGCAAAAGACAACCTTGTTTATCGCGGATCACAGATAGAGCTGGTTGAATCTATTAAGGTTCTAGGTGTGCATTTCTCAAAATCACTGCAGTGGGATGATCACGTAAATGCAGTATTACAAAAGTTAGGTGCGATTACTGGTATTGTGAGTCGAAATCGCTATCTAATTCCGAAACCAGTGAAACTATTGATTTATAATGCCCTTTTCGCCTCGTATTTAAACTACTGCCATTTGGTTTGGGGGGACTACTACACAATCGAACCTCTTGCGGCTATTACTTATGCAAAAGAGATTTTTGAGAATAATTGCAAATGTACCAACTGTGCATCCTTCTGAGGAACTGTTTAGAAGGTTCAAAATAATTAAAACACAAGACCTATACGTGTACAGAATGCTCCGAGAATACCGAATACATTGCGATCACCAGGATTCTCTTTTCATGGGAATAGTAAAGTTGTGTCCGAAAGAAGCATCATACAACATACGAAAAACCGAGACATGGAATGTTCCACATTGTCGGACTAGTTACGGTCGTCAAATGGCTCGTAACAAGCTTCCGCGATTATTAAATGATTATATTAATAAGCAAATTGATATTCGTGATGTAAAATTGTCTGATTTGTATGATCTGTTCTTTTCTTAACCTGGGCTCTTTGCGTAAAATGGTTTTGACTTTATATAAATTCAAACTGAAAATGTCACTGTTAATTGTTACAATGTTACAGTAGAAGTTTTACAGTGTTAATGTCAGTGTGAAAGTGTCACAATGTTAAGAACATGCCTGAAACTGAGCTGCTGTCTTTGCACGGGGGCGAAGGACTCCCTCAAGCCATTCAAATGGCTTTTCCCTTCTCCTCCTATCACATTGTATTGTGATGAAACAATAAAAATTCAATTCAATTCAATTCAATTCACCCTACCGATCAGATTCGAACGAACCAAGCTCCTCAACCAAGTTTCGACGTCAAGCCGAGCCTTCCGAAGTGCAAGCGAGACGAGCTCAAATCTGCTTCTACAATTCAAGGACTGCTTTTCGTCGTCGTCCAGAATCAGACAGACCCCAGTCGCAAAACATCGCATAATAACAGAGCAAAATGCAAGACCACTCCGTCAGAGCCTGTACCGAGTTTCGACGCGAGAGCGCGAGGCCGTAAAGCAACAAGTCGACGAAATACTACGTGACATCATCCGGCCTTCCAGGAGTCCTTGGGCGTCACCCGTGGTTTTAGTGAAGAAAAAGGACGGAACCCTACGTTTCTGTGTCGATTATTGCCGCCTAAAGAAAATCACCAAAAAGGACGTGTATCCTCTCCCACGTATAGACGACGCCCTGAATCGACTACACAGCGCGAAGTACTTTTCGTCGATGGACCTCAAGACCGGCTATTGGCAAATCGAGGTCGACGAGAGAGACCGAGAGAAGACTGCCTTTATCACACCAGACGGCCTCTTCGAGTTCAAGGTAATGCCCGTCTGTCTTTGCTCGGCGCCTGCGACGTTCCAAAGTGTAAAGCCCTAACCGCATGCACGCGATTTTCGAGCGACAGCGACAAATGAGCTCCGTCGCGCTGTCGCGTCGCGACGGCTGCAACCACACGTTGGCGACAAAGTGCCATTGTCGCTAGATTGAAAACTATCGAGAGCATTCCGATAAATTGAGAAAAGAAGTTTAAAAGTTGACCGATGACAACATGCCAAATTTATTACTGTCTTGTGTGGTATAAGGAAGCCATAAACGCGTTTCATGACTTTCTTCTTTCGCGAAATCTCGTCTAACCGCGACAGGGTGCCCAGAAGCGTACGCTACGACGGCTACGACGCACTTTACATGACGATTGGACATTGCAGTAAGCTACCGTCATTGCAGCAAGCTACCACCGAAACATCAAAACAAGCGGTCGATAACAAAATTAACGACAAAATACGGCCGCTGCCTCACTCTGCGCGTGAGATGTGGCTGTAAAGAAGGTAGTCTGTACCTTGCAGTCTTTCAAGTACGCACGGTAAGAAGCATCGAGAGCAAATTGCAACCGAAGCGAGGATCGGGGGCGGCGCCATGTTGCCGGAAATCGCCACGCTCGCTTCCGGGCGACAAGCGATCTTTTCTAGCTTTCCAGAAACGCGCGACGCGACAAGCGACAGCGACGGATGGGCCTCGGCGACAGCAAATCCTGCCGCTCGTCGCTGTCGCTTGTCGCTGTCGCTCGAAAATCGCGTGCATGCGGTTAGGTCCTAATGGATACCGTACTGGCAGGCTTAAAGGGGCAGACTTGCCTCGTGTACTTGGACGACCTCGTTGTGTTTTCTTCAAGCTTCGACGAACATCTCCGGCGTCTTCAGGCTGTACTTCAAGCAATCAAGACCTCCGGACGCACCCTGAAGCAAGAAAAGCGCCGCTTCGCGTACGAGGAACTTCCGTTCTTGGGCCACGTCATCAGTAAATCTGGAGTGCGTCCTGACGCACGGAAAACAGCTGGGTCATTCCACGCCAAACGTCCCAGCCATTTTGGCGACCACCTCAAATGTATTCGAAAAAAATCGTGCTGATTTGCGGCATTGAAAACAGTAAATTGTTAAAATATTACGGGGGGAAAAATTTTTTGGTCATGTGGGCGCCTTCCGAATTTCCCAGAATGTCATCTGGGTGTTGTTTGTGAGAAAATTTATTCTAAGAGTTTGGTTGCTTGTTTCGACACCAAATTTGGTTTACATAATAAGCAAAGGCGTTTGTGTAAGGTGTTTGAAGCTCAATAATATTAGCGCAATATTTCTGCCATATACGCCTCGAAGAATTTAGCCAAAATGTTGTAAGTTTGAACTTTTTTCCATTGCAAGATTGCGCCTTGTATGAATATCTGAGTCATGAATACTTAGTCTACGGAAGGTATATTTTGCGCGAAAAATATTTTCAGACCCCTCAAATTTTTGAACTTGATGGGAAAAAATCACGAATTTCAGAAAACCGTCATTTTTGTCCACATTGTGACGCAATTTGCACCACGTGGTGGTCCAATTAAAAATCAGCTTTATACCTCAATCGAAAGCAAATGAACAGTTCTTTTTACATGACAAGTTTTATCACTACAATTTTTGTTTTAAGGAAGAAAATAATTTCTGAAGTTTCCCATTGGCGGCTATCTTCCCATTTCGTCATACGACAGCTTCCCGGTTGAAGTTCCCCATTGTCGTCAATGGAGAAACTTCAAAAAATGTTTTCTTCCTTAAAAGAAAAATTGTAATGATAAAACTTGCCATGTAAAAAGAACTGTTCATTTGCTTTCGTTTGAGGTATAAAGCTGATTTTTAATTGGACCACCACGTGGTGCAAATTGCGTCACAATGTGGACAAAAATGACGGTTTTCTGAAATTCGTGTTTTTTCCCATCAAGTTCAAAAAACTTGAGGGGTCTGAAAATATTTTTTGCGCAAAATATACCTTCCGTAGACTAAGTATTCATGACTCAGATATTCACACAAGGCGCAATCTTGCAATGGAAAAAAGTTCAAACTTACAACATTTTGGCTAAATTCTTCGAGGCGTATATGGCAGAAATATTGCGCTAATATTATTGAGCTTCAAACACCTTACACAAACGCCTTTGATTATTATGTAAACCAAATTTGGTGTAGAAACAAGAAATCAAACTCTTAGAATAAATTTTCTCGCAAACAACGCCCAGACGACATTCTGGGAAATTCGGAAGGCACCCACATGACCAAAAAATTTTTTCTCTCCGCAATATTCTAGCGATTCACTGTGTTCAATGTCGCAAATCAGCACGATTTTTTTCGAATACATTTGAGATGGTCGCCAAAATGGCTGGGACGTTTGGCGTGGAATGATCCAGCTGCCATTGCTGCCTTCCCGCCCCCCTACCGACATAAAGGCCGTACGCCAATTTCTTGGTTTGTGCGCCTATTAAAGCCGCTTCGTCAAAGAATTTTCGCGCATTGCCGAGCCACTAACTCAGCTCACGAAGGCCGACGTGGAATTCAGGTGGGAAACGGCGCAAGATGAAGCATTTTAGCAACTGAAACGACGCCTGCAGACGCCTCTGATACTTGACAATTTCGACGAATACGCCGAAACAGAAGTACATACCGACGCGAGCAGTGTTGGACTCGGCGCCGTGCTTGTGCAGAGGTCTGACGGACTGGAAAGGGTCATCAGTTATGCTAGCCGGTCGCTATCCAAGGCGGAAGCCAACTATTCCACAACAGAAAAGGAGTGGCTTGCCATCATCTGGGCTACGTCGAAATTTCGCCCCTACGTCTACGGCAGGCCCTTCAAAGTTTTGAGCGACCACCACGCCTTGTGTTGGCTAGCTAACTTGAAGGACCCTTCAGGTCGTCTCGCAAGATGGAGTCTCAGACTTCAAGACTTCGATGTTACCGTCGTTTACAAGTCCGGACAAAAGCATTCTGACGCCGACTGCTTGTCTCGAGCCCCCGTCGACCCGCCGTCACAGGACGACCTTGATGATGACTGCTTCTTGCGAACTATAAGCGCCGATGACTTTGCGGAACGACAGCGAGCCGACCCGGAACTCAGGGGCATTGTTAAATACCTCGAGGGCAGGTCCGCCGTTGTACCGAAGGCATTCAAGCGAGGACTGGCGTCGTTTTTCTTGCGGAACGGCATTCTCCTGAAGAAAAACTTCGCGCCACTTCGGGCCAACTATCTCCTTGTAGTACCTTCAGCGTTACGTCCAGAATTTCTGGATGCTCTGCATGACGACCCGACGGCTGGACACCTTGGATTCTCCCGCACGCTCGCGAGGATACAAGAAAACTACTACTGACCTTGCCTCACACGTGACGTCAACCACTACGTGAAGACATGGCGCGATTGTCAGCGACGGAAGACACCGCCGACTAGGCCAGCTGGACTTCTGCAGCCCATCGAGCCTCCTCGTCGACCGTTTCAGCAAATCGAGATGGACGCCATGGGGCCGTTCCCAACGGCGATTTGCGGAAACAAATGGATCGCCGGAGCTACCGACTACCTCACCCGCTACGCCGAAACAAAGGCCTTGCCAAAAGGCAGTGCCGCCGAGCTAGCCAAGTTCTTTGTTGAGAACATCGTCCTTCGACACGGCGCCCCAGAGGTTCTCATCACCGACAGAGGTACGGTGTTTACGGCTGACCTAACTGAGGCGATTTTAGGATACAGCCACACAAGCCACCGCCGGACCACGGCGTACCACCCACAGACCGATGGCCTGACCGATCGTCTGATAAGACGATCGCCGACATGCTGGCCATGTACGTCGACGTCGAACACAAGACGTGGGACACCATCCTTCCGTGCGTGACCTTCGCATAGAACACGGCCGTGCAAGAAACGACACAGATGACGCCATACAAGTTGGTCTACGGAAGGAACCCGGCAACGACGCCATGCTGCCCAGCGTCGCTGACGAAGAAAACCTCGACGTCACCCTCTACCTTCAGCGCGCTGAAGAAGCCTGACAACTCGCCCGGCTGTGCATCAAGAATCAGCAGACGACAGACAGCCGCCGTTACAACCTTCGCCGACGCTTCGTGGAATACTAGCCCGGCAACCGGGTTTGGGTGTGGACGCCGATACGCCGACGTGGACTTAGTGAAAAACTTCTTCGCCGCTACTTTGGTCCATACAAGGTGCTTCGACGTCTTGGCACTCTCCATTACGAGGTTTTTCCGGACGGCATTACGAATTCTCAACGGCGCCGAGCGCAACCAGAAATCGTCCATGTCGTGCGCCTCAAGTCGTCTTACGCGCGGCAGTGAACGTGAACTGAAGACTGCATACTTTTTGCTTTATTGCTGTACTATCTTACTTGTGCTTATTGATGATTGTAGTTTCTTGATTTATTATCATTCTTTATTGTTGCATGCATTTTCCCCCTGTGTTCTTTTTTAAGCATCGGCACGATGCTTTTTCAGAGGGGGGGGCATTGCAGCGCGCATTTCTTGCATCAGTTTTAAAGCATTCGGTTTCCACCCACAAAAGACTGTCAGCAATGCTCGGCGCAGACCACGCATAAGTTTTCTAGACGCTTCGCGATCATAGTAGATCGTTTTGTTAAGATTGCACGCCGGACGCGGGTAGTCCAGCTTATTCTAGAGCTTACCCGACCACCAGTGATAAGGCTAGAATGTTCGACGCGTGACGTATAAAAGCCGGCGCGTTGCAACGATGATTAGATTATCGACGGCCGACGCTCTGTTTGCCGCTAGCACTGCCAGAGTACTTTAGATATGGCTCCAAAAAATGAAGCGCGACGGGTTAAAAGGAAAACAGCTGCAGCAAGACAGGGTTAATTCAAGATCAGTAGGAGATGCCTTCATCCTTCAGTGGCCATAAAGACAGGCCGAATATGATGGTGGCGTATATATACCTACCTGCATGCTTCAAGAACATCTGTATTCACGAAACATATACCTATAGCAATACACACAACAAAAATGATCTGAGATGAAACAGTGTCGACGTACAGTCCATCATTCCATGAAACGCCCATTCTACTGCTGTGAACGGTTGGCAGAACGTGAGTAATTATCCTTATCGCAAACAGTAATATCACGTGCGGTAGTTTTGCCGTATTGATGCTTGAGCTTCAGTATATTGAAAACTGGGGCTTCATGAAAAAACTAGTAAAAAAAAGTACAGATAAGAATCGCTATGCAGACACGGCAGATAGAGAAAAAAGGCGCAGAGAAAAAAAATATATCAGTACCTCATGCATTTCCAAGAAACTTCTTGTAAGTTCAGCGCTGTGGTGGGGTCCTTTTTTTCTTTGCGTTGTGATTGTGCGCGGGTTGCCTTAACGATGATGATTATATTCATATATCTGCGAAGTTTTCAATGCACGTGGTCGGGTGGTTTTTCGATGCAATTTTTTTGGCATATTGCCACACGTGCTCCTTTCGTTCTAGGTTTTGTTAGTGGCCCATTGCATGTGTGGATACTGCCTTGCGCAAACTACGCTAGAATATCTGGGAACATTCCATATTATTTTAGTATCATCTGTTAGGCTTGATCGCGCAAAGGCGAACAGCTGAGTTCAATCTCGAACATACGTGGCCACCACCAATAACGCTAGACGCTCCAATGTTCGATGCCGCGTGTATAAAACCTGGCGCGCCTTGCCACGGATCAGTTATCGACAGCGGACACTCTGTTCGCCTATATCAGTGTACAGCGTGCATTAGTTGCTGCAATTTGAATATGCGTTTCCCGCCACAACTTCGGCCAAATAAAGAGTTTCATCATGGACACGCCGACCGATGCCTTCGTCAACGTCACAACAACGTGCGAATATATATTAAGACGAAAGCCTTAGATTCCCGATTAAATGCAAAAAGTGGCTGTCGCGCCGACCCCAACACTGTGTGATGCTCAAAATTATTATGTAATGACGTCATAATGATGTCGCATAACATGATGGCATATGATCGGGCTATCGGATAACATCGTTGCTTGGCGAACGGCTAGCCGTTTGAGAGGTACTGCAAAACCACGTGATGTGCAGAATGCTTCCAACGCCTCCGATTCCGGATGGAGTACAAAAGCATGTCAGGTGCAGAAACATTTTTGGGGATAAATACAATCGACTGGGAAGAAAAACGAGCAAAAACATGGCTTGCCTCTTCAAATCGTAGGTGCATATGTTTTGCATATTTTTGTAGGCTCACGCTTCGCATTCCAGGTTTGAGAAAAGGAACTGAAACATGGCAACCTACATATTCGGTGATGTCGTTATGTTTATGCGCTGAAAAACGCATTACAAATAAATTTGTTGATTCTTTTACTGAATAAGTTGACTTACATCACTGCATAATGTAATAAGATTCCGAAAATATTCAAAAAGTACAGATATATTATATAACATTCACAAAAACGTCTTACTTCACTAATACTGCTTTTTTATATCTACAGGAAAGCCAAATTGCTCCCTGTGGGTGACAGAAGATTACAGAAACCTGTCACAACTCTCTACACTGACAAAGACAATCTACGACACTAACTGCGACAATCCGCAGTATATGCCATATCCGGCAAACTGCACCAAACTTTTTTAACAGCAATAAACCATTGTTTTTAGAGGGAACTTACCAAGGTTTTATTTCCAGCTTTACCACACTAGACACTGTGTGATAAGCGCTGGTGATTTACAGCGGCATGTTGCAATTGAACCCATCAGTTTTCAAAGCAGTCATTAAGAAATACGGTTGTGGAGTGTGCTTCCACACGGTGAAAAAACAAGAAAAAAATGGGTTCCAAGTCTTTTCTCAAAGTAGAGCGCCAGCCATGTCAATGCCTAAAAAAATGGTAGGTCACCTTTGCATTCCACTTCAGATGACTTGAAGGCGAGCACCATCTCGCGTGGCTGTATTACCAAACACGTTATGTTCAGATCGATAAGTAACTAAATATCTGTCCCAAGTAACATTCTCTAATTAACTTACCACTGCAGTAATTATCTTTTATTGTCCTGATATAGTTAACTTCACTAATGAAGTTTACTTTTTACGTCAATCTTCATATGTATGCACCAGCGTACTTTCACAGACTTCTGGACGACTGTCAGCCCCTAGACGTCACCGAGCCACGAAAACGTCGTTTTAAGCATCAATTCCTTTAGTTTGCGTTATCAGCGGCCTTCAAGTGATCTTGACGGAAAAGCAAATGCTTTTAACCAAGCACATACACGTGAATCCCGCGCCATAGTTGCGAGAATGGAACGAGAACATCCGGATATCCAGGCAACAGTGTAAAAGAAAGCGGTATCTGTCATTCTACTTCTTATTACTCACGCTAGTTGTAGCCCAACGAAGTCGCACAAATAAAGTTCTTAGTTACTAATCTTGCCTCACAATATCACTGAAATTGTAACTTCTGTACGCTAAAGTACGTCCCGAAGGCAGGAGCAGAAAGGCGCATACTTCATTTTCATTTTTAGCACTGAAAAAAAGGTTGCTTGTGCTCCTAGGCCAGCGCCGCCTGCGCTGCCTCCGAAAGATGGTGCCACGCTGCTTAACCGCGCTGTGTCAATGCTGTTCAACTGAGCCGAGAATGGACAGCTTGCAAAATAGTTACTGCGCATGCGCGAGCAAGTTTATTTTCCACCAGATAGCCTCGACCACAGACTAGCCGGCTAAATATTTCTTCCATTCATTAACCCCTGCCTTTCTTTTATTTTGTTTCTCCCGTTCTTTTGTTGCACAGGGGGGAACATAAATGAGGCGTGACATTCCTGCAGTGTGCTTTGAAATGCCTTTGTGGTGCTCCCACACCTTCGCTTGAATGTGTAGGGGTGAACGTGCTTGGAGCTAGAAAAGCAGTATGGGAACGAGAGGTTCTGGTTGGAAAACATTCCTGCGGGAAAGCCAACTTACAGGTGTTTTAAGGGGCGCTCACTATTTTGCAAAGTGTCCATTACGTGAGGTATAGTTCAAACCGGTTCCCTCCAGCTCAGCAAGTATCCAGGCCAGCGTTGCGTCGCAGCCGCATACGCCAAGCAAAGCCCCAAACTTCTCTCACACAGTAACACAGAACAAACCACCCATAAGTTTGCGGCTTAGTATTATTTCCAACGGATCTGTCTTACTGGTAGTAAAATAACGCTTACGACTAATCTAATACGAATAACGGGAGAGCCAGTCATATTTTTACTCTGGAAATTCTCGTTCTCGCTCCCGCGGAAACTTTTCGTGATGTCTGTAGTCCTAGGGAATGGTCTTCTTCATCGCAGCTGTTTCACGAAAACGAAGTTATGGTCAAGTAAAGACCAGTTTTTTTTTATTCACGTGAGCGCTGCAAAAACGAAGTGACCAAGCAACTAGTGCGCCTGTAACCACAAGGCACGCGGTTGATGTTTTGTTATCGCAGTGCATTTTTGTACGTCACCCCAGCTTCTGGCCCCGTTAACATCCTCATTAAGGATGTCATGCTTTCGCCTAAACAAATATCGGTGTACTTCATTGGAAACTATGTTATCTGCAAATGCCATCTATGTCTCGACGCAATATTGGTGAATACTTCTGAACCTATTTTTCGGGATGCTCTGACTGGAAAAATTTCCCATCTCCCGCTAAAGGGAACCATGTGTGGATGCGAAGCATCGCGGAGATAATTAGCTTGAGCGGGAGGAACGTCGCCGCTCTCATTTCGCGGCAGCGCTCCGGCCGCTCATCGCGGCGCTGCACAGGAGAGAGAATGAGGCGCGCGCGCTCCGTCATTTTCATACTGCGGAACTACCGTGGCGCCACCAACGGAGTATGCAGCTGTCACACCACCTGTCGTGCGCGCCGCTCCGTAGAGGATTCCTAGAGGAGAGGACGGGGGGGGGGGGGGCCGTATGAGAGGAGAGAGAGGGGGGAGGGGAAGTGCATGCACTGTGGGAATGTGGGACGCCGGAGCCGCTCCGTAGAGTAGAGGATTCCTAGAGGAGAGAGGGAGAGAAGACGCGCATGCGCTGTGGGGATGGGGGGACGCGGGCGCCGCTCCGTAGAGTAGATTTTTAGAGTAGAGAAAGGGGGTGAGCGTAGGAGAGGATAGGAGGAGGGGACGTGCATGGACTGTGGGGGGGTGTGGGACGCGGGGGGCCGCTCCGTAGAGTAGAGGATTCCTAGAGGAGAGAAAGGGGGTGAGCGTAGGAGAGGAGAGAGAGGGGGGGGGAGGGGACGCGGGAAGGAGGGACGGACTAAGCCCCCTCCAAACACATGCAAGCAAGATCAAGGATTGGGGTCAACCTGGGCGACAGACACCACCTGCCTAGCCATTGCTAAGCAGCCTCTCTGTGCTGTCGCCCATGACTCTGATGACTGTGGTAGTGGTTGACGGCCTTCATATTACTACAGTGTTCTGGTTCGCATAATGGGTGCTTCCCTACTTCATGAAAGTGGCCAGACGCAGGATGGGGGACGGGGGGCCGCAGGACGCGGGAGGGACGGACATAGCCCCGAGCATAAGATGTTTTGCATCTAAAAAAGCATTATTTCGTGGTTCCCCAGTCACATGGGTGACGACGTGCTGCCGGGCTGTCCGAACCCCACTGAGGTTGCTCACCACCGTGTGCGAGAACTCACCGCCGAGACGGCGGTGGGGCTTCGTTGGATTTGGAGGAGAGCGGGCACAGAGACCTCTTACTACACTTTCACGAGATCTTCTCCCACTATAGAGATGAACGCAGGTTCTCCCCGCATCCACACCCGAGACTGTTGATCTCAAGTGATCACACTAAGGATACTTCAGACGAGGTCATATCCCTCGCGAGGTTTCCTAAGCTTGGTGGGTAGGTAAAAACTTCATTTGATCCATGAAAGAATCAAGTGAGGGGGGGGTGTGTGGGGGGGGAAGTGGAAGCAGGACAACGATGGGCCCTCGGGCCGCTCTAGATGACCGGACACTAGTGTGCTTTGGCGACCCCTCTGGCCCAGCCCACTGTACGGAGCTGTAACTCCGGTTGCGAGCTGCGCAGAGCAGCCTCCCATCAGTTCTGGTGTTCTGACTCTTGCCACGGGGCTTGGGTTTGTTCAGGCAATTCACAAAGACGTGATTGAAGTCGGCTCTGGTGTTACGACACAGGTTGCAGTGAGGAGATGTTTCGCCATGCGTAATAAGGGAGAGAAGGAGAGGAGTCGTGACTGTGGCCGTTTGAAGTCTGCGCCACAAAACCTGGTCACTTCTGGAAAGAGATTTATGCGGTGGGGGGATACGTTAGGCGGGAATACCGATAAAACAGTGTTATATCGTCTTAGCTTAGTAGTCGATCCCTGGCACCGCGAAGCGAAGGCAGGTCGCTTTGAGCCCGGTTGACGAGAGCTCGGGCTTGGGTGTGAGCGGCCGTGTTGCCTGGGTGTCCACTGTGCGCAGGGACCCAGAGGAGAAGTAATGAGATGATCAGGCGGAGGAGATAACTCAAGGATTCTAGCAGCCTGAGAGTGGATTTTGAGAGTGGCGTAATTATGAATTGCAGTTTTAGAATCAGAGAAAGTATACTCAGCGGAGGAGTGAACAATTGCTAAGGCAATTGCGACCTCCTCTGCTTCCAGGGATTCAGGGGCGTAGCCAGAATTTTTTTTTCGGGGGGGGGGGGGGGGCACCTCCTTGATTTTGGGGGGTGCACCGCCCTGAAATGGTCATTTTTCGCTCTGCATGCCATGGCGAAAAAAAAAAAATCGGGGAGGGAGGGGGGGAGGGGGGCACGTGCCCGGCGTGCCACCCCCTGGCTACGCCACTGCAGGGATTCTGTCGAATTTGGAATGGACGCACTTGCGATAAGGTTTTGAAATCCGTCTACAACGGCTATTGTGAAATCCGGACGATCTGCATATACGGCCGCGTCTACGTATACTGCCGGATAATTAGGAGGTAAGCGCTTGTGAAGAGCCTTAGCTCTAGCTTGCCGTATCGCTCGATTATGTTCTGCGTGAGTGTCAATAGGGAGGGGGGGTGCTGCGACGAACATTCGTTACCCCTCAAGGGGAACCCTGCGCACGCTTATGGATATAACCTTTAGTTCTTCGTGCGTGTGTGCGTAGTCTGTGAGCTACAGCTCATAGATCAATTGTGCATCATTGATAAAGGAAATATTCTGTACCAGGCAGGTTGTGTACATAATGTTAAACGTTAAAGAACTTGTCTTTGCGGATGGAAGCGCGGTGACAGGTCGGCGGGTGTCCCAAACACGCATCAACGCTCCATCGAAGACCATCAAGTTGATAGTAAGCAAATAATTTTATTCAATCATCTCGTTCTATTTCATACCGTTTTTCTTGTTTTGCGTCATTGACGCAACCTGCGACTGCAGAGCAGGCATAACCGAATAATTGATTAGAATAATTGATTGGCATAATTAGAATAATTGATTGCCACGCAGATTGCGTGGGTTTGATCCCTGTTGGGACCCTGATATTTATTATTTGCATTCGTCTGGTCAACGCTGCCGACGCCAGTTTTTCTTCACGCTCTCGCATTTAAATTAGTATACTAATGTTTGTCCGCGCCGTTCCGGGGTAGATATAAATTGTCAAACACCTGTGACGCATACCCGCATACCGCGGCCCGTGGTATATGGACATGTGCCACACGTGTCAGCAGGAAAGGGTTTGAGGACGTACGCGACTTTTCACGTTATTCATGTCATGACCAGACAGACCTCTTAATACCTCTTACCCTCCCATACAAATTTTGGTCTACCCCATGTTAAGGAGGCGATCACGAGAGCACCCAGACGTAGGCATATAGATAGATAGATAGATAGATAGATAGATAGATAGATAGATAGATAGATAGATAGATAGATAGATAGATAGATAGATAGATAGATAGATAGATAGATAGATAGATAGATAGATAGATAGATAGAAACGCAAACGTGCTTACAGTACGCAAAGAAATGCTTCGCATTTAAAATCGTTGGGTGGCAGGCTAGGTTGCTCCTGTTCACTGGCCTTAGCACTGCCCACGAAATGCCTACGGCAAATTCTGCTATTTTCTGTGGGCTCCCAGATTGCTCCATCAACGCTGCGCATGAAATAAGAACGAGAATTAAACAATCTCTCCGCGATACCGATTCAACGTGAACACAAGTACATCGCAATTTGGAGACAGTGATCAAGTTATCGCAATTAAGGCAGGTCTGAGACACTGTTTCATTCCATGGGCGCCTCTACCGGGGATTAAACGTAACACCCTGCACTGAATAAAGTGACAAAAATTCTTACTTGTCACGCCGAACAAGTTGCATCCAACGTTGGCGTCTTTCCATCTCCCAGTGAGCCTTCGGCAAACGGTAAAACTTCCTTCCAGGTGAATTGCAGTACCTATTGTGACAGCCCACAACACAACAAACATTGTTGCTGGGACGCTGAGCCATGGAACGACCGCCAACGAAGAAACGTTTTGCAAAATTGCGGAAAAACACGGAGGAGCTGGCACGAATGCTGCCACTGGTCGCGGCTCCACTGCCACAAGCTGTTGGTAGTGGAGCCAAAGGTACAGCTCTTTCACCCAATCAGGGCCGTGTGAGCACAGCAAATAGTCCCTCAAGTATCTTAGCAATCCAGCACTATTTTGAACACTACAAACGCATAAAGTGAGAGTTTGGTTAGGATTGATGTTTTAAAGCGTCCAAAGTGTTTTAATAATTCGTGAAATTAATAGACAAAACCCACATGGACGCGCCTGAGCGGAGGCATGTTGTGAGGTGGTGATGCGCCGCTTTTTGGCAACATGGCGTCGCTCGAGTTGGTCAACGAAGCGAAAAAACAGCGCGAAACACGGGACAGTGAAAGAGACAGAAGAAGCGCGTGACGTCAGCGCTTCGTCTGTCTCTTTCGCTGTCCCGTGTTTCGCGCTGTTTTTTCGCTTCGTTGATCATGTACCAACCGGCCCAAATCAGCACCTTAGTGCAGTTCATTTCGAGTTGGTCGTGTGTCTTCAACGCGTCCCAAAAACTGTCGCCGGTGAGCCATCTATCGAGAGTGCGTGATTTTCCCAAGCTGGCGAAGCAGATAGCTTTAAACGCTAACGCTTCGCGTCGAGTGCGGGGAGAGTGCAAGCGTGTATTCAGTCACCAAGAGGACAAAAAAACCTACCCAGGTGAGCGAGCGAACGCTCTATCGGTGGAAAGCGCTGGCGGAGAACGCGGGCAGAGTCCTAACGCCAAACAAGCGTTCTTATTGGAAAGGCCGTGATCGGCGAACAAACTGGACGATTTTGACCTGAGCGTCTTTCAATGGGTGGTGTACATCTTTTTTGAGAGAGGTGCAGCGTTTCGAAGAAGACGAGGCGCTACTGACCGTGCCCACAACGACGATGCTGAGGATGGTGAAGCAGCTTGGCTTCAAATACAAGGAACGCTCTCGGAACGCATTAGAAGCGACGCACATTGTGCAATGTCGCCGCCGGTTTCTGCGGAGCTGCGATGCCAGATTCAAGTTGTGATAAGGACGATAAGATGTGAACCCTTCTAACGGGCTCATGGAAATCATCACGTGGTGCGTGCAGGACGGGATCATTCAGTAATGTTGCAGCGAGAGTAGCAAATATCAAAAAGAAAACATGTTATATTGGTCGGAAAATAAAGCTTCGAATTGATTGATTCAATGATTCGTTCGTTAATTGACTCAATGATTCACTTAAATTCATTGACTGAATGATTAAAGTAAATATTTTTATAACCCTGGCGTAAGCATTAAAAAAAAAGCTCGGATGTGACTAAAACTCATAGGAACAGGTGACAATATAGTCAGACAAAGCCGGGCCAGTTCCTTTGGAACGGAAGTCGGCCCGTCCGAAAATAAATGAAACTGATCAAGATATTTAGACCAAGATGATGCCAAGCGCCACCTGCTACAATATTAAAAAGTTAATTAGTATAGTACACATTTTTCCACACAGGCGGGGCCACTTGTCAGATTCACGGAAGCGACATTCGCGTAGGAACACTATTATGTAGGGCGCTCTGTCATGTTTGGCTGAGGGCGCCCGTACCTTCCACAGTACTGCCAACAGCTTGTGAAACGGAGTATATCTTCCCACGGAGGCGCGTGACGCCGCTAGAGGCATTTCCGTCAGCGGAGAGTTAAAAGCGCAGTGGACTCATACTGCCCCTACTGTGGAGCGAAGCCCACAGTGTATCACTGCACCTGGGAATTACCACACCCCCCCCAGGATATCCCCCCTATTCCTTCACTTCCTTCACCCTGAGATTCATCCTGAGAGGCTACGCTGACCAGCTCAGCGTCCGCTTATACAGCGGGCACGTGGAGTGGCGCGAACCAGTAGGGTCCTGAACTAAGAGCTCAACCAAACGAGGCATATACCTTATAATTTTATAAATGAATGTTCTCTCTCTCCGTCTCTCCCCGGCGGCAATTCTAGTGAAGAGGAGGCAGAAGAAACGCTCGGGCGTCTGCTGATCTGCGCGCGATCTGCGATGGCGTTGCACCGGCGCTACCTCGACTACACAAGTCGTCAGTGGTTTACAGTAGATTGTGACACGACCTCAGCAACTTCCGCACCTGACGTGGGTTGTCTACAGCTAAACACTGCCACCTCTGTCGGATTCATATACACCACCGCACGCCCGTAGCCAGAGGGGGGGGGGGGGGCTAGCTCCCCCCCCCCCCCCTCGAAATTCCGGTGGAGGGGGGTGTTTTACCGCGAATAAATAATGAAAATAGGTGGTTTTCAAGGTTTTTAACGGGTGCCCCCCCCCCCCCCCCCCCCGAAAAAAAATTTCTGGCTACGGCCCTGCACCACCCTCTGGCAGTATACGTTGCGTGATCCATGGTCTTGGCGACGCTCCGCTACTTGCTGAGTAGTCACGTTTGAACGCTGTAAACAACAGCGTAGCTTTGAATGGTGTCATTCGCGCACGCGGTAACCCGGCAGTTACGGCTGCACGTGATCGCAGAGCCGGGGCAGATTTTCAGGAATACAAACAGCGTTCCAGCTGCCAAAGGTGACATGACTTTTACACTTTACAAGGAGCTTGCTTTAATTTACTAGCGGCATTGAGCCTAAGTGTAATTTAGTGATCTGAAGTCATCAAATTAAAAGTATTGCTTAATGTTCATTTACCATCTCCCTGAATTCATTACGCGGCTGCCGCTATTTAGAATCCGTATCTAAGGTAACCATATTTTTATCACATGACGATATTACCTATACAATGCCTAACGGGTACTGACACGTTTCTGAGGCATCTTAAAAGGAATGATTTCCTTTCCTAGGTGTGCAACGCTAGCGCTGTCCACACACCGGAGTCTGACGACACGTATAAATCATTTAACTTTGATTTTGTAGTTTTCGTCAGTGAGCCTCAGCAAACCAGCCCCGCCGCAATGAACAGTATCCCGACGAGTTAACCCAGGTCCATTGACATTGCAAACTCTGCGCCTTGCATGGAGCCTTAATCGCATAGGTTCTTGTCGGGATCAATTGACGATTATAAAAGCATCGTTTTATACGTGCACCATGAGCAGATGATGGATCTGCCACTGGTACTTTGCAAGTTGCTGTCTCCTCGGGACGCAAGCTGCGATGACACGTCATTGAGAATCCACCACCTCGATGTCGACACCGGAAATATTTTTTTAACGTAGTGGTATTAAAAATATATATGATGCACCCAGAGGCACCACAATACTTTATAAGGGTTCTCGGTACCAGTGATTTTATTTGGAGCTACAGCCAGAAAATTCTTAAAATTCGTGTCGGTACGCTTTTATATATTGCTGTAAGTATCTCTAGCATCCCGTAGAACTTACATTAAAAGGACAAAAATAAATCGGACAGAGAAATAGTTGTTGACAGTTAGCATATTAATTTATTGACATTGCGGATGAAACGCTTAGTGCAAGAGGTCATGCTAGATGGCTCGGCAACATGATCTACGACGTCTAATGTGCAAACGCTAAGGGGTTGGGCT